>CM051354.1:31309999-31752499 GCA_028015215.1 Gynostemma pentaphyllum
TCAAATTCACCTAACAATCATTAATTACCTGAAAATCGAGCAAACAACAACTAAACGCATAAAACGACGAAAAACACGAAAATGGACCCTATGTAGCTCTCGGCCTCAAGGGGAAAAAAAGTTCGGGTTCGGTTTTCCGGCTTTTATTCAATTTAGAGGTGTTTCGGGTTGGTTTCGGATACTTTGGAAGTTTGGGTTATCAATGGGTCACCGTATTTTAGGGTTTTACACAATAATTGATTTTCAAAAAATTAAGTAAAATACAAAATCATAGCAAACTAAACACCCTAATCTTGGCCAGGTGAGAGAAATTAACAAGAAACGAGTTTTTGACTCAAACTCGGTTTTAGGGTTTAGGAAAGTTTCTAAAATCACTTAAAACAACTCCCACGATTGAAATCTTCGAGTTTCTTGGCAAGAAATCGATGATTTCAATCTTAGACTCCATTAAAACACTATTCAAAGCTTGATTTAGAAACTTTGTCATACCTTGAGGCTTGTAGAAAATAGACGAAAACCTCGATTGTTAGGTTAGAATCGATCCTTGAACCGAGAGCTTTGCAACGGAACTGAAATCATGACGATCCACCGAGTATTTATGAAAATCCAAAGAGAGGGAGAGAGAAAGGGAAACCCATGGCCACAAGGAGAGGGAAAAAGGGAAGAAATGAATTGTTTTGACCAAAAATTAACTTTTAAAAGGATGATGGAGATGAATAGTGATTTTTAAGAAATTGGAAAATGACGATTACGTCCTTTTAAGTGATTTGATTAAAATACGAAACCTGAAGATCTTAAAATAATCTAAAGGTGATTAATAATTATTAATTGGCCCGTTAATAGTTATTAATGTCTCCGAAACTAATTTAAAGTAATAAAAGGATTAAAAAGGTTTTCGAACTAAAATAGCTACTAAATTCGAAATTACTAAATTTAAACTAACCTTAAATTCTTTAATTAAATAAAATAATAAATAAATAAAAAATTTACCTCCAAAAGTAACGGGGCGTTACAAAAACAAAACCCGAAGCTCTTTAATTAGGCAAAACGGTGATTAATAATTATTAATTGGCCCGTTAATAATTATTAATACGACCCAAACTAATTTAAGCTAATAAAGGAATTAAAAAGGTTTACGAACAAAATAAACTCCTAAATTCTAAATTACTAAATCTAAAATTAACTTTTAATACTCTAATTAAAATAAAAAAAATATTAAATAAAAAAAAATTTACTTCAAAAGTAACGGGACGTTAGAGTTTCTTTTTCATTTGAATAGAACTGGGTGGAGAAACAGTTAAGGCAAGAACGATTTGCTAGATTTGAGCAGCACTATATGATTCAAATGATTTTAGCGGCAGGAGAGGTCAGACGACATTTCGGGCGTGGGTTCGGGCCATTGGAGGCAATATCATCTCAAAACAGAGACGAGTCTGAAGAGAACTAGCAAATCTGAAACCCAGAAATAGCTAAAGTGTTAGTAATGGTGTCCTAGAACATGTAATTATTTAATAAAGATAATTTATTTAGAATAAATTTAATAAATAAACATAAGTTCTTTCTATTATCTATATTAATTCAATAGACGATATTAGGCATATATGGAAACATATTAGTATCAAACATTCAAATAGTAAAACCCTAAGTTGCTCTTATGAAATCATGACAAAGTATGTGAGTCATACGAGAGAAATAAAGTCGAGATGAGTAACTTGAAAGTGTTTACAGTATATAGATAATGTTTGGGAATCTTATCCTAGTAACACTGTTGATAGCTTGCCATTTTGTTTATAAACAAGTTATCTAATCCTGATCCTTCATGTGGGTGACATGAAATGTAAGTATCACATTCAATGTTGATTCTATAAGACAACCACGATGTTTATTCAAAATTTTCATTAGTACTGTTTACAAGAAATGATCGAATATCAAACTAAGTTTATCAATCGTGATAAATCTCAATCCTGACTGAAATGTGGACTCCTATTCATGTAGTTATGTTATTTTATGTACATGGTTGAGAGCGATCTAATATCAACGTTCAATACACTCCTGTTTTGGGAACATAACGAGATAGTAGTTAGGAACACATTTACACAATATGGAATTCATAACTTTCCTCTAAATTAACGGTATCAGTGTGATACCTAAACATTTTAGGAACTTTAAGGAAACTCGCTTGATGTACTGATTTGAGACATGAACAAGTGTCGCCACGACTTCTACTGATCACGAAGTTTATAGCCCAATTGGATTAACGAACCCAATTGGAATTGGCCAAAAATAATTAATTAAATAAATAAATTATATTTATTAATTAATTAATTATTATATATAATTTTCGGCCATGTGTAGTATTTTAGGAGAGATAATTGTTTGAATTATATCCTAAAATAATTACATAGATTTATTTAACCAAGATAAATTAAATAAAATAAAATAAAATATTCTCTTATTCATATAAGGTATTTTCGAAAATACTAGGATAAAGTAACGAGAAAATCTTTTTCTTTTGTATTTATCTCTATGGAATATCCTAATGTGATTAGATTTTCTATTAGTCGATAAATAGGAGGCTTGGGTCATTCATAAATCACACAATTCAATTCCTAAGAAATTGAAAAACTCTCTTCTTCCCCATTTGTAACGACCCGACTATTTTAAAATCATTTAAATTAGAAACACAACGGAAGTCTTTTATTTTAAGAAAAATTGGCGTGGTTATGTTTGAAAGTTGGCTAGCCAAAACCTATTTACATCCTAATTTTTCAAATCTAATAAAATCACATGGAACATTAAGTCCCAATCAGGAGTTCAAAGATGTAATATCATAAAACAACATCTATAAGCTCTTATGAGCTAAATACAATGTACAATTCACAAAATCCTTTAAAGTTCACAAAAGTAATACATAAACTTTACAACAAATGAGTCCATCTCGAGGTCATCATCCCTCGATCACGCAACACCATCTCCTCTCCCTCGACCTCTTGCTAGGGCATTACCTGAAATTTTTGTAACATCATGAGCTAACAACTTAAGCCCAGTGAGAATAATAAGAATAAAAAGTAAAGATAGACCTCAAACTCGCATTTCGATTTGTGTCCAATTAATCTGACACAATCAATCCTAAAGTTCTCTAAACCTTAGGTAATTTCATTCTAAAGTTTCCAAAGGATGATATTACTAACACTCGTAGTCAAATCCTCATCCATCAACTTGTTACGACATAAATAAGAAAAATAAATAAACTTTGCATAAACATAAAACATCTCGATTCTCTATTTCATCGATCATAAGCATGAATGTATGAGGACATCCCGTAGGATTCACATACGCCCTTATGCATGAAGAAGGTAACGTGGTCTATCCCGTAGGATCCATCGTTCTCCCTCCTTTTCTTTCTCACTTTCTCTTCTTTTTCTATGAAGGTAATGTGGTCTATCCCGTAGGATCCATCATTCTCCCATTCATGTCTTTCTCATTCTCTCTTCTTTTCCATGATGCGAGATGTTATAATGCAATATGATATGTTTTGGTGTAAATAAATAAAGTGCGGAATTAAAGTAGCCGATACAAACATAAAGTAAAAGACATAAAGTAAAGGACATAAAGTAAATAAATAGGAAACTTCGTAAGAATGATACGTAAATCGAACTCCGCTACAATAATAAAAGTAAAACCTATCTTAAACGATTAACTTATACCTTCCAGGATTCTAAACTTCCAATATAATCCGAGGTTCTATTAATCGTTCTAAAAACAAGTTGGATCTTTTAACTTCCAATGATCCAACCTAAGCTTTGAAACGAATCTAACTTAGTAATTCTAAGATTCAATGCTTCCCTCGAGAACTCCTAAGTTCTCACTTAAAGGATTAATTTCTAATCCTAAGGGCACTAACTCACTTCCCTCTAATCTTATATTTGAATTCTAATCTTAGTTTCCAATTCTACAAACCATCACACTTATTCGCTTTCTATAATTACTTTAAATCCTAACTATTCTCACCTTAAATAAAAGTTGACTTCGCTTCTAAGTCCGAAAGAGCGATCAATCGAGCAGTTCGAAAACACCTACAATTTGAATTATATCACACAATCAATAATTTACCATCTATCGATCAAACATCTACTAAACATTCAAAACAACAAAAAACTCAACAAACCCCCCCCCCCCAAAGTGGCTCTCGGCCCTCTCAAGTAAATGGGCCTCGGGTTTTGTTTTCCGGCTTTTAGGCAATTTTAAAGTGTTTCGAGTTGGTTTTAAGCAAATTCGATATTCCCGATTTCAATGGGTATCAATAATTAGGGTTTTTGAACATTATGCACTTTCCCGAATTGAATTTAAATAAACATTATTTCACTAATTTATAACCCATAATCAAACCCAAAAAGGTAAATTTCAAACGGGAAGGGTTTCGACCAAAACTCGGTTTTAGGGTTAAGGGAAACTTTCCAAAATCAGTAAAAACAACTCCCGTATTAACAAACACCGAGTTTCACGACATGAAATTGAAGGAAATCAAAGAAAACTCTATTAAAACACTATTTGGAGGTTAGGGCTTCAAGACAAACTTATTGAGAACTCCTTGGATCACGAGAGAAACGCACGATGGTTAGGTGGAAAAGGATCCTTGACTCAAGGACTTTCCGATTTATCCAAGATCGAGTCGATCCGTCGAGAAATAAACGAAAATCGAATTTTCCTTTTTCCTTCTTGGAGCTCACGGGTAGGGAGAAGAAAAGGGTGAAGATTTGGTCAACTTTTGGGTCAAAGATGATTTAAAGAAGATGAAGCAAATAGTGTTTAGATATTTAGGAATTTTGGAAATGACGGTTACGTCCTTTTATGACTTTTGACTTATAAAACGAAACCCGATGATCTTAAACTATCTCAATGGTGATTAATAATTATTAATTGGCCCGTTAATAATTATTAATACCATTAAAACGAAATTAAGCTAAAAAGGTAATTAAAAGGACTTAAACCGAAATAAACTACTAAATTCTAATTTACCGATAAATAAATAAACTTTAATTACTTAAATTAAAATAAAATAAATAAATTTTTTTATCACAAAATAACGGGACGTTACACCATTATCCCTAGTTGCCGATTTTTCCCTATAAAATTGGGAAGAAAAATATTTTTATTCTTCCTAATTTTTTCTAAGGTTCGATCCAACAATTGGGTTTCGCTTGATCGATTGAGATATAGTGTAGAAAATCTGGTGTTGCTGAGGATTGATGCTGTAAAGAAACCTCCAACAATATTCTCCATTTATTACTCAATGTAAATAAAAGACCTTTAATTTTCAAAAATTAAGCATGAATTTACATGTTCTTCATGTTTTTATCACGTATTGCATGGTATTAATAGATCTTTAATTAAATATTTATTTGTTTACTAAATGAAATTCCGCTAATTTAGTAAATAGTCCCTTCATGAAGAACATAGGTCCAAAAATTTGGAAGCAAACTGATAATATCAAACGACTAGACGCCTTGGAAATACTTGGTTATGTTGGAAGAGGTTTGCTATCAGGGTGGGCAAAAATAAAATGGAATCAAATCTTCATAAGGAAGAAGATGAGTGAAAGACAATGTTGATGGTGGCAAGATAGAGACGCTGAACGTGAGATGATGCTGAGGAAGACGGTGGCTACATATATGGAGGCAAAAAAAGAACAAAACAAAATAAAATTTCGAAAGAAAACGGGCTCTGAGACCATTGTTAGCGGAAAGATTACATTATATTGAATTGTGTAAATGTATAACAGTATTAAATGATTATATATAAAAGACTAGCTTAGATAAATAAGAAAAACAAACTAAACAATGAAACATGAGAAAGTTACGAAAGTAAATATCGTAAACATAAATCATCCTAATCTTAGCATAAATATCTTCTAATAGCCCGCATGAATTTGTTTTTGGTTTCACCTAAAAAGCCTTATATCAATAGAGATGCGTCACTTTCCTTGTATACCCATGATGATCCTCTCTTCTAACTGATAAAAATTTAAAGATAAAAATAGAACTTATGAAAACATAGATATTTAAATTTATAAAATACTAAAATTTGGGGGGAAAATAACATTAAAACCTAATATGAATTATATGTTTGTAGTTAAACATAATGCACTTTTTTTATGTACAATATATTATCTCTATTTTCTAGATCTTATTTCTTTTGGCGTAATTTTGGTGTAGTTTCTCAAGATAACATCATCCAATTACATCACCTTTCTTCTCACAGTTTCATAATATACACTCCAGCTGTCACTGATGGGAGCCTCCTCAACCTGGATGTTTCCTCTCGTTTCAAGAACATGTGCCAGGGAGCAACTCGTGATTAACGATCACCTTTTTGAGTGGTCACCGATAAATACTATATAAAAGTTATACAAATTTATGTTGCGCAATGAAATTTTCTTTTGATTATTAAATATTTTTTATATGTCAAAACTTAGGACTAAATTAAATATTTTTTATATGTCAAAACTTAGGACTAAATTAAATATTTTTTATAAATAACACTTTTATGGTTTTAATTAAATTCATGAACATTCCCAGTAATTTAAAAATGGAAAATCACATTTCTATAGTTCCAATTTATGACAATAAGACATCTCCCCTCCAATATTATAAACTTTGTTTTAGCCATAAGTTTTTTTTGTTTAAACTCTAATTTGGATAATTCAAAATGTTTTGGAATTCTCATTTCAGACTCTACGTTATGTTCACTTGAAAACTTTTAAATCATTATTAAATAAAAGATTAATGGATTCAATTATACTTAATATTTTGATGATAATAAACTTTTTATTTACTAATCATTATAAATAACTAGAAGGAAGCTGATCCGGCAGAGTGGCCTTGTAATTTGGTGACCGAGGAAGCAGGTCGAAAACAGAACAAAGTTCCTCCAGATATTGAATGAAATCATGTTGTGAGCCAACCTTAAGCTTTATAATTAATTATTTAAAACGACCAGAAAATTTATGTTTGGATTGGACCGTTAAGAGTATGTGTTGAGTGTTGGGCTGGTAAGGTTTTAATTTCAATAACCTAATCTTCAATTATTTAGCCCTTTTAATATGGAAATAATTTTATAGATAGCATATTTCGAAAAATGTTTATATTTATAATTGGGGCAAATTTTTTTCATATGAATTGTTGATTAATTGTGTTCATTGTTAAATATTTTAAACAATTAATATTGATCATTATTAATCACATATTCACACTGAAAATATCTTTTAAATTTATAAATACTTTAAGCTATGCTATATTTATAATTGTGTCTTGCTCATTATGGGTAAATAGTTAAAATTTTATAATACAAATAAGGGCTTTGAAAAGTAAAATTTTCATAGATAGTAAAATTTTCAGTAATGTTTATAAATATATCATTTTAATTATTCCTTTTATAAATATGTCATTTTAAAAATCAAATCAATATTTTATTGGCTTTCATAAATTAGAGAATACTTTGTGAAAGATAAAATTCAATAATTGACTTCAATATTGATAGAGAGAAAATCATGATTGATGTGAATAATAAAAATGAGAGATTTATAAATGTGTGGGATTTCACTCTCTGTGGCTCCGATTATCTGAAAAAGGAAAAGAGCAGTCAAAAAGCACCGGTGTGGTACTGCCCCCGACGATCAAGTTAGTTGGTAGATAAAGAGCTGCCCAGAAAATTAGGTCTAAATAAATGTGCACTTACTTGATTTGATGGCTTGTTTGCTCTTATATACCTCTTCAGTCGTGTACTCGTTTAGTTTTGCTAGTCAGAACTAATTTTTATTGGGCCTCTTGGCCTGAGTCCATTCGGACTGACCGAGTTTGCACGGTCCATAGGCTGTCAATATTTACTCTTTACAATAAACATTATAGGGTATTATTTGCTAGATTATATATTTTTTTTAAATATAATAAGATTGTGTTTTTTTTTTTTGAAAGAAATAGAATTGAGTTATGGTCAAAGAATATGGGAATTGATTAGTTTGGTATATTGACTTATCCAACTTAAACAATAATTTAACATTGGAAGGTAACCGTGTGGTCAGAGAGAGATAATCACAGTATAATTAGTAATCTTAATTTGTTCATGAAACATCCCAATCAAATTCAATCGATCAACGTTTTAGATGAATTATAATCTGATCGTTTGCTTTTGGATCTTTGCAAGTGATTCGTTAGATTTCCAAAAGGCATGGTGGGTGTTGTTTTACTTGGTCGTCTATTTTCCTCCATTTTCTTTTCCTTGAAGAGACAACCCTCTTTCGTTTTCTCAATGTTTTTTTAGTCCAACAAATCATTAGAACATCCTATGATTAATGAAAATTTCCTATTTATTCAACAAACAAAGAGTGATGTGGTATCTTTTGATTTGTCTTTTTAGTTTATCGTTTTCCACTAAACTCTCTTTTTTTTTTTTTTTCTTATAGAAATAATCATCAATAGTGTTTAACTATTTGATACTGTTCATAATTAAACTGAAATACTATTTTCATTAATTAAATATAATTTATACCCTTATTTTTAGTAATTTCAAACAATTTTTTTAATTTGATCGATTCAAGTTTGAAATTTTAATTTGTGTAATTAATTTACCAAGTAACTTAAATTAACTATTATTTTTTTGAGAATAATAGTCATGTGTGAGCGTTGTTTATAGCTTGATGAAGCCATGCATTTTTTTATTTATTAATTTTCATGTGTTTGTATCAGTCATTTTTAGAATTAAATTGGGTTGGTGTTGATTTTTTTATTATTTGATTTTGTGAATAAGAGTGAATGTTTTATGGTTGAGATTTAACATTTTTTACGAATTATACCATAGATATTTTATTAACTTAATTTTTTTTATTGATTTACTTGTTATTTTGAGATATTTATGGTTGTGTTTCAGTTAGAGTATTTCATTAGTTACATAAATTTAAAGCTTAAATAGAAATTGTAGATGTGAGAACTGGTCTGAGGACCTTGGGCCATTTGGTTACCTTTTCATTTCCAACTTCTTCTTCATTCTAATATTTTAAGAATTAGAGTTGTTTACCTCTTTCTTAGTTTTTTTTTTAATGTTCCAAAATTATTGAAATTTTAGAAACAATCAATTATGGTTTCTAATTCTCAATTCTAAATTTTAATACATTCATAAAAAAATTTATAATGTTGCTTTGATTTAAAAAATAGATTATAAATTGTAACGTCCCGTTATTTTGTGATAAAAAAAACTTTTATTTATTTTATTTTAATTTAAGTAATTAAAGTTTATTTATTTATTTATCGGTAAATTAGAATTTAGTAGTTTATTTCGGTTTAAGTCCTTTTAATTACCTTTTTAGTTTATTTTTGTTTTGATGGTATTAATAATTATTAATGGGCCAATTAATAATTGTTAATCACCATTGGGATAGTTTAATATCATTGGGTTTCGTTTTATAAGTCAAAAGACATAAAAGGACGTAACCGTCATTTCCAAAATTCCTAAATATCTAAACACTATTCACTTCATCTTCTTTAAATCCACATTGACTCAAAATTTGACCAAAAGCTCTCCAATTTTTCTTCCCTTTGCCGTGACTTCAAGAGAGGAGGAGGGAATTTTTGGTTTTCGTTTATTTCTCGACGGATCGACTCGATCTTGGATAAATCGGAAAGCCCTCGAGTCAAGGATCCTTTTCCACCTAACCTTCATTTGTTTCTCTCGAGATCCAAGGAGTTCTCGGTAAGTTTCTCTTGAAACCCTAAGCTCCAAATAGTGTTTTAATGGAGTTTTCTTTGTTTTCTTTCGATTTCTTGTCGGGAAACTCGGTGTTTGTAAATACGGGAGTAGTTTTATGAGTTTTTGGAAACTTTCCCTTAACCCTAAAACCGAGTTTCAGTCGAAACTCTTCCCGTTTGAAATTTACCTTTTTGGGTTTAATTATGGGTTATAATTTAATGAAATAATGTTTATTTAAATTCAATTCGGGAAAGGGCATAATGTTCAAAAACCCTATTTATCGATACCCATTGAAATCGGGAATATCGAATTTGCTTAAAACCAACTCGAAACACTTTAAATTGTCTAAAAGCCGGAAAACCAAACCCGACGCCCATTTTCTTTGATAGGGCCGTGGGCCTCTTGTGGGAGGGTTGTTGGGTTTTTCGTCGTTTTGTATGTTAGGTTGTTGTTTGATCGATAGTTGGTAAAATTATTGATTGTGTGATATAATTCAATTGTAGGTGTTTTCGAACCGCTTGTTTGATCGCTCTTCCGGACTTAGGAGCGAAGCTAACTTTCTTTAAGGTGAGAATAGTTAGGATTTAAAGTAACTATAGAAAGCGAATAAGTATAATGATTTGTAGAATTGGAACCTAAGACTAGAATTCGAAACTAAGATTAGAGGGAAGTGAGTTAGTGCCCTTAGGATTAGAAGTTAATCCTTTAAGTGAGAACTTAGGAGTTCTCGAGGAAAGTATCGAATCTTAGAAGATTCTAAGTTAGATTCGTTTCAAGCTTAGGTTGGATCATTGGAAGTTAAAAGATCTAAGTTGTATTTTAGAACGGTTAATCGAACCTCGGATTATATTGGAAGTTTAGAATCCTGGAAGGTATAGGTTAATCGTTTAAGATAGGATTTACTTGTATTAATGTAGCGGAGTTCGATTTACATGTCGTTCGTTCGAGATGCTTATCTATTTTACTTTATGTCCTTTACTTTATGCCTTTTACTTTATGCTTGTATCTACTACTTTAATTCCGCACTTTACTTATTTACTTTTACAAGGATATGCAAGCATATGCATATCATATTGCATCATACCATTCTCGCACCATTCATGAAAAATAAATGAAAGTGAGAAAGAAAAGAAGGGGGAAGAATGTTGGAGCCTACGGGTAGTGTCCGCATCACCTTCAGAAAAAGAAACATAAGTGAAAAAGAAATGAAAGTGAAAGAGAAAAGAAGGAAGAATGATGAACCCTACGTGGAGTTCACATCACCTTCAGTGAAAAAGAAACGAAAGTGAAAAAGAAATGAAAGTGAAAAAGAAATGAAAGTGAAAGAGAAAAGAAGGAAGAATGATGAACCCTACGTGGAGTTCACATTACCTTCAAAGAAAAGAAAGTAGGTGAAAGAAAAGGAGTGAATGGTATCCTACAGGATTGACGTATTACTTCTTCATACATAGGGAGTTGAATGGTATCCCGCATTTAGAAAAAAAAAGGAAGAAAAACATTCCTTTGGAGATGGAGAATTGTCTCAATAGAAGGTTGAAAAGAATGCTACCGGTGAGGGCTTTCCAACGCACTAAGAATCGATGAAATCCATCGAGGGATGAAGAAAACTTGGGACTTAGATCAAGGGGGAAGGGGCGTCGGCCATGGAGTTTTTTTGGGAGAGAAGATATTGTAATTTTCTAACTTTTTGTTAGAAGAAGGAGATGAAGTGTGGTCTAATTTTTGAAGAGGAGAAAATAGTTTGCAAAAAGGCCCCTACGTTTCCTTATTCCTTTTAAAATAAACCCCATGCAATTGAAAACCATCTACTTCTACAATTTAACTAAAAGTAATTAAATTTAACTAAAAAGGTGATTAATGATTATTAATTTACCGGTTAATAATCATTAACACGTCTAGTTCTAAATTAAACTTCTAATGGAAATAAAAGGTTACAAATTAAATAAAACTTCTAATTTCTAATTAATAAATTTAAAATTAAATTTAAATACTTTAATTAAAATTTTAAAAAAAATTACCTTGAATTAAAATATCGAGACGTTAAAGCTCTTCCCTGACCTTGGGCATCGGCCATGGGAGACATTGAAGTGGTTTCTTGTAAGGGTCTGAGGGTTTGACATAGGATAATTAGAAATTTTCCTTTTATTGGTATATTTTAATTATTGATTTAAAGTGTGGAAAATTATTTTTACTGTGTATTTTGGTTATTTAGTAACTAACCATAGTTAATTCAACTAAGGGTGGAGAAATTTACTAAAAGAGAATGGTTAACCATAGTTAACAATGGTTAAGAGGGTTAGTTAGCAAAAGTTTTAAGGGCAAGGACTTTTTAGCAAACGAATAAAATGGCTTAGTTTAAATTGTTGGAGGTGGAGGGAGTTAAGGAATAAAATGAGGAGGTGGAAGGACTTGTGGGCAATTGGAATTAAGTTATTATTTTAATTGTTGGAAATTAGAAAATATATATATGAGAATTTATTGAAAAGAAATAAAAAAAAAAAGAGGAAAACTTGTCATTCTTCTTCTCCTGCCCCAAACCATAAGCTCCTCTTCCCCATTCCCCTCCATTTTTTTCATTTCTCCTTCATCCAATCTTGGTGTTTGTGGGTTAATTCAAGAAGGTTTTTGTTTATTCATGGTAGATTCAACATAGTAGGAAGATTCAAACAAGTTTTAAGTGGATTTGGCTAAAGATCAAGGTAAATCCTCATCCTAGGGTTTATGGTTTTTAAAGGTTTCCATGGAGTTGTTTTGGGGTTTTCTTAATTGGTGTTTAAGTTTTGTTGTGTGGTTGTTCTTCCATGTTTAATTTCTGGAAATTGAGTTATTAAAGTGATGATATCAATCCTAAGAATGTTAAGATATGGTTAAGTGGTATTGGAGAGTTATGGTGAAGAAGATGATTTGAAACCTATATTAATGGAGTGTTTCTAGCTTTTGTATTATGAACTTTATTGTGTTTTGTATGGAGGGCTATGATTTCTGGAATTTTGGTGATGTTATATGTACGTGTTATTCAAGGAAAACTCATTAGAAGTTTGTTTGGGGAAGTTTATGATTAAGCCTCATTTGGCCGAAATTGTTACCCTAAAATAGTAAAGTTTCGGGACTTTTTCCTCCTAGCGGGTGTGGGATTTTGTGTTAATATTATAAACTGATTTGTGATGTTAATATTAACCTATATATGGGTGGATTAACTTGTTGTAGGACAAGGACGAGCGGATATCCACGGGGCCAATTATGAAGGTGAGAACATAAAGAATCAGAAGGGTGTTGGTGGTGTGAATCACGGTTCTTTTCTGAGTTACTTGGAAGTGGGTATTTATGGTTGTGAGTAGGGAAGGTTTGTGATGTATAGTTAGTAAGGTGATGAAAGTGCGAGGAGGTAACGGGAAGTGGAAAATGACTACAACGTTGATTTAAAGAGCCCCGACGAGCTAGTAGCTCAAAACTGATATGTTTTATGATTAATCGTTTTTACGAGCATGCTTACTTGATGTTTTTTTATGCTCTTAGTCCATAATCGAGTCCTATTCTGAATTGGGGCTATTGACTTGAATACGAGAATGATTACTTATTATGTCATCGGTTATTGCTCAATACGAAAGAATCCAAATGAGTTATTGAAGGTAGTATGTGAAATGTGAATTATATGCTTATGTGAAAATTGAGCAAGATGTGAATTGGGGCTAGATGCATAAACACTTGATATGTTATTTTTGGTCCTTCATGAATAGCACTTGAATGTGATTAACAACTGTATACGTTAATTGTGTCTTACATGTATCATTTGGAAATAGAGTGAGATGTGCGTTATGATTAAGTCATATACTGCTTGGAGGAATTGTCCTACCCGTGCTTGATGAACTGAGATTACTTCTTAAGATGAGAATTGTTAGCAAGCATGATTATTCAATCATTTCCATATCATTTCATTCATGCATTTCATATTCATATTGAATGGCCATGGGATCGTAACATATGTAATCGTGAGTGGTTGTTGGACGTTACACGTGATTACCGTGGTGGTGATATTGTGTAGCTCCAAAGTGCTATGCGGTGGATGGCTCAGGTGTTGTGAAATGAGCTACGACTCAGAAGTTGCTTGACAATGTGGAATGAGCTGCAGCTCGAGTGTGATATGTGACAATTCTTGATTTGCTTATTTATAGTGAGACACGGGTTGTAAGTAAGGAACCAAATGATGGTTGAAAGGAAAAAGGAAAAGTGGAAATGGCTTATGCATTGTTGTTCGGTGAAATCTTAAACTTGAAAGTTGATTACTTACATAAGCATTCATGTTTATGTTTTGAGCATATTTTTGCATCCATGCTTAGCTAACTTCTTCTCTTTAATGTGCGTGTTGAGAAGCGGGATGTGTAAAAGTGATAGTGAGTCGGGATGTTGTGTTTACAATGTGGTAATAGTTGTCTAAGGCTTGATGTAAAGCGAGGAAGTGTGATATATAAAGAGCTATGGCTCGGGTACTAATTATTGATTGTATGTGTATAGGGCGTAGCGGCGCCGGGTTTTGTGATGGTAAGGTTTATAGACTAAGAGGAAATGGAAATGGGATACGAGGTGAATGATATTAGCTTGACAAGGTGTACGGGCTTGAAATACTTACGCTTTGATCATGTGTTTCTATTCACATTGTGTACTCGATAAATTGCATTCTTACATGTATGTTTACGTTTGTGTATTATGTTATGAGCATCTGCATCACCATTCATATTCTTTTGTTTTCACTGAGTGTCATGCTCAAACGTGCTTTACATCACCTTTCAGATGTTGCTCGAGAACAAGGGCATGGAGCGGCAGGTGGTGCTCGTTGACATACGAGTTGATGACTCTTGATAGGCCACCGGACACGCGAGTCACAGCGTCGGGTTTTGTAGTTTTGTCTTTGCTTTGGGGTCGATATGACAAACTCATTTATGTAAATATTTTTGGAATTATGTGTTTTGTAATAACCTTACTGTGGTGCACCACGTCTTTGATTGCATGTTTTATAACTCCAAACTTTACTTGATAATATGAAATGGCCTACGAGTCGGGTTTTTCCTTGAAAACTGAGCAAGTTTATTAAGAATTGACATACAAATCATGTTCGGTTTTTGAATGTCTTGTGTTTTGGTAATTTGAACGAAGCACGGTCCTTGCTTCTGTATGCGTACTCGCGTCCTAGGCTTACGCGATAAGCCGAGTCATCACATTTCTTGTGTTTTTTCTTTGGTCAAATAAAGAAGAAAAGAATAAGTTGTGGATATTTAATGTGAAAGAAGAAATTATGAAAAAATCCCTCCTTTGCATCTAACTTTTAAAACCTAACCCAAATCACTTAAACTAGCTAAAAGGTGATTAAATAATTATTAATTGACTCGTTAAAAATTATCAATATGCCTAATACTAATTTAAGCTTCTAAAGTAATAAACAACATGTAAAATAATATAAATATAAAAATATAAGTTAACTAACTCTAAAATTAATTTAAATTCTTTAAATTAAATAAATAAAAAATTTACCTTTTAAAATAACGAGACATTAGATGACTCATTTTCCTTTTACGTTTGAGAAACCTTCGACGTAAACTACTACTTTCCTCTTCTTGGTTTCAATTGACCTTGGTCTAAAAGGTCTGCCTTTCCTTGCTGTGCAATCTATGTACTCATTTCCACTATGAAGTTCACCAAGGACTGGGCCTTTGTTACAATCCTTAGGTCATTAACCATTGTTGTGTTCTCTTAAATTGACAAACTGCTTAAACATTCTACAATGCATGTCAAGATTTTTGAGCACGAACTTTAGTGGGAAGGTCGTCCTCACGATTGGTTGAGCTTGAAAGTAATTGCGAAGTATTTTCGCACTATCATAAGTGTCAGGGCTGATTTTTTATGGCGTTGTATTTTTTTCAGTGTCGAGAGATGAATTTCCCGCTAATTAGTGATGAACAACAGTTGATTGGTGTCTTTAGTGACTATAACGACCCAATTCCATTAAATTCTTTAATTTCAAAGTCACTGCAGAAAACTTGGTTTTCTAAAAAAAAAGGGCATGGGTACGTTTAAAATTCGGACTATCTAAAACCTGCTTTACAATTTTCACAACAGAGAAAGCGATAAAGGATGGAACGCGCATTCCAACTTATAAATAAACTTCTAAAAACAACTTAAAATCATAAGACCATTATAATTTTTTAAGAAAATTCTCTTCCGAGCTAAAAAAAACACAAAGTAAGAAAGGTAGAAAGTATAAACAAAGCATTTGAAGAATGCTATGAAAAAATATGTCTATGTTCATGTTCATGTCCATTCATCGCTTCTAGAAGTCAAACAACACCACCTCCTCTACCACGTCTCTTATGTCGAGAAGTACCTAAAAAATTATAAGTGTAGCAACATTAGCATAAAAATGCTAGTGGGAGTAAAATGGAAGCAAGTAATTCTATGGACCAAATTTCATACCGGAAATTATGTCTAAAGACCTAAAATGTTGTTTACTACCTATTCTACACTTCCAATTACCGTATAAACATACAAATCGAAATATAATTCAAAATCAATCAACGTCCAACTCTGTAAAGTAATGAATTCGAGATTTGAAATAAAAGTACAATCAATTACTAAGTCTTTCTACACAAATCTATCGTAAGTATATAATCGTATCTCGAACTTTCTTTGTTACCACATGATATTACCATATCAAGTTTCCTCGTAACGTGTTACCGTATGTTACCACATCAACATACTGCCACGTACGACGTTACCAAATCAATTATCCACGTAATGTGTTACCGTATGTTACCACATCAACATACTACCACGTATGGGGTTACCAAATTAAGTGTCCTCGTAACGTGTTACCATATGTTACCACATCAACATACTACCACGTACCACGTTACCAAATCAAGTGTCCTCGTAACGTGTTACCGTATGTTACCACATCAACATACTACCATGTACGGCGTTACCAAATCAAGTGTCCTCGTAACGTGTTACCGTACGTTACCACATCAACATACTACCATGTACGATGTTACCAAATCACATATCTACGTAACCTGTTATCTTATGTTCCCACATCAACATACTACAACGTACGACTTTACCAAATCACAGATCCTCGTAACATGTTACCGTATGTTACTACATCAACATACTACCTCGTACGGCGTTACCAAATCAAGTGTCCTCGTAACGTGTTACCCTATGTTACTGAAGGGATGATTTACTAAATTAGCGGAATTTAGTTTAGTAAATTTATTAACATTTAATAACGGATCTATTAACATCATGCAAATTGTGATTAAAACATGTAAATTCATGCGTAATTTCGAAAATTAAAGGCCTTTTACTTACATTGAGTAAAATATGGAGAATCGGTTGGAGGTTTCTTTACGACATCAAATCCTCAGAACACCGGATCTTCATGCTATATCCCGTCGAAAGCAAAACCGACTTGTGGGAATCGAATGGGAAGAACAAAAGAAGAAAAATTTCTTCTAAATTTTTCCTTAAGGAAAATCGGCAATTGGGCAAAAACTTGAGAGAGAATTTTCACTTTTCTAATTAAAGTGAGAAGTGTGTCAAATATGAATCCCAATGGTCATATTTATAGGAAAATATGATATCTAATCTAATTAGATAAAGCTTATCTCCAAATTATTAAAATAGAAAAATAAAAATAAAAATAAATATATATAAAACTCTAAATCTCTAATATCTCCACCATGGGCGCACGTAATGCGAGAAGAGATGATGGGATTTGAAAATTTTATATATTTTTATAATTTATTTACTTTTATTTATTTTAATAATTATGTATGTATTTAAAATTAGAAAAAAATTCAAATAATAATTTCTAATAAAACACATTTAGCCAAAAAATAATATATTAATTACCATTGAATCTTATTCAATTAATTAATTATTTTGAGTCAAAACCAATTTGTTTCTTTAACAAAATTGAATTTAATTCTCTCTAATATTTATTATTAAATTAAATAAACTCATTATTTAATTAATAATATCAATTATTAATTCCATTTAAATAAACTCATTATTTAAATAATTAATAATATTAACTTTAATTCCGTTTAAATAATTTATTTATTTAAACAATTAATTTGCCATAAAATATTATAATTGATAATGTTATATTAATTTCCATTTAAATAAACTCTTTATTTAAACAATTAATATTGTATCAAGGGGGTATTAATAATATTAATATTAATTTTCATTGAAATAATCTCATTATTCAAATAATTAATATTGCCTAATTTTAAGTAAAATCAATTACTTAAATTGTTTGTTCTTCCTAAGCTAAATTAATAACTTAGTTTTGCTACAACGATATTTGGGCTAGCATAGGGACCGATGGACCTATAGATCATGGGCTTAATAATTAGTCAATTAAGTGATTAACTCATAATCGTTAATTACTTATTATTTAACTATGAATAATTCCACTATAAATTCATAGTAACTCCCCCTATAGATGAGTTATGTCCATTTAGTTTATCTTTTATTTATATACGTGATATATCCTTCACGTGGAACCCTCATAATTACGGGGGGGGGATAAATTTACCGTTTTGCCCCTGTAATTACCGCTTTATCCTTGTGTTCCCGCTGATTCTCCAATGAACATTATCTTTAGTCGAACTAGAGATAATATACTTCTGTGATCAATAGAAGTCGTGGCGCCACTTGTTCATGTCTCGAATCGGACATCAAGGGAGTTTCCTAAAGTTCCTAAAATGTTTAGGTATCGCACTGATACCGTTAATTTATAGGAAAGTTATGAATTCCATCTCGTGAAAATGAGTTCCCAGCTACTTATCTAGCCATGTTCCCAAAACAGGAGTGTATTGAGCGTTCTTACAGATCGCTCTCAACCATGTGAATCAAAGAACATAACTCCTAAATAGGAGTCCGCATTTCACGGGTCGGGGTTGAGATCTATCACGGTTGATAAACTTAGTTTGATATTCGATTATTTCTCGTAAACGGTACTAATGAGAAATTTGATCGAACATCGTGGTCTGTCTTATACAATCAACATGCATATGATACTTCCATTTCATGTCTCCCACATGAATGATCGGGATTAGATCATTTGTCTATAAACAAAATGCGAAGCTATCAACGGGTGTTACCAGGATAAGGTTCCCAAACGTTATCCATTTCTTGGACACTTTTAAGGTACTCATCTCGACTTTAAACCTCTCGTATGACTCACATACTAAGTCGTGATTTCATAAGAGTAACTTAGGGTTTACTATTTGAATGTTTGATATTTATATATTTCCATATATTCCTAATATCTTTAATTGAATCAATCTAGATAATATAAAGAACTTATGTTTATTTATTTAATTTATTCTTAATAAATTATTATTATTAAATAATTACAAGTTCTAGGACACCATTCCTAACAGTTACCACATCAACATACTATCACACACGACACTACCAAATCACATATCCTCGTAACGTGTTACCATATGTTACCACATCAACATACTACCACGTACGACATTACCAAATCACATATCCTCGTAATGTGTTACCGTATATTACCACATCAACATACTACCACGTACGGCGTTACCGAATCACGTTTCCTCGTAACGTGTTGCCGTATGTTACCACATCAACATACTACCACGTACGGCGTTACCAAATCACATATCCTCGTAACGTGTTTCGTATGTTACCACATCAACATACTACCACGTACGGTGTTACCAAATCACATATCACATAGTTCCATAGTAGGCTAGATAACAAAATTTAAAACACTACAATGCTACTAAATAACATAAGCCACTTTGATTTATACTAGTTAACTCTCAAGCACAACTTCTAAGATACTTTGAATCCAAAGCTACTCAAAGTATCTTAAACTCCCAATTTCATCTAAATCTCTCCATAATCTTACAAGACTTCCCACAAACTTACTTTTCCACCCACAATCACTAAATAGCTCCAAAGACACTCAAACTCACTTCCGAGTCTAAGTCACCAACCAATAAGTATTAACTCCTAGAAGATTGTTTTGTCACTTAACCTCGATCAAACAATAACGTAATGAAATTTAATTTATAAAACTACTAACTACCACTTTAAACTCACCTTAGATTTTAAGTTAAGCTTCCAAGGTGTCGAGGTAGAAACCACGCAAGCAATTACAAACCTATAATTAAAATACACCTAATAAAAATTGATTAACTGAAAATTGAACAAATGACATCTAAATGCATAAAACGACGAAACCCCTGTTTTTAGACCTATGGAGCTCTCGGTCACACCAAGGGGAAAGGGTATCGTGTTCGAATTTTTGGCTTTTAGGCATTTTATGGGCGTTTCGGGTTGGTTTCGAGTACTTTGAAGGTTCATACTAGGAATGGGTAAACATAATTTAGGGTTTTGGACAATAGTTCATTCCCGAAAAATTAAGTAAAACATAAAACACTAACAATTAAAACACCCTAGACATCATCTAGTATGGGAAAAACAAACGGAACGAGCGCTCAAACTCAATTCTAGGGTTAGAGAAAGTTTCTAAAATCACTTAAAACAACTTCCTCGATTGAAATCTCGAGTTTTTCGGCAAGAAATCAAAGATTTCAACAATGGACTCCATTAAAACAATATTTGAAGAAAAATTTATAAACTTTGTGTAACGTCCCATTACTTTTGGGGGTGAAATTTTTTTTTTTATTTTAATTAAAGTATTTAAGGTTAATTTAAAAGTAGTGATTTCGATTTTAGTAGTTATTTTCGTCCGAAATTCTTTTTAATCGTTTTAATACTTTAAATTTTTTTCGGTTGTATTAATAATTATTAATGGGCCAATTAATAATTATTAATCACCATTAGGCTAGTTTAAATGTTTCTGGTTTTGTTTTAAAGGCTTAAAGCAAATAAAGGACGTAGGCGTCATTTCCAATTTCTTAAATATCTAAACACTATTCATCCTTCTCCTTTATTAAGCCAAAATTAGACAAATATCATAAATTTCTTCTCATTTTTTCATCCCAAACCCGTAGCTTAGAGAGAGAAAAAGAGGAGAGAAAGAATTTTCACCCCGGTTTCGCTTCTCGACCGTTTTCATCGTGCCATAGCTCGTTGGAAAGTTCTCGAGACGTACTTTCTACTCATCCTAACAATCGAGGTTTTCGCTCATTTTCTGGAGGCCTTAAGGTATGACAAAGTTTCTAAAATTTGATGTGAATAGTATTTTAATGGTGGTTTTGGATTGAAATCTTCAAATTCGTTCACCGAAGCTTGAAGATTTTCATCGGGAAAGTCGTTTTGATCGATTTTAGAAACTTCCCCTAAACCCTAAAACCGAGTTTGAGCCGAAAACCCGTCCCATGTGATTTTCCCTCACTTGGCCATGTTTAGGATGTTAGGGTTATTGTGTTTTTGCTATTTAATTAAATTTTCGGAAATTGATTAATGAACAAAACCTTAATTTACGGATACCCATTGTAGTTGTGAACCTCCAAAGTATCCGAAACCAAACCAAAACACCTCTAAAGTGCATAAAAACCGGAAAACCAAACCCGAACCCTATTTTCCCTTGTATGGCCGAGAGTACCATAGGGAGGAAATCCGGGTTTTTCATCATTTTTACGTTTAGATGTAGTTTGAACGATTTTCGATTAATTAATGTTATTTAGGTGTAATTAGTTTGTAGGATTGTGATTTGATCGTGGGTTTGCAACCTCGGATAGATCGGAACTTTTCTACAAGCCAAGGTGAGTTTAAAGCGAAAGTTAGTGGTTTTATGAATTGAGTTTTGTTATGTTATTGTTTATCGAGGTTAAGAGGGAAATAACTTCTTAGAAATAAGTTTTGGTTGGAGACTTTAATTTGGAAGTGAGTGGAGAGAATTTGGAGTTATAATGAGTTCGAAGAAAAGGAAACATCAGAGTGGTTTGGAAGTATTGCAAAGTGAATTGGAGATGCTAGATGAAAGTGTAAATGAAAGTTACTTTGATTGGTTTGGAAGTTAAAGTAGTTAGAAGATACACTTGAGTGATAACTCGTGCAATCTAGTTAGTTAGGTTTCTTAATAACTTAGTAGGATTCTTTGAGTTTAACTAACTTATTATGGAGCTTAACCTTTCGTGATACAGCACATGATAGTATGTTGATTCGGATCCATACGTATCGTGGTGCGATGGTTTGTGATATGGTACATGGTAGTATGTTGATTCGGATCCATACGTACCATGGTACTATGATTTGTGACACGGCACATGATAGTATGTTGATTCGGATCCATACGTATCATGATGCGATGGTTGAGATATGGTACGACTGTACGTGGTATGTTGATTCGGATCCATAAGAGCACGTTACGATGATTCTGATACGGCACATGATAGTATGTTGATTCGGATCCATACATATCATGGTGCGATGATTTGTAATATGGTGAAAGTCTTGATATCCGATGTGATGAGAGTTACGATGATTGTAATACGGTACATGATAGTATGTTGACTTCGGTCCATACGGTATCATGGTACGGTGACTTGAGATATGGTACGACCGTACGTGGTATGTTGATTTCGATCCATACAATAGCACGTTACGATGAAACTTGTTTGGTAACAAAGATAGATAATGTTACATTTACATATTCTTTAGAATTGTGTAGTAAGACTTAGTAATGAATGTTACTTTTGCTTTAAGTCTTTATTTCTATCTTATGGTATTGAATGACGGTTACGGGTAGTATATTACTATCATATGATTGTATGGAAATTGGAAGTGTGGATATGGGTAGTATTGAGCATTATAGGCCTTTGGACACGATTTCGGTTATGAAATTTTGTTCATAGGATTACTTGCTTTTGTTTTACTCTCACTAGCATTTTTATGCTAATGTTGCTACACTTACAAATTTTCAGGTAAACCCCATCTTAAGAAGCGTGGTAGAGGAGGTGGAGCCACGTGACTTGTCGAGATGGTGTACGGACAATATTAAAACACTTTTGGTTTAGCATTCGTAGAAATGCTTGTAAATCATCTCCATGTTCCATACTTATGTCTTTTGAGCCCGAAAGGGTATTTGTGTAAAGTATGTCTATGTTTTATGACTAAATTCTCCTTTGGAATGCGCATTCCCGATTTATAGCTTTCTCTGAATTTGGGTTGTAAAACAGGTTTTGGTTATTCAATTTTTAAACGAACTCATGCCATTTTTCTTTAAACATCGAGTCTTCCGCTGTGCATTTGAATTTAAAGAATTTAACGGAAAGCGGGTCGTTACAGTTGGTATCAGAGCCTCTTTGGTTCTGAAGACCACATGCATCGCATGTTTTTCATATTTTGATATTGTCCAAACATCGCTCGAAGTCAACGGCGCCAGGTATCCTTAGAACGCTCTCTTTTGATTAGTTTGTTTGTACTTTTGCTTTTACTTTTCTGGTATCTCAAGTGAGGCTTTTCTGATTGTGATTCAGTATGCCTCCGAGGACAGTTGCATCGAGGAGAGGTAGGAGCAGAGTACCGACTACAGTACGAGGCAGAGGCCGTACTAGAGTAGTTACACCACCCCCACCACCTCCACCTGTGTATGAGGAGGATGAGGCTCCAGTTGACCAGCCACCAAGTCATGATCGCAGTGTTACCATTTCTGAGGAGTTATTTTTTATTTTGGGTTATTTTGTGACGGAATGCGTTACAGATAGTGACTGAGTGCATCACAAATATTTGTGACATTGTCCGAAACTAAACACGTGAATTTCCATTTTATTTTTTTATTTTTTTGGCGTTGGTTTAAATAGTTGCGACGGATTATGTCGTAACTTTTCAAATTTATGACGGGTACCCCGCTAGACCAGAAGCACACCATGATGAACAAAGAAAACTCTCAGCTACGCCAACTACGCAACGCGATCACGAGCCTTCTTCTTTTTATACTTAAGCTTCTTCTTCTCTTTAGAAGATAAGAAAAATCCAGAACTATCAAAAATCCTATAAGACAAAGCATCAAAAGAGAAGTGGAAAAAAGACTCATAAAAATTGTCACTATCACAAGAGACAAATGCAGACGCAACCATATCAAAATCGGAGCGATCAGAAGGAGGGACCACAGCCTAGTCCATAACCTCATCAAAGCCAACAACCACAAAGCCCCTTAGAAGGGGAGAACTACAAGAAGTCTTTAACATAGAAGAACTAGTTTGGTCACCGGAATGACCCTTCCCCCTTCGCAACCACTACAACAAAACTAGGAGAAGCAACGTTCTTGTCCCTATCAATAAAACCCTTATTCTTCTTCTTGACCACTGACATAATCTTACTGACCTTCTTAGAAGTTGTAGAAACAGGAGGACGAGCCAAAGAAATAGCCTTACAGGCGGCTTAAGGTTTTCAATATTTTTTTTGCAAACTGTAAAAAAAATTATTTAATAAATTTATTAGTTATTAATCATTTCTAACTTCATTATATAATTTTCCAATTAAATAGTTTATAATATATTTAAAAAAAAAAACTTACGATAAAATTCGTCGCAAAAAAGTCAAAGTTTGAAAAGTTGACCATCTACTTTTCTGATGAAGTGTGTTGTAAATATCTCTGACGCACTGCATCCCAACTTCCAAATTGAAACGATAGTTCAACATTTCATTTTTACAATTTATCTTAATCTTGAGTGGATTACGAACTCCTGTTCGCAAGAGACAAACCATTGATTTGCATAGATGAGAATGACTCGACATAGTTCACTTAATATGCCTCCCACTTTGGGGAATCCATCTTTACTTATAGCTGGGAACGTATTTATACAAGATTAGAATTCACTCTTTTCCATATAGGAAAATAGATAACTAGTTTTCTTATGGACTGATTCGATGCTTGAACAGCGGGGCCCCATATTCCTCAAATCAAGGAAAAAGAAAAGGCACATAAGAGAGATTATGTAAGGTTGTTCATGAGATAATCAGTTGGGCTTAAGGAACAAGATGTATCATGGAGGTTAATTTGGTAAAATTACCTAGCCATGAATACGAACTACTTGTGAAGGATTAAAGTGTAGTTAATGATTTTATCCAATGAACATAACTATGTCTATAGTACTAAGAGTGCAACTCTAGATATTTAGTGGAGTTATCTAGGAGTTAATGAATAATAAATAATTGATTAAAGGAGTTTAATCAATGTAATTCTAGATCATTGGAGCTTACTCATATAGGTCCATTTAGTCCTCCGAGCTAACATATGTAATTGAAAACATAAATCAATATGGATTAATTTCTTTGGAAAATAGTTTCAAGTATTTAATTTGAAATTGTCAAATTAATTAAGGAAAATACAAATGGAGGAGTCTATTTGATTATTTAAAAGAAATTAAATAGATGAGGCTATTTAATTATTTAATTAATAGTGAAATTAAATAGATGAGTCTATTTAATTATTTATTAAATAGAAGAGTCAAATTAAATATTTTAATAGAGAGATTAAATAGAAGAGTTTATTTAATTAAATTAATTTTATAGTTTTCCAAAATTAATGGGAGATTAAATAGAGAAGTCTATTTAATTATTTAATTTAAGGAAGTCTAATTTAAGAGGAATCAAATAAATAAAAGGTGTTTTTATTTATTTAACATTTAATGAAATTGTTCTATTAAATTAAAGGAAAGATAAAATACCAAATATTTTCATGGAGATGATGGTATCAGCGTGTGACCCACGGTAGGCTCACACGCAACTTTGGTTTTTAATTGACCAAAAATATGCATTTTATTTTATTTAAAATATATGGAATGTATAAATTTAAATTAATATGATTAATTTAAATGAGTAAGATATGGAATTATGAATTTAAATTAATATAGATTAATTTAAATTGTGATATGAGAATACCTTATTATGGAATACGATATTATATTTTAATTATTTAAAATATATTTTACAAGATCTTTATAGATATTCAAAGATTTTATGAGGGCTTAGTTTTCCTATAAATAGGAACCTTGGGGTGGGTGACCCCAAAACACAGAACTAAGAGAGCAAAAGAAAGGCTCTGGAAAAATTCATCTCCTCCCTTTCTCTCGCCGCCGACCCTTGTGATGTAAGGGAAGAGATTTTTCTTCCCTTTTCCTCTTTCAAAAGAGGATATAGTGCCCATACACCGTTTCTTTTTAGTGCTTAGTGAGGAATAATTTTTTTGTGGTCCCAGGATTGTAACCAAGAAAGACGAGGAGCCAGACACTTCTCGATAAGGGTTAGTCCTCGATTTATGCATTAGTTTTTAGAATAATATTATACTACAAGGAAAGATCCTTGGGAATACCGTTTGAGAACTCTTTTATAGAGGCCTAAATCTCAACAGTTTTTTCATTTATTCTTATTGTGTGATAAAGGCTCCCTTGAATGAAATATTAACTACATAGTGGATTTATATTGGTTTTTTAATTAGCAATGATCAATTAATGATATAATAAATCATGAATTAACCTCAAATTAAAAGTTGAAGGCCTTAGGAAAATACTTACATTGATAATTAAATGTAGAATTAGGTTGAAGGTTTCTTTACGGCAGCAAACCTTTCACGCTATGACTCGATTGTAAATAAACCCGACTCTTAGAAATCGAACCGTAAAAAAGATTAAGAAGAAAAAATTTATTCTTACTAGGGAGACCCTATTTTCAGCTAAGGGCTTGAGAGAGAGGAAAATAATTTCAATCTTTACATTTATAAGTGTGGAATGAAAAATATGACAACCTAATGGCCATATTTATAGGAAAATTGGTATTTTAATCCAATTCAAATTCAAATTCCTGATTGCAAAGATAATGGGAAAGATAAATATATCCAATAAAGCCATATTACCTTAAGATAGGGAAAGAAAAGGAAAACAAAATTTTTCTTTTTATCCTTTCCATAGTTAATATTTCTCTTTTATTTTATTTCTTTTAAATTGGAAGAAATAAAGTAATAATTTCTATTTTCAAATACTTTGACCAAATATAATGATAATATTTATTATTGAATCCATCCAAATAATTAATTATTTTGGAAAAAATAAATTAGTTCCATAAAACCAATTGGATTTAAATCTATCTATTTATTATTAAATAAAATAAACTTATTATTTAAATAAACAGTTAATATTACCTTAATTTTAGTAAATCATTTATTAAAATTTATTTGTTCATCCTAGTTAAATAAATAATTTAGTTTGTTACAATGATATTTGGGCTAGCATAGGGACTCGATGGCCCCATAGATCACGGGCTCCAATAAATGGTAACTAATCAATTAATTAGTAATTAATTACAATTATTAACTAAAAGTTATTCCACTAAAAACAAATAGTTAAATTTCCCACAATATAGATGAGTAATGTCCATTTTTTATCAAGTCAATTGGTAACATATCCTTCACATGGTAATCTCATCATTACAACTGGGTTAAAATAATAATTTTACCCTTGTAATTATCTCTTTATCCTTATGTACCTGATGGTTCTCTAATGAACAATTTCCATTGTCTAACTATGGAATATGTCCTTATAAGAAAAGTGAGAAGATGAGACCATTATACAAATCCTGAATCATTACATCAAAGGAGTTATCTAAATTCTTAAAAATAAGTAAGTGTTGCACTAACATTTCTATTTATTTAAAAGTCATGAATTCCTTCTTATGCAGAAATGTTCTCAGCTACTTAGCGTATCAATGGTTCACTTTCAACTATGTGAATCGAAGGACACAACTCCACAAAAAGAGTTAATGACACACCGAGGATTAACATTAATCATTAATAACACTTGGTAATCAAGTTGATGTTTTGTTTATTTTCTATTACACTATTAATTATAAATTGATAAAATATTCATGTTTGATTTTGTACAATCATTATCGTATAGGATACTTCCACTCGCATGTCTTACACATGAATGATCCGAGTCAGATCATATAAAGTGAATTGTATCAATAGTGTGGACAAGATAGGGTTCCCCAACCGTATCTATGTACCATTTACTATTTGAGTTCTTATCTTGCACTAGATCCTCTTATATCATATATTAGTCAAGATAACATATTAAGTAACATAGAGGCTTTTTGAAAATTTGAATGTAATATATCAAACATATAAAATCAATGCAAAAATTTATTCATAACATTTATTGTCAAAAATCACATGTGCTAGGGTAACCCCACGTGACATTATTGAAAGCATACGCGGTCTAACAATACCTCATTATCTCGCAGTCAAAAACAAAGAACACTTAATCTTTTCATTATTATCTTCCAACCTCTAGTGAATAATGACATGAAATGAAAGCTTCACACTCTAATCATCATCTCACCCACCAATGCAAAACCCTTACATTTTTCTCATATATGTATCACAATGATTATGGATAATACCATAAAGTCTATATATTTTATCAGACTATTCCAAATGTCAATTATAAAAAAGGTAAGGGATTGACCTCTCCAACTCAGACTGATATGGAAGCCAAGTTAGAATTCAATTCAATTAACGTCCTTAGAACATCGTTTTCTCCTAATATGAAGAAATTAAAAGTAATTTTTTTTACTATTTCTTTACTATTTTAATTTTTCAAAAGTGATTTACAGGGGTTCTGTCCTGTCTACCACTTGACTTTGTCTTTTGCTTTAATTATGTGTTTACCATAAAGTAAAGGTGATTGATATAGAGGTCTTGTCCTGTTGACTCATCGTTATCCTTTAGTTAGTTAGTTTTAATTTAAGTTTTAAGTGTGTAGTTCAATGATAAGTCTATAAAAGGACTTCAATGTGTATCAATTGGGATCATCGAGTAATTTACAAGCTCTAATCCCCTTCTCTCTCTCTCTCTCTCTCTCTCTCTCTCTCTCTCTCTCTCTCTCTCTCAAAGACCCTGTAACACACCCATTAGTGAGTTGGGTACTCACCCTTTCTTGTATTAAAGCCTTTAAATCATTAAATCTCTATTAAATATATTTTTTATCTATTCGTTATATTCTTCATTTGCATACCCTTGATAATCAAATTATTTGCGATTGAAGAGATATTATAAAATCTCTTCAATTTAAACTTTTAAAATTAAGATTCATATCTATTCGCATGGTTGCTCGTCTGTAGCGTTGGTAAGCCTTTAGGTGTCACAAGCATCTTGTAAGTCTATTAGTAAGCCAGGTGTTCCAGTTGTAAGCAACAAATAGGGAAGTTTCTTTAGCTTTGTCAATTTAGTTTGAAGTTAACCTGTTTTATGTCCAAGCTGTTTAGAAGGATGTTATCAAAGGGTAAGTCAAAGAAGGATGTCAAAGAAGAAGACATCAATGATATTAAAGGAGATTCTACTTTAGAAATCTCTCAAAGCACACAAGAAATGCATATTGGAAAGGTGGAAGAAGAACTCAACAATTGGAGTATTCTAAGGGTAGATTCCAAGTTAGTCTACCATCAAAGCAACTTCAATGTGATGACAAGAGACATTATCAAAATGATGGACTTTAATGTTCCTGTCACCACCGATGCACAGGTCATCCATCTTTTTTCAAAGAAGTTAATTCTAAAACACCGAGAGGAATTCAAGTATCTTCATCTCTTATTGGTCCAAGTGGCAGTTAAACCTCTTTTCTGATACGAATTTGACTCTTCAATCCTAATTTCCCTAAGAGACGAGAGACACCTAGACTCTACCGACAGCTTCCTAGGCATCATTGAGTCCAACCTAGATAATGGACTGGTATATTTCAATTGTTATCCTAATCACGCGCTCTCTCTTAATGATCCTCACATCCTTTTTACTTTGATGCTGAGAATCAATACCAAAGAGCTTAGGATGGAAGAAAAATCACTTTCAGTAGTGATCGTATTTTGAGTTTGTTACAAACTAATGTATACAAATATTTCACGAAGAGCTATCAAACAATCACCAAAAGGTGAGACTTTATTGTTTGATGCTAACACGGAAAGATAAAAAGTAATTATTCCAAGAAAAGTATCGTGGAATAAATTACCAAGAGATCCAATTGGAGTCTTGAGTAGGCTAAGAAACCTCTCTTGAAGAACAAGACTTTAACTCAAATTGTAGAATATGTTGATGGTCGTGTTGAGATCAAATTTTCGCATGACTCTTACTCCAACGATCAAGAATTTAATAAAATCTAGACCATACATTTTTGGAACAATATCGGAAGCATGAGAAAGAATTACAAGATGTAATTCTATGAACATAAAGTCTATAGATTTTGATCAGACTGTTTCCCAATGTAACATCTCGTTATTTTTAAAGTGAATTTTTTTATTTAATATTTTATTTATTTATTTAAATTAAAGCATTTAGTTTGATTTTAGATTTTAGTAATTTAGAATTTAGTAGTTAATTTTGTTCGAAAGCCTTTTAATCGCTTTATTAGCTTAAATTAGTTTTGGTCATATTAATAATTATTAACGGGCCAATTAATAATTATTAATCACCATTTGACTAGTTTAAGAACTTCGGGTTTTGATTTATAAGCTAAAATCATTAAAAAGGACGTAACCGTAATTGTTAATTTCTTAAAAATATCCAAATTCACTATTCATCTCTTTAAAATCTCAAATTTGACCAAAGTTGACCCAATCTTCTTCATTTCTTCTCCTCTTTGCCCTGGGCTTCATCCACCATGGGAGGGTTTTGAGTTTTCTTCGATTCTCGACCGTTTTCGATTATGTTAGTTGCGTTGGATTGCTAGGGACGAGGGCTATCTATCCTACCTAACCTTGTGCCGTTTCTCGTTCCTTAAGGGAAGCCCTAAAATGTAAGTTTTCAAAACTTTTTACATGGTTTTGTTCGTTTTTTATTATAAATGAGTTTTGAAGTTGAAATCACGTATTTCTATCAAGGATTTGACGATTTTGAGCCTGGATTTTCGAAAAATACTATTCACCAGAAAACACTATTTATCCGAAAACACTATTCATCCAAAATCACTATTCACCCAAAAATCATACTTTTTCTCTTATTATATTTGAATTGTAATTCGTTGATCGATTGATGAATTGTGGGTGTCGGGTGTACGTTGACGTCTCGTTGAACCGTTGGATTATACATTGACTTGCTAAGGTCAAAATAAATAGAATTTAAAGTAGCTTTAGAAACCAAATAAGTTGAACGATTTGTAGAATCGGAAGTTGAGATTAAGATTCGAATCGAAAGGATTAAAGTAAGCGAGTTAATATGCTTAGGCTTGGAGTTAGTTATAATTGAGTGAGAGAACTCATGGATTTCTCGAGGGAAACGTTTAATTCTTGGAAGTTCTAAGTTTAGATTCGTTCCGGAGTTTAAGAATGATTATCAGAAGTTGAAGGTTTCAAGTATAAAGGGGTGAATAAGAAACTTGATTATGAAACTTCGGATATGTACTGAAAGTAATAGAGTCATTTAGGATTGGAGATTTTATGATAAAGTTAGTAATTCAATTTAACTGAAGGCCGTTTGGCTTGATTTATTTATTGTTTTCATGTCAGAAGTTCCTAATTTCTTATTTTATGTATAAGAGTGTTATGCGATCCATTTATCTTTATGCCCTTCGACTACCTTGAAAGTTATATTTATTTTACTTGCACTTGAAAGCATATTCATATCATATCATAATGCATCATCGAAATTGAAAGGAAAGCGAGATAATGAGGTGAATGCAAATCCTACGGGAGTTTTCATTACCTGACATTATTCATTAAAAGTGAATGCAAATCCTACGAGAGTTTTCATTACCTGATATTATTCATTAGAGGTGGAATATATTATTGAAAGGAATTTGTATATTTTATTTTGAAAAGCGAGATAATGAGGTGAATGAAAATCCTACGGGAGTTTTCATTACCTTACATTATTCATTAGAGGTGGAATATATTATTGAAAAGAATTTGTATATTTTATTTTGGAAAGTGAGATAATGAGGTGAATGCTAGTCCTACGGGAGCTATCATTACCTGACATTATCACTTGTTTAGCGAGTTGATGAGAAATTATTAGATTGCGTATGCTAACAATATCATCATTTATCGCGATTGTGATTGTGGAATATGTTAAGACTGAGTGAGCTTAGCATTATTTATTAAAGAAAAGGGAAAGTAAACTTTTGATAGCCTGAGTTGCTATAGAGAAAAGAATTGAAATATTATGTCTAACATACATTTCTATAGAGAAAAGAAATGCAATTGATGTATAGTCGAGTGCCATAGGAAAGAGGAATGAGATTGAATTGTATAATGAGAGAATATAAGGGTGTATTTTACTTGTATAATTATTATGATATATATGTAAGAGAACTAGATTCTCAATAAATTGGAAGATCATGAATTTGGATATTAACACTTGAATGTAAACCTTATGTATAGTATAAGGTATTGAAGAGAATGAAATAAAATGTTAGGTGTGTTATTAAACACATCCTCTTAAAGGCTTGGAAGATAGTTCCTCAATTATTTGGGAGAATTGGTAAGTAAAAGTGAAATACTTTATGTAAAACTCTTTTGGTGGTTGAAAGGTAAGGGAATGTGAGTTTTACTTGGACACAAATCCGGATGCGGGTTTGGAGTCTAATGTTACTTTACTTTCTATCTATTTTCACTGGGCTTGCTTTTAGCTCATGATATTACAAACATTTTCAGGTAATGCTCGGGGTCGTGGGAGAGGAGCTGGTACATTCTGATCTAGTTGATGATGATGGCGGGATGGACTAGATATACTTTTAAAAGTCCATGGATTCATTTTGTTTTATTTTGTGTCTTTTGAGAAATAAATTTGTATATAAGCTCATAGGAGCTTTTCGTCTTAACTTTTATGATTATAAACTTCTTTAAACTCTGGAAAAGGAATTGCATTTTCTTGCTTTTAAATTTCCTGATGTGAAAAATGTATACAGGTTGAGGATAGTCAGAGTTCTAAACATATCCACGCAAAATTTTTATTAAATGTTAAGTTTTCGATTGCAATTTGATTTTAAATGATTTAAAAGGAGTCGGGTCGTCACACTCAAAATTGATCCGACAATTCCATTGTTTCGTCCTTTAGAGTCAAATACAGAAATCAAGATGATCTCAAAAGATGAAGAGATGCTAGTTATAATTGACAAGCAGCTCAAGAAGCTCTTCATATCTACATCCTCAAAGGCATCTTCCTGAGCTCAGATTAATGTCCTCATTGAGCGGGATGATTTTATTGAACAAAAGGGTTCAAGGAGTGAAGAATTTTTCACTTCTCGCTGACGAAGCAGATAACCTATAATCAAGTTCCAACCAACTGGAAGAGATTCAATGGATTTTAAAACTAAAGAACCAATCTCAAAGGTTATACGAGAAATTGGTACACAAGGTCCTAATGTTCATTTTGAGGAAAATCACCTTACTACCAAGACCTCTAATGATGGAAAATCAATATATGAGTGGAACATGGATGGGCTATCTGAGTACATTATTCTCAATGTTCAACAAGAAATGATGGTTGCAGCCTCAGCCTTCAAATCTCAGGGTCAAGGCGATCATGCAATTGCTAGTGTCATAGTAACAGGATTCACTGGACAACTCAAAGGATGGTGGGATCACTTTCTTTCAAATGATGAAAAAAGATAAGTGCTCTATCATGAAACAATTTCAATTAAGATAAGGGAATAAAAAATTGAAGGTCAACCTTCACGATGATTCGAGGAAGAAGTCAGAATTTCTGACGCAGTAAACACCCTCATATACTTGATTACAAAGAACTTCATAGGAAACCCTACAAGTCATCAGCAAAGGGCAGCTTAGCCACCTTCAAAACCTTCACTGTCCAACCCCCCATGACTTTCGATGGTACGAAGATACTTTTTTAATAGAAGTATTTATGAGGACTAATTGTAATTTTTCCCTTTTTAAAAGAGCAGTTTATTGTATGTCTTCTTCCTCCCCTGTCTAATTGAACAGTCATAGTGGAAAGTAGTTTGTTAAAATAATTATTTTTAGTGTGGATAGAATGGATACCTTTAGTTGTAGTATCAACTACATCCTTTTTTTTAGCTTCAAAGATTTCTGCATCATGGTTAGTCTCACAAGATCTAATTAATGCAATCTCAGAATAAATTTGAAAGATATCACTTCGAGTTTCTTCTTAGAATTCAGAGGTCTTACTCTTAATCTCAAAGACTTCTCTTTTGAGATATTTTATTTCCTTTTGAAGATCCGCAACATAAACTTCATTGGGAGTATCAAACTTTGCGTAAACATCCTTCATTGAGAATGGTATGAATTTTGCATCCTTTTTAGGTGATGCAAAGTTTACTGATTTCTTGAGTCTATTAAGGATTGCCAGCTTCAGCTGATCATCTTCAATCTTTGCTGCTCTTTCAAACAGAAGCTCTTGGTCTATAGTTAAAACATTAATAAAATTTCTTTTACTACACTTGTATAGAAGGTTACCATAACAATTTTAACTGCTACTTGAACTTGAATTTAAATTAGATTCCGATTGATCATGCATAGCTAGAACTTGAACATCTTCTCATTTCGAGATTTTAGAATATTTTTTGAATACATTAAGTTGCTCCTGCTTGACTTCTTCATCGATTTCAAGCTGATTGACATTTGCCTTGAGTTTACAGGGATATTTATAATATGTCGATTGGGGGTGGCACGCATGAGGCAGTTTGAGATGACATTCGGTCATGAAATTGATCTCAAGCGATAATCTTTTGAGAGTCTTCTTTAAAGAAGCCTAGGCTCGACTAAGTACACAAATTTGGAGGGGTCCTACATTGACCTTGTCTGGAGCTTTATGCCCGTATAGGGAGCTTAATGGCTTTGTCGTGTAGGCTCCTTAGAGATCTTTGAGGAGCATTGGTTTTGTTTGGAACATCGATAACACTAGGTTTGAACCTGTTTGGAGCTTTGAGGTGTTGTATTGCCTCAAAGTTACATAAGTTATATAAGTTTATGATTTAAATTTCCAAATCACAGAAACATAATTTGTTTTTCTATTGAGAACATTTAAATAAATATTTTTATAACAGGTTGTTAGATTTTTATTCTATCAAAATGTTATTGAAATATGAATTCAAATTTTAGAAATAAATAAATTTATTTAAACTGTTTTAATTTTTGAAATTTAATTAAGATTTCACTAATTTAATTTAAATTATAGAAAATATAAAAAAATGTAATAATTATTAAAATTCTTAATTTTGAGAAAAAAATATACAAAATGAAATGGTAGCGGGCCCTTGAGTATTCATATTAACATCAGTTGAATATACTCAAGTGGCATTTGCAAATCTAGTAATTTTTTTAGTAATATTTGTGAAATAAAAGTTCAAAAAAATATTCTCAAATATAGCAATTTTTTATTCGGTTTATCAATGATAAACATTGAATTGCATATTTTTACACTAAGTTTATCACTGATAAACAAATAAATCATTGTTAATCACTGATAAACATGATAAAAATTGCTCTATTTACAAATATTTTTTTGAGTTGATTTTTTTACAAATATTGCAATAAAATTCACCCATTGAAATTTCCCTATACTCAATGAGCAACCTCTTCAGTTTTTTTTGTTAAATTATGGTTTTGTTCTTTGGTCCATTTAACTATGTAAAATATAATTTTAATCCCTCATTGTTATAAATTTTTAATATAACATTTATTATTAAATTTTGAGATAATTTTAATGAAAAAGGCATTATTTTAAACAATAAATTAACAAAGGGTTGTTTTTTAAAAAAAATATTTTTTTAATAACACATTTTATGATTATAAAATTACAATTTTTTTTCAAAATTTTATAAACAACACTTTTTTAACATTCTTTAGAAAATGAATTTATCTAAATTGTAAAAACTAACCAATTATAAATGTGTGGGTTGGATCTCACACAGTTGAGCACGTGAGGATACGTGCTGGATTCCGGTGGCTCCAATTACCTGAGAAAGAAAAGGAATAGTCAAAGGGGCCCGGTGGTGCAAGCCAAGGACCCTCAGACGATCAAGTTAGTTGGCGATAAGGAGCCGGCCATAATATTTAGGTTTAGATAGATGTGTACCTCCTTGGTTTGATGGGCTAGCGGCTCTTATATACTCCTTGAGTCGTAGACTTGCTTGGCCTTGCTAGTTAGAACTAGGCTGTATTGGGCCTCCTTTTGGCCCATTTTCAATTGGCTTATCCTTGTGTGGATTCTATCGGGTCTGAGCCCTTTCAGTTTGTTCTCGCTTGTATAGCCCATGGGCAGACGATTTTTACCCTTTACAATTTTCCCCAATTTTTTATATTGAAAGTTTTAGTGCGAGAAATCGAATGCCTTTGTTAAGGGATCATGTTACTCCATGCAGTGGGTCGTGACAGCTATATGCGGATAGGTGCGATTCTTCAGCCATCCGACCCTTCAGGTCTGATACATTATGACCTTCTAGAGGACCTCGAGGAAATGAGCTTAATTCAATTGGATGGACAAAAGCTTGCACCTGGGGAGAGGACTTGATTTTCTTAGACAGACCAAGGATCGTGCCTTTGGAAAGGGCTTGATATGCTTAGAGAGACCAAATCTCGTGTCTTCTGAGAGGGCTTCATGTGCTTGGGCGGAACAACGGGTGCCTCCGTAGAGAGCTTGATGTGCTAGGACAGACCAAGGCTAGTGGTGCCTCCGGAAAGAGCTTGAAGTGCTTGGACGGACCAAGGCTAGTGCCTCCGAAGAGGACTTGATGTGTTTGGATGGACCAAGGCTGGTGGGGCCTCAAAAGAAGGCTTGAAGTGCTTGGACGAACTAAGGATTGTGCCTCTAAAGAGGGCTTGTGCCTCCAAAAAGAGCTTGAAGTGCTTGGAAGAACCAAGGCTGGTGCCTTCGGCGCGAGCTTGATGTGCTTGGACGGACCAAGGCTTGTGCCTCCGGAGAGGGCTTGATGTGCTTGTATGGACCAAAGCTTGTGCCTTCGGAGAAGGCTTTATGGGCTTGGATGGACCAAAGCTTGTGCCTCTGGAGAGAGCTTGTCTGCATGAAGAGACAAAGGCTTGTGGTTTTGAAAAAGGCTTTTAGGCGCTTGGACAGGCCAAGGCTTTCGCTTCCTGAGAAGGCTTTAAGTTCTTGGACGGACCAAGGCTTTCACTTCCAGAGAAGGCTTTAGGCGCTTGGACGGTCCAAGGCTTGCGCTTCCGGAGAAGGCTTTTGGCACTTGGACTAGCCAAGGCTTTCGCTTCTGGAGAAGGCTTTCACTTTCGGAGAAGGCTTTAGGCGCTTGGACGGACAAAGGCTTTGGCTTCTAGAGAAGGCTTTAGACGCTTGGACGGACCAAGGCTTTCGCTTCCTGAGAAGGCTTTAGGCGCTTGGACGGACCAAGGCTTTTGCTTCCGAAGAAGGCTATAGGCGCTTGGACGGGCCAAGACTTTTGCTTCGGGAGAAGGCTTTGGGCGCTTGGATGGGCCAAGGCTTTCACTTCCGGAGAAGGCTTTAGGCGCTTAGACGGGCCAAGCCTTTCACTTCCGGAGAAGGCTTTAAGTGAAAGATGTTACATGCTCTGGGAATTTTGTTTCCATACTGGTCTTCTAGTTAGTATGTGTCCAGTTTTAACTCTTCAGTGATTCTGTACAGGCCTTCCCATTTCGATCCCAACTTTCCCGCTTCAGACTCTTGCGTGTTCTGAAATACTCTTCTCAAGACCAACTCTCCCACGTTTAGCGGTCGTTGCTTTTTATTATAGTACTTAGCTAATTTCTGCTGGTAATTGGCGAGGTGAATTTGCGCTTGCTCTCACTTTTCCTCGACCAGGTCAAGGGCTTTGATCATCATCTGCTTATTCTCCTCTTCTCGGATCGAGCTTCGGGTGGTTCAAATTTCCATCTATGTGGGGATTATTGCCTCCGTTCCAAAGGTCATAGCAGAAGGAGTCTCCCCGGTAAGAATCTTGGGGGTCGTTGGAACTAAGTCATCAGATTTACTTCCTCCACCTGTACGGGCAACTTGATGGTCCTAGAGGACTTTGTCGAAGTACCTTTAAACCCTATCAGCTCTTGGGTATTTGGCATCAGATCGGGCTCCTTCAGCCTCATGCTCCGGAAAGCAAACATGTACAGGTGTTGATAGATAGGCGCTGATAGACCAACAATCTGCTGACAGTATGGGTCACAAGGGGGTTTTTTTTTTCCTTTCGTTCGACCTCGTTCAGAGTGAACCTCACCTACTTGGGGTACGTTTCTCAGAAGATGAGTTACATAGCGAGACGTTTTCCCCCCCTTCATCGAGCTCTTGGTTGAAGGTTCTAAAGAACTTCACCTTCTCGAGCTCGCTTGCTCTCTCATTTTCCTTTCTTCGTCAGGCTGTTAGCTTTAAGCAAGACATTTTTTCCCTTTCTCAGCGGCAGTGGCCTTCCTGCGCTGCCGCCTGGCCTGAGACTTTTTCGGAATCTCGTCGCTGACGTTAGGCCTGGATGGACCTCCCTCATCGTCGGTTCGGTCTAGGGCATTTTCCTGATTTTAAGGAAATATTATGTCTTCAACTCCGCCTCATCTTCGTTTTGAAGGTTCTGAGAAACTTCACCTTCTCCAGCTCGCTTGCTCACTAGTATCGTTACAAGTAAGCTGGTCATCGCCTAGGTTTAAGGGGTTTCCTCATGGGTATCAATAGTTTAATAGAAACTGTTTGATGGGTGAGCCCCACGGTGGGCGCCAAACTGTGTGGGGTACATCTCACACAGTTGAGCATGTAAGGATACGTGTTGGATTCTGGTGGCTCCGATTATCTGAGAAAGAAAAGAAACAGTCAAATGGGGCTGGTGGTGTCGGTCAAGGACCCTCCAACGATCAAGCTAGTTGCAGATAAGGAGCTGCCCAGAATATTTTGGTTTAGATAAATGTGTACCTCATTGGTTTGATGGGCTAGCGGCTCTTATATACTCCTTGAGTCGTGGGCTTGCTTGACCTTGCTAGTTAGAACTAAGCTTTATTGGGCCTCTTTTGAGCCCATTTGCAATTGACTTATCCTTGTGTGGATTCTACCGGGTTTGAGCCCTTTCAGATTGATCTTGCTTGTACAGCCCATGGGCAGATGATTTTTACCTTTTAATATAATTATTACTGAATTTTAATTAATAAAAATATAAATGATAAGCATCAATAAGATTCATCATGCTTTTAAAAAATAAATCCATTTTTTATTATTATTTAATTAAGTTAAAAAAAAGGGTGAAGAATTATAATTTCTCATTGAAAAATGAGGATAAATTATTTAGACCAAAACTATATGTAATATAAAAAAATTCAGAGAGAACTTCAGTGTTTAATAATTGTTGTTGTGTGTTTTCGTCCAACTGACTGGATGAACACGTCAGTTCAACGAATGCTCCAACGGTGTAAATAAAGGACGTATCACCTGAAAGTATGAGTCTGTAAAAGGGAATGACACCGGTGTGGTGCCGGCCGCCTGCACTCCGACGATTAAGTCAGTAGAGATTTTGGCAGAGTTTCCGTAAGTTTTAGTTGCGTACCTCAATCGTTTAGAGTCTCTCTATTTATAGAGGATGACTTTATGGTTTCTCGCCTTTTCTTCGGTTCGTTTACCGCCATTAGCAACTTGGCCTGCCACACGTCAAGTCAACTGTCACAGTCGCCGACCTACTCTGCAGACGCCTCAACCTATCTCCAGGTGATGATGAGCCTAGGTGTATCGTATCGTGCACGTTTCACTGAGAAGGAGCTCTTGGGCTTGAGAGTAGGTTTGGTGGGTTGAGTATGTGGTGGTCCTGTGTAGTGGTCTTCGGCTCAATGGGCTAATGGGCCAGGTCGTCGGGCTAGTGGGCTCAACAGATCAAGCATTCTCAGCATGTTGGTCTTAATGGGCTTAGGCTAAAAATAGGACGTGGCCCAATTCATATAATTACTATATTTTATTTTATTTTTCAAATTTACCCCTAACAGAGGCCCCTACTCCCTAGTTGAGTAGCTTTGATGAGTTGGTTAGTTAATCAATTAGGGAGTATTAGGGATGTGGAGGAGACATCATTTATTTCCATGCCATAAATTCATGCCACTCATCTGAAATTTAAGATGACACATGGACCATCATGTGTCTTGCAATGCATAACTTTGGCATGCCACATAGATGATTTTGCATGGAATATGGCCTATAAATATGGACCTTTGAAAATGATAGATATGTGGGAAAAAGAGGTTGAGAGCATTAAGGTTAGATTTTCTCTCCTTTCTCTTTAATTTGTTTTATATATTTCAGATTTTTTTTTAATTAATGCTTGCCTGACATCAGTGATGTCAGGCCGTGCCAGCGCCATTTTTTCATTCTCCACCTGACATCAATGATGTTAGGTTTATTTTTTATTTTTTAATTTTTATTATTTTTATTTTTTTTAATGTTGGTATTGGCCTGACATCAATGATGTCAGGCCAGGTGCTTGCTTATTCCCACCTTAGATCAGTGATGTCAGGTTGGTTATATATATATATATATTAAATTACACCTGAAATCGTTAATGTCAGGTTTTGTGCTTTCTTTTCTTTTTTACAACTAGCTGAGTATTCATTGACTAAACTTTCTTAGTGTATACTATATTTTTAGCATGTTCATGCATACTAATTTATTTCTCTAGTATACTCACTAATTTTTCAATTTACTCAGTTTATTTTTGCATGCTTACTAATTATTTAGTGCATAGTAACTCTTTAATATTAACTCAGCTTTTCAGTTCACACACTAGCTCAGTTTTTTTTAGCAAGCCCATAGAAAGTCTACTTGCCTGACATCAGGTACGTTCACCATTTCTTCTTCTTTCATCTTCATTGAGTAGATTATGAAAATAGATCTTTACTTGTAGCATGGCCGACGAAATTAGCGAGTCATCCTCCGAGATGTCTATTGTTGAGATCGATTATCCCGTTTCAACTATCACCAGTAGTCAACTGGAACGGTTGAGGCGATCGTATTGCATTCCTTCTCGAGTTACCTTGAGGGTTCCAGGACGTGACGAGTTGCCACATGACCCTCAGTCGAGGGAAACAGCTGTTTATGTGAGAATGTTTGAGTGTGGTGTTCGACTTCCCTTACCTCCTTTTGTCCATGAGTTTTTGAATCGTGTTCGCATTGCTCCAGCCCAATTAACTCCTAATGGTTGGTGTACCTTGTTAGGGTTTTTGTCAATATGGGATCTTGAAGGGGATAAAAACTTTCTTTCCCCATAAACTATTTTAACTTACTACCTTTTAAAATCTCTACCTGGAGCGACTTGCCATTACTACTTAGCAGTTCGTAATTCCAACTTTCACATAGTCAAATGTTGATCCACACCTAAAGAGTGGAAGCTGAATGGTTTTTTGTTGGGGGCGATTTGTTATCTCACCCTCCAATCGAAAGCTTAGCTTTTCCTATCCCTTTTATATTCCGTGATTCTATTCGCTCCTCAAATTCTCCCTCATAATTTTCTTTTATGAATATATATATATATATATATATATATATACATGTGTTCTTAACCCTTTTTTTTGTAGCCCCTAATCTAAAAGGGTACAGTTTTAGAGTCTGTAGATAGAGCCATGAGGAGAATCTTAGCCCTTCCAGAATCTGCTCCTCGTACATCCGTTTTACTCACTGAGGAACGTCTGTTAGCTTCTTAACTTGTAGGTGAGTGTAATGGTTTCTTATAAACTATATAAGTTACAAATCTTAACATTCTCATCACAATTTTGTAGTTCCAATGGCTAGCCAATCTTCAGAAAATATTCGCCAACAACGTAAAGCGGCGACGATCCTTCATAAACAACGTATTGAAGCGGGTACGTCAAGGGGCGATGAGTCAGCCTCACAACGTCAATGGGTAAGGCCTCGTCTAACAGAGGTCACGTAGGTGCCTTAAATTTCTCATGACACCAGGCCTCAAGTTCCTGACCCTAGGGTGACACCCCCTCAATTTATTGGGGATGGACTTGACGTGGTCTCCCATATTAGAAGAGATGTAGTTGTAGCAAACCCGGAGCCATTTTCTCAAATCTCTTTTGATGACCAGCTAAGAGTGGGTATCACTTTATTTGTTCATTGTCGAAGATGGCTATAATTCATCCTAATTGACTTTTCTTGAGTGCAGAATAGTGCAACTCTCAGTATTGCTGCATCTAGGAGTCAGCACGACTTTCATCATCTTAAGCAGCTCCATGATAAGGCAGAAGAAGATTTAGCTCAGGCCTTTAAGCATATCGATGTTTTTAAGCAAGATGTTAAGGAGCATCAGTCTTCGTCTGCTACTTATCAGTCACAAGTTGCTGACCTCGAAGCGCAAGTTGAGCAGCATAAGGCCGACTAGAATGATCCACGTCGTTTGAAGGCAAAGTTCGAGACGACTAAGTGCTTTAAGTATCTAGAAACTTAATTGTGGACTCACGGCATGAAGTTTGCACGTGACAAACTCAAAGAAGTACATCCTGATTGTCCCGGAAACAACTATATTTCGAATAAGGCTTGGGGATCAAGGGAGCAGCCTTTTTTCCCTCCTAGCGACCTTTTAGAGTAAGATGAGATCCCAGACTTCTCGGGTGCCCCAGAATAGATCTGTACTTATGAATTTTTGTATATTGTAATGTATATTAGCATGGCTACTGTAACACGTTTATTTTACTCACACTCTGGGTTATGTTTTGTCAAGATTTTTATTTAGCAGTTCTTTTTATAAAAGGCTTTCTACTTAGCTCGTTTACTTTCCCTCATTTGTCGCTTATTGACCTGGCCCCCACTCGAGTGGGCTGACAGCCTGAAGCTCATCTTGAGTTATTTTAGTAGTGAGTAAGTAAGACCAGCAAAATTATGTTGCATCAAAATTATACTACCGTCTCAAAATATATTAAAGTTCATCATTTTGATAGAAAATAAGTGGAATTAATGTGAACTATCTTGAAGAAGTCTACTGGTAGTATGCCATCAAATGTTCAACGTTCCACGGGTGAGGGAGGGACTTGTTCTCCATGTCTGCTAACTGATATGCACCAGACCCAATTACTTTTATGACCATGTAGGGCCCCTCCCATGTCGCACCCAGCGCTCCAGTGCTCGGTAACACTTTCCTCAGTACAAGGTTGCCCACCTTGAAGCTACGTGGTTTTACATGAGAATTATAATATCGTGCCACCCTGTTCTTATATTTTGCCATACGAAGGCGACACATTTCTCGACATTCTTCCAATAGGTCTAAGTTCAGGTTTAAGACATTCATCGTTAATGTCGGCGTTAAAATGTTGAGTTCTCGAAGATGAGAGCCCTATCTCAACAAGAACTACAGCTTCATTCCCAAATGGTAAGGAGAACGGGGTCTCACCTGTAGATGTCCTGGTCGTGGTCTTGTATGCCCATAGAACATTAGGAAGCTCTTCCGCCCAATGTCCCTTAAGTCCTTCAAGCTTGGTCTTTAAGTTATTCTTGATGATTTTGTTGACTGCCTCTACTTGGCCATTTGTTTGTGGATGGGCTGCGGTAGATTTGAGGTGCTTGATATTCAGCTCAAAGCACCATGACTCAAACCTCTCATTGTCGAATTGCCTTCCATTATCAGTAACTATGGCATAAGGGATGGCAAACCTGCACACCAAGTTCCTCCATATGAACTCAGTGGTTTTGTGCTCAGTTCTGGTGGCTAGAGCCTCAGCTTCAGCCCATTTGGTGAAATAATCCACACCTACTATAGCGAATTTTGTTTGACCTTTCCCTTGAGGTAAGGATTCAATAAGGTCAACTCCCCATTGTGCAAAAGGCCACAGGCTTGTGATACTGGCTTTCAGCCGCTTGCCTGGGTATGACAACATAACCCTGACATTAATCACATTGTTTAGTAAACTGTTTGGCATCTTCATGTAATGTGGGCTAGTAGTATCCTTGCCTGATGATTTTTTAGACCAACGACCTGGCCCCAGAGTAATTTCCACAAACTCCCTCATGTACTTCTCTCATCACGTAATTGGCTTCCTCCAGGCCGAGACACCTGAGAAAGGGTAAAGAGTAACCTCTCCTGTACAATACATCATCTTCCAGAATGTAACAACTAGCTTGATATCGAAGTCTTCGTGCTTCCATTTTATCAGTAGGGAGTTCACCATCTTTTAAGAAATGAATGATTGGCTCCATCCAAGTAGATTTTTCTGCTTGACGAACGTCTAAGACTCCCACTTCATCTATACTTGAATTGGGGAGGAACTCCACAGGCACCATCCTTCTCAATTCTGTCTGGTATGCAGAGGCCAATCGTGCTAGAGAGTCAGCATTAGCATTTTCAGAACGATGTATTTGTCTTACCTCCCACTTATCAAATCCACTGAGCATCTCCTTTATCTTGCTCAGATAAACTTCCATTCGTTCTTCCTTCGCCTGATACTCTCCGGTAATCTGATTCACCAACCAGCTGAGAATCACTAAGTATTATAAGTTGGCTCACTCCCACTCTTTTTGCCAGCCTTAATCCAGCCAACATTGCTTCATACTCGGCTTCATTGTTAGAGGTTTTGAAGCCGAACCTCAGAGCGTATTCGATGTTTGCCTGTTCAGGTGAAACTAGGATGAGTCCTGCACCACAACCTTGCGCATTTGATGATCGATCCACGTAAAGTGTCTAGACGGACTCTCCTTTACGTGGTGGAGGGAGTTCCCTTTCATGGTTTAGCTCGGATGTCGATTCTTCCCTTTCAGGCGTGAGTGCAGCTATGAAATCTGCAACTGCTTGACCCTTCATAGCCGTCTTCGGCTTGTATTGAATGTCATATTTGCTGAGTTCTACCGCCCATTTCATTAGCCGACCAGAAGCTTCAGGTTTTTGAAGCACTTGCCTCAATGGATGGTTAGTTAACACCACCACCTTATGCTCTTGAAATTAAGGTCTTAATCTTCGGCCTGAAGTCACCAACGCTAACGCCAGCTTTCCATTTGAGGGTACCTGGTCTCTGCATCCACCATTGCTTTGCTTGTATAGTAAACAGTAGTTGTGCTCCACCCTCTTCTCTTACTAAAACTGAAATCACTGCTGTCTCTAAGACAGCCAAATATAGAGTAAAGGTGTAGAGGCTAGATATTCTTTGAGCTGTAAAAAAGCTCTCTCGCATTCCTCGGTCCATTCAAACTTATTATTTTTTCTCAGGATTTAAAGAATGAAAAACATTTATCAGTGGCTCTAGAGACAAACCTGTTGAGAGCCGCAATTTTCACATTTAAGCATTGCAGTTGCTTGAGATTCTTTGGGGACTCCATCTCCAGCACATCTTTCACTTTATCAGGATTCGCTTACATGCCTCGCTGGTGAACCATAAACCCAAGGAAATTTCCTCCAAATGCACATTTTTTCAAGGTTGAGCTTCATTTGGTACTTCCTTAAGACACCAAAGGCTTCTTCCAAGTCTGCAGTATGTCGTTCAGCTTGTGGACTTTTGACCAGCATGTCATCCACATAAACTTCCATGTTTTTACCTATCTGCTTCTTAAACATGTTATTGACCATCCTTTGATACGTTGCACCTGCATTTTTCAGCCCAAATGGCATGACCTAGTAGCAATAAAGGTCCTGACTCGTAACGAATGATGTCTTCTCTTGATCAGGTACATAAATCTTGATCTGGTTGTACCCTGAATATGCATCCATAAAAGTCAACATTTCATGCCCAGCTGGGGCATTTACAAGTTGGTCAATTCGGGGTAGAGGGAAGCTATATTTTGGACATGCTTTATTAAGATCAGTGAAGTCTATACACACCTTCCATTTTCCATTTGCCTTCTTCACTAACACCACATTAGAAAGCAAGTCAGGGTAGTGTACTTCACGAACAAATTTAGCTTTTAACAACTTCTCTACTTCTTTAGCTATGACATCATTTTTATTCTGGTCAAACACTCTGCGCTTTTGTCTGATTGGTCGAAAGTTGGAGTCCACGTTCAACTTATGCACCATAATCTTTGGGTCTATACTAGGCACATCCTCATGAGTCCAAGCAAACACATGAATTTTGCATCAAAAATTCTATCAGCCTACCTCTCTGTCCGGTCCTCAGTCTTGTTCCAATGCTGACACGTTGATCTTCACTCACGAGTGGAACAGACTCTAAGTCTTCGGTGGGGGTTGCCCTCTGCTCTGTTTTTTCTGGTATAATTGGGGTAGGTTTCTCTATCCTCTCTACCGCCAATGCAGGCTGCACCATCTTCCTTGATTGATTCTTTTGGCATGTTCTAAGAACGTGCACCAAAACATCTTTCATGGCTGTTCGATAACACTCTCGAGAGGATTTCTGTTTGCCCGTAACCATTCCCACTCAGCAAGGGGTAGGGAACTTCATTAGCTGATGGTAAGTGGATGGGACTCCTTTCATAGCATGGATAGAGGGCCTTCCAAGGATGATATTGTAAGCTGAAATGCAATCTACGACTAAGAACTCCACCATCTTGGTAACGTGGTTTGGTTCTTCTCCAATAACTGGTAGCTCAATGCTGCCTTCCGGGATGACTTGATCATCTTCAAATCCATTTAAAGGTGTTGTGCTTCTCCTAAACTCTTCTATCCCTAGCCCCATTTCCTTAAATGCCTTAAAGGATAAGATGTCTGCTGAGCTACCTCCATCAACAAGAACTCTATGCACTTTTTTGTTGGCCACTCTGATGACCACCACTAATGCATCATTGTGCGGTTGGTGAATTTCATTTGCCTCTTCTTCAGTGAACATTAGGGTAGGAAGTTCTACTTTACTAGTAGAAAACACTTCTAAACGATATGGAGCGAGCCTCGCCTCACGGGCGCTCGCTTTTCTTTTTCGATTGGATTCTCCACCTGTTGAGCCCCAAAATATGGTTTTGATCTCACCGGCATCCTTCTTACCACCCTCCTTTTGTTTTGTGTTCTCATTTCTATCCTCCTTATGATCATTCCTTCTAACAAACTCTTTCATGTATCCACGCTGGATCAAAGACTCAATTTCTTCTTTAAGATCGAAACATTCTCCAGTTGTATGACCATGATCTTTATGAAACAAACAATATTTATCTTTGTTTCTTTTATTTGACCCTGCTTTCATCCTAGCAGACCATCTCAGCAAATTCTTATCTCTAATCTCCATCAGAAGTTGTTGAACAGGAACGGTACTAGGTGTGTACCTTTTAAATTTGCTCAGGGGCAAGCCACGACGTTCAGGTTGATCCTCCACTTTCTTCCTCTTATAGTCGAATCGATCTTCAGAACCTTTGCTCCTGGATTGGTGCTGTCTACTGCTTCCTTCATCAGGAACTTTTCTTGAACTGAGTAGCTCCCCAGCACTCATGTACTTCAGTGCTCTTAAGAAGAGTTCAGTATAAGTGGTTGGGGTTTTCTTCCTGAGGAACCAGAGTAGTTTTTCGTCTTTGATCCCAGCCATCAAGGCAGTGAAGGCTATATCATCACTATAGCCTTCAACCTTAAAGGCCTCACTATTGAACCTCATCACTTAATCTCTAAGGCTTTCTCCTGACAATTAACGCACCGTCAGGAGATGCGTCACTGGTTTTTTATGATCTCTTCCTCCTAAGAACTGTGTCACAAAAGCCTTAGTCAACTCCTTAAAAGAAGGGATTGAATGTGGCTTCAACTGCCTATACCATCCTCTAGATGGGCCAGCCAGGGTGAGGGAGAAAGCTCTGCACTTTATTGCGTCTCGGACTCTCTGTAGCTCCATCCAGGTCCAAAACGTCTCAACATGCTCCAGAGGATCGCGTGATCTATCGTAAAGTCTGACAGTAGGCATCTTAAATTTTGATGGTAACTCAGCCTCCATGATGTCTTATGTAAATAGTGGTTCTGTCTGTTCTAATAAATCTTCCAACACCAATGGAGCTTTTCCTTTGTACTATTTCTGCATGTTGCCTAGTTGGTCCTGCAGCTTCCTTAACTCTGGTGCCCACAGTGGTTGTTGGCTTTCAGCAGTTGACTTCTCCGCATCTTGTCGAGCTTTCCTCTTTTGCTCGAGGATGTTTCGCAAATCTGTTCCACCTGGATGGTGAGAACGCACGTGGTCATGAGAGTCCACTGGATGAGTGTTCTTCCTCTTCGAACCACCCTCCCCACGAAACCGAGACTCTCCTTCCTGCTCTAAATGTGTTTTTCCTTTAGCATTATTCTGTCGAGTTAAGATATCCAACACCTTAGCCATATCTCTGTTGAAGCCTTGTACTTGGGCTTCCAACTCTGCAATTCTTTCACCCTGTTTTGGTTGTCGTTTAGGTGGTTGGGGATCCGCTTGGACTTGACAATCTCTTGGGGGATTTTCCTTCGTCTTCGAGCCTCCTCTCGCTCCTCTTCATCGTCGTAGTTATCACTATGCTGACTTCGACTCATTTTCTGTAACATGACTTTCAGTCTTCCCCACAGATAGCGCCAAATGTTGTTGCGTGTTTTCGTCCAACTGACTGGATTAACACGTCAGTTCCATGAATGCTCCAACGGTGTAAATAAAGGATGTATCACCTGAAAGTATGAGTCTGTAAATGGGAATGACACCGGTGTGGTGCCAGCCACCTGCACTCCGATGATCAAGTCAGTCAAGATTTTGGCAGAGTTTCAGTAAGTTTTAGTTGCGTACCTCAGTCGTTCAGAGTCTCATTATTTATAGAGGATGACTTCATGGTTTCCCGCCTTTTCTTCGGTTCGTTTCCCGCCATTAGCAACTCGGCCTGCCACACATGGAGTCAACTGTCACACAGTCGCCGACCTACTCTGCAGATGCCTCAACCTATCTCAAGGTGATGATGAGCCTAGGTGTATCGTATCCTGCACGTTTCACTAAGAATGAGCTCTTGGGCTTGAGAGTAGGTTTGGTGGGTTGAGAATGTGGTGGTCCTGTGTAGTGGTATTCGGCTCAATGGGCAAATGGGCCCGGTCGTCGGGCTAGTGGGCTCAGCAGGTCAAGCATTCTCAGCATGTTGGTCTTAATGGGCTTAGGCTAAAAATAGGACGTGGCCCAATTCACATAATTACTATATTTTATTTTATTTTTCAAATTTACCCCTAACAATAATGATAGTAAAGAAAAAATAGTTAGGAAAATTAAGTATGCTCCCCAAAGTACATATAATTACAAAGTTGGGATAATTGAGAAATATAAAATCAAAAGGAAGATGCATAGTGGGATAATAATGGGAGAAGAGCCCAACCTTGAATTCTTCTCCACGGAAGGCCTACAAAAGAGATCTATTTCACTATTCACGTGGGGTTACCCAGATTTAGTGGCATAAATGATTTGTCTGATTCATGTTTTTGGTGAAAATCAAGTTAATAGTGTTTTCATTCCCAAATAAAACACTGGAAAATATGATGTTCAAAGACGTACAAAAGTATTCATATGGATCTTTTATTATTAATGTCTTCCAACATTACCGAGCCCTATCCCATGATGTTCCTTTAACGCACTAGATAATTTTTTTCTTTCTTAATTACCAATTCATTTATAGTATATTTTGATACAATATTTATAAATATATTATTGTTGAAAACTATTGGTATATATTATAGCAACTTCTCATTACGTTAATCTAGCGATTAACATTAATTAATCTATGTAAAAAATATGTAATTCAATCTTAATAACTAATTGCGCAACTCAAAATTTATTATATTTATAAATTTTGTAAACCATGTTATTTTTATAATTATTACAAAAAAAAAAAAAAAAAAAAAAGAGTTTAGATTTTAAATTATCTCTTAAAATTATCGTTAAAGTTTAATGAAAATTAGAAATTGAAAATAGATAACATAGGGAATGAATTTTCGATTAATTCAATAAGTTGTCAAAGAAGTACATTGTGAATTGGTGATGTCAATAGTAATTGGAAAAATGGAATATAAATGTTGTGTATTTTTTATTTACACTGTGAATGGTTGACGTGGATAGTTAACTATGGTTAAAGTGGTTAACTTTGTCCAAATTAATACTAACCATGGTTAAGGGTTAAAATAAAGTTGGGTTAATAAATAATCATGGTTTGTTGTTGGTGGAAGAACCGATTTAGTAAATATAATTTGAGCCAGGTTTTGGATGCAAAAGGTGGGGTATATTACATTATTAGCCATAAGCATCAAAGAGGAAATATGCAAAGTTTACTATTAGATTTCATCTTCTTCTTTCATTAAGTTTTAAAAAAAAAAAATACTCTTCTTGCCCTCTCTCAGCCGAACCAAGGAAAAAGAGAAGATGAACTTTTGGTTTTTGTAATTTTCACTCCTTTTCTTTTGTATTTGTTTCCAAAACACAAGTAAGGCAAAGATCTAGCAAACCTAGGAGGAATCAAGTTTAAAATTACAAGTTTCCTCACCCATTGTTGGAAACTCATTTTCCAAAAAAATTAGCATTGTGTGATTCAAATTCTATCACTCATTTTTGCTAATTTACCAATAAACACATACACTTTTCAATGTTCTAACTATCTTATAAATTTACTCTCTTTACCTCTTGAACCTAGTTTTCCATGTTTATGTGATGACTCATGTGGTGAAAGTAAGATCTAATCTAGTACATCGGTAATAATTTAGTAAATTAATTAAATTATTAATTTAACATGCAAAAGTTGAATTTACTTTATTATTATTTAAACTAATTAAATGAAAACACTACTTCTAATACTTATGTAATTTTTGAAAATTACGAAATACTTACATAGTAATATTAATGGAAAATTAGGTTGGAGATTTCTTTTTACAACGAACCTTCTATACTATATAGTGATCGATCAAGAAAAACCCGACGGTGAGATCGAACTAGAACAAACAAAGTAGAAGAAAAGAAATTATTCCTTTTTCTACAAAAGAAAATCAGTAAAGAGAAGCGAAGAAGGGCAAGAGAAAATTTAAATTTTTGATTGAATGGTTGGTGTAATTAGGAGATCTTACTAAATATAAGAGCTAAAGAAAAAGGAATTTTCTTTTCTTTTTATTCTCAATTCGCTGAAAATAGAAGAGATAAATATGTATAAAAAAATTATATATTTTTTATATTTATTTAATCGATGATAATGATAATTTCATGTAATTAAATTAAAAAAAATTCAAAAAATAATTTCTAAAATAATTTTAGTTTGCCAAAATCACTAGTCTAATTAATTAATAAATCTAATTTATTCAATTAATTATTTCAGCCACAGCCCAACAGGTTAATCTGATTGGATTGCAATATTTATAAATATAATAATTAACAAAAGTATTTTTGATAACGACATATTCTTATACAATTCCATGAAGAAATTATTTGCCAATTGCCTCAAGTTCCAATTTACTACTGGACTAAAGTTTCTATTTGTTTTTTCTGTTTTTTTTAGATATGTTAGTCGTATATCTTATAATTAAGTTTACAATTATCTCTTTTCCTTTTGAGTTTATCAATTTAGATAATTTTCTCTAATAATTATTTTTTTTTCAAAAATTCAAATAATTAATATAAGTTAATTATGTATAGCTGAATAATAACGTAATTATTAGATCCACCCAATTAATTAATTGTTTTGGGTGAGAATCAATTGAGTTTTAATTTATCTTATAAATTAATAAGTCCAACCTATTATTTATATTATTATAAATTCCCATTTATATATCTAATATATTAATAATAATGGTTTATCAATGATAAACATTGAATTACATATATTTTACACTATGTTTATCACTGATAAACACATAAATCATTGTTAATCACTAATAAACATGATAAAAATTACTATATTTGTAAATATTTTTTTGAGTTGACATTTTTACAAATATTGCATAAAATCTGTCACCCAATGAAATTTCCCAATAATACTTCCATTATTATAATTTCCATTTATAGAATAAAATTATTTGAATAATTAATAACAATATTAATAATAATTACCATTTAAATAAATTATTCTTTAATAATAAATAAAATTCATATTATTTTCAAAATTATTGTAGAGGATAAATATAGTTCGAAGGAAATTATCCTCAAAAGGTCCAACAAGTTGGAGCCCAAAAAAACCTTGGTCAAACTAAGGTGTGTAGGCCAAGTATTGGTAGGGTGCTAGATTGCCATTCGTTCTGAAAAAGATGGTAGAGGTACGATTTAGAGGTCCGGAGAAGGCTAAGACAGTACAACTCGACCAAGGATCATTATGTTCCTTCACGTGAATGGAATGTGAGGCAGCCAACATGGGCATATTGAACACACAAAATGTAACGTCCCGTTATTTTTGGAGGTAAATTTTTTTTTATTTGTTTTATTTTATTTAAAGAATTTAAGGTTAGTTTGAATTTAGAAAATTCGAATTTAGTAGTTATTTTCGTTCGAAAACCTTTTAACCCTTTTACTACTTTAAATTAGTTTCGGTGACATTAATAATTATTGACGGGCCAATTAATAATTATTAATCACCATTAGATTAATTTAAGATATTTGGGTTTCGTTTTATAACTAAATCATTTCAAAAGAGACGTAACCGTCATTTTCCGATTTCTTAAAAATATCATTTTACTATTCACCATCTCCTTTATTTAAATAAGTCAAACAGTCTCAAACATTTCATTTCTTTTCCTCCTTCTTCTTCCTCTTGTGGCCGAACCCCCCACCACCTCTCTCTCATCTTGGCTTTTCTTCATTTCTCGGTGGATCGCCGTAATTCTTGTTCTGTTGAAAAGCTCTCGATCCAGGGATCGTTTCTAACCTACCAATCGAGGTTTTTCTCCGGTTTATAAAAGCCTCAAGGTATGACAAAGTTTCTAAATTCAAGCTTTGAATAGTGTTTTAATGGAGTCTAAGATTGAAATCATCTATTTCTTGCCGAGAAAATCAAAGATTTTAATCGAGGAAGTCGTTTTAGGTAATTTTAGAAACTTTCCTAAACCCTAAAACCAAGTTTGAGTCGAAAACCCGTCCCGTGTGATTTTCTCTCACTTGGCTATGGCTAGGGTGTTTAGTTTGTTATGATTTTGCATTTTACTTAATTTTTCAGAAATCGATTATTGTGTAAAACCCTGAAATACAGTTACCCACTGATATAGCGACTTCCAAAGTACTCAAAACCAAGCTGAAATACCTCTAAAATGCATAAAAGCCGGAAGACTGAACTCGAGCCCCTCTTTCCCTTGTATGGCCGAGAGCTACATAGGGTCCATTTCCGGGTTTTTCGTCGTTTTATGCATTTAGATGTCGTTTGCTTGATTTTTATGATAATTAATGATTGTTAGGTATTTTTGATTTGTAAGATTGTGATTGCTCGTGTGGTTTTGATCTCGGCACTTTGGAAGCTTAGACTTCACAATCTAAGGTGAGTTTAAAATGGAAGCTAGTAATTTTATGCATTAAGTTTCGTTACGATATTGTTTATCGAGGTTAAGAGGGGAACTAACTTCTAAAATTTAATATTTGGTTGGTGACTTTAAACTCAGAAGTGAGTGGAGTGACTTTGGAGTTCTTATGAATTTGGAATTTAAGGAACTTTGAGTGGTTTGGAAGTCTTGTAAGATGAATTGAAAAGTTTTAGAGGAAATTGGAGTTTTTAGATGAAAATGGAAGCTTAAGGAACTTTGAGTGGTTTGGGAGTAAAAGTAGCTTAGAAGTTACACTTGAGTGTTAACTCATGTAATTCAAGTAGTTTATGTTCTTTAGTACTTTAGTAGATTCTCATTTAAGTAATCTAACTTGCTAGGGAACTTGATGATTTGTGTTGTGGTAAGGTCGTGCATGGTAGTATGTTGATGTTGATCCATACGGTATCATGTTACGATGATTTGTGTTATGATAAGACCGTACAGGTTAGTATGTTGATGTTTATCCATACGGTAGCCTGTTACGATGACTTGTGATACGGTAAGACCGTACGGGGTAGTATGTTGATGTTTATCCATACGGTAGCCTGTTACGATGACTTGTGATACGGTAAGACCGTACCGGGTAGTATGTTGATGTTTATCCATACGGTAGGCCGTTACAATGACTTGTGATATGGTAAGACCGTACGGGGTAGTATGTTGATGTTTATCCATACGGTAGGCCGTTACGATGACTTGTGATATGGTAAGACCGTACGGGGTAGTATGTTGATGTTTATCCCTACGGTATCCCGTTACGATGACTTGTGATATGGTAAGACCGTTCGGGGTAGTATATTGATGTTTATCCATACGGTAGCCCGTTACGATGACTTGTGATATGGTATGACCGTACGGGGTAGTATGTTGATGTTTATCTATACGGTAGCCCGTTTCGATTATTTTTAATATGGTAAGACCGTACGTGTTAGTATGTTGATGTTGATCCATACGGTAACACGTTAAGATAAAACTTGTTTGGTAACAAAGAAAGTTGGGTAAAATACCATTTTCGTCCCTGAACTTTACATCTGGTTTCGTTCTCGTCCCTGAACTTTCAAAAAAGATCAAAATCGTCCCTGAACTTTCCAAATCGTTTCGTTTTCGTCCTTCCGTCCATTTTTCCGTCTGGTCATTAACGGAGGCTGATGTGGCATGCTGACGTGGCTTTTTTTAATAATATTTTAATATATTTTTCAATTTTTTTAATCTTTCTCTTCCTTTTCTCTCTTCTCTCCCCCTTTCTCTCTCCTCCATGGTCATCTTCTTCCCCTCTTCTTCTTAACCAATTTCATAATCTTCTTCCCCTCCATGGTCATCTTCTTCCACATCTTCTCCCCCTTTCTCTCTCCTCTATGGTCATCTTCTTCACCAGCTTTCTGGGCAGATTTCATGTAGGCCGTTTTTGAGATTTTTAGATCTGGCTGAGGGAGGGGATATCTTCAAGTTTCGTTCATTAATGATGGAAGAGGAAGCCAAGTCAATGGTTTCTGGTGAGGAACGAAGGGAAAGTGACGTGGAAACAAGTCAGATCCGTAGATCTGAGATTAACGCTTCAATGGCGGTTTTTTAGGGTAATTCGCGTTTGTCTGAGTATGGGCTGCAACAATGTGTTCTATCATCTTCGTCTGATGGTTTTGAGCCTCTTTCATTAAGGTCTCGTGGCCTAAAAACCCCTGGTTCGCAAGTTACCATTTTACTCCTTCGAAGGTTGTTCATGGAGGCATCAATGGCGTTTTCGATTATGTTGGTTCTCAGCGTGTTTCGTCTGTTCAGGAAAGTTTGCATGATGGTTTTAGAGCATATATTAGGACAAAGGAGCTTTTCCATTTAAAATTCCAATATGGAACATATTTTAAGGTACAAAGATGAAGTCGACTTCTGGAGATTTCGTAATTATGGTATAAGGATCCTGAAAAGTGATTATACATTCCCTTTTTACCAGCACCTACGAGAAACCTTGAATGATGCCGATTTTTAGGGGGGTGGGGGCGAATTTCTCTTCTCCAAATTTTTTTTTAAATACAGACATAAAAAAAAATAAAAACCATTCAAAGCTCAATCATCACTCTCATCTAACTAAAACAGTAAACCAAACTACACAAATAGCTTAAGAGGCCAATGGTGTAAGTTCTTCAATTGTAAGCTACCCTAGACAGCAACCTTCAAACTCAAATCAGTTACATTTCCTATATTGTAATCATTCTTCATGGAAATTAAATAATTCAGTAATGTCCAGGTGCTTTGCAAGACGGCGAACAGCTGAAATGACAACACCAGAATTTGAAGAAAAGGAATCGGGAAGACAAGGCAGGCAAATAGGTAGGTTTGGGTGGTCCTCTTCTGGAGTATTGAAGAAAGATAGCACGGATCGGCCATGAAGGAGAGAGAAAGGGGGAGAGGAGAGAGAAAAGGAAGAGAGAGATTAAAACAATTGAAAAATATATTAAAATATTATTAAAAAAAGCCACGTCAGCATGCCACATCAGCCTCCGTTAATGACCAGACGGAAAAATGGACGAAAGGACGAAAACCAAACGATTTGGAAAGTTCAGGGACGATTTTGATCTTTTTTGAAAGTTCAGGGACGAGAACGAAACCAGATGTAAAGTTCAGGGACGAAAATGGTATTTTACCCAAGAAAGTTAGTGTTATACTTACATATATTCTTTAGAATTGTGTAGTAAGACTTAGTATTAGTTATTACTTTTACTTCAAGTCTCTATTTCATTTTCATACGGGATTGAAAGGCTATTATGAGAAGAATATTACGATTGTATGATTGTGTGGAAATTGGAAGTGTGGAATGGGTAGTAAAGTGCAATTTAGGCCTTTGGACACAATTTCCGGTATGGAATTTGATTCATAGGATTACTTGCTTTCATTTTACTCTCACTAGCATTTTTATGCTAATGTTGCTATGCTTACAATTTTTCAGGTAAATCTCGTCGTAAGAGACGTGGTATAGGAGGTGGTGCTGCTTGACCTGTCGAGAGGATGGAAGGACAATAACGGGAACATATTTTTGTAAAACATCTTTGAAATGTTTTTATTGATGTTTGCTACTTTCTTGCTTATGTTTTGAGCTTGGAGGAGCAATTGTGTAAATGTGTTATGTCTTATGGTTTTAAACTCTCTTAGAAGTTTAAATATCAATCTGGAATGCGCATTTCATGTTTATTGTTTTCTCTGAAAATGGGTATATATGTAAACAGGTTTTGGTTTATCCGATTTTCAAACGAACTCATGCCGTTTTTCTTTAAAATTTGAGTCTCCCACTGTGTATTTGAAATTAGTGAATTTAATGGAAATCGGGTCGTTACACAACAGAAAGCTACCCCACGATATGTATTTTTTACTTGGACAATCAAAGTGTCTGTAGAGAAAATGCTAAATGAGTAAGGCTTCCAACATGATTTTCTTCATGATTTCCGCTATAAAAAGTGACACCAATAACCTAATAACCTAAATTGGGTAATAAACATTCTATCTAAAGAATGAGTTGACTACATAGCCTTTTTATATTCTTTTATTATGATGTTGTGCAATGATCGGTTCCCAAGTAGGACAATTTTTTATAAATTAGTATTATTTTCTCAAATAATATTAATAAGGATAAATAATTGATTCGAACTTTAACTACATGATCTTTCGGCAAGGTCAGTTTGTTAACTTCTCAAAACTCGAAATTAAAACTTCAAGTTTAACTTAATATTTTCATTCGATGTTGATCGTCTCATTATGATGATTTCAACGCAGCAGACAATGAAGGCACGTCGTTCTTAGTTTTGTTGAGTAAGTTATGAATGTTTTAAGTCAATGGCAGTTTCATAATTATGAAATTACGAGATTTTAACCTAAGAACCTTTCCTCCATATTATTTTTCGAGATTTTTGAACTTCTTCTTCTCCACCATGACAGCCTCCCCCATGTTGAATAGTTGATTCCATTTTTTTCCATCAATTTTACGTGTTAGATGATTGATTCAGAACATTCATGCAAATTAGGAGTAGATTGGAAATCGTTTGGCTAGTGATCTAGACGTTTTGAGTAAGTTCTCATTCAATTTTTCATTCTTATAAATTCTGGAATGTACACATGTTCTTCATGTTAGGAATGGTGTCCTAGAACTTGTAATTATTTAATAATAATAATTTATTAAGAATAAATTAAATAAATAAACATAAGTTCTTTATATTATCTAGATTGATTCAATTAATGATATTAGGAATATATGGAACTATATAAATATCAAATATTCAAATAGTAAACCCTAAGTTACTCTTATGAAATCACGACTTAGTATGTGAGTCATACAAGAGGATTAAAGTCGAGATGAGTAACTTAAACGTGTCTACAGTAAACGGATAACGTTTGGGATCCTTATCCTGGTGACAATGTTGATAGCTTCGCATTTTGTTTATAGACAAATGATCGAATCCTGATCATTCATGTGGGAGACATGAAATGGAAGTATCATATGCAATGTTGATTCTATAAGACAGGACCACGATGTTCGATCAAATTTCTCATTAGTACCGTTTACGAGAAATAATCGAATATCAAACTAAGTTTATCAACCGTGATAGATCTCAATCCTGAGTGAAATGTGGACTCCTATTTGTGGAGTTATGTTCTTTGATTCACATAGTTGAGAGCGATCTGTAAGAACGCTCAATACACTCTTGTTTTGGGAACATGTGATGACCCGACATTTTTAAATAATTTAAATTAGAATACACAGCGGAAGTCTTTTATTTTAAGAAAAATTGGCGTGATTATGTTTGAAAATTTGCTGGCCAAAACCTGTTTACATCTTAATTTCAAAATCTAAAATACACAAGGAACATTAAGTTCTTATCCAGGAGTTCAAAATGATCATAATCATAAAACAACGACAATAAGCTCTTATGATCTAATTACAAAGTACAAATCATCAAAATGATATAAATTTCACAAAACCATGTACATGGATTTTTACATAACACATAGTCCATCTCAAAGTCGTCATCCTCTCGATCAAGCGCGCACCAGCTCCTCTTCCACGATCCCAAACATTACCTGAAATGTTTGTAATATCATGAGCTAACAAACTAAGCCCAGTGAGAATAAAAAGAATAAAAAGTAAGAATAGACCTCAAACTCGCATTTCGATTTGAGTCCATGAACATACTTACTCTTTGCTATCCATCCATTCAAAGAGTTTATAACAAAGTGTTCCACTTTACTTACCAATTCTCGAATAATATTGTTGAACTACATTCCAAATATTCCTGGTATGGTTTCGTAAATGCATATAACATTTATATCTCATTTTCCATATATACCTTATACTATATATAAGGTTTACTTCAAATTCTTATTCTCCCAAAGGACGATATTAATTAGCACACTTAGTCTAATTGTTCATCCATAAACTTGTTATAACATAAATGAGAAAAATAAATAAACTTTGCATAATTATAACATCTCGACTCTCTTTCTCATCTATCATATGCATAAAAGTAATGAGTACATCCCGTAGGATACGCATTCACCATTTATGCATGAAATGAAGGTAATGTGGATTTTTACATACAATCCACCCTTATCCTTATGTATGAAGTAGTGTGGACAATTATCGTATTCCACCAGTACTTATGTATGGAAGTAGTGTGGGCAAATTAACATATCCCACCAGTACTTATGCATGGAAGTAGTGTGGGCAAATTAACATATCCCACCAGTACTTATGCATGGAGGAAATGTGGACTTTCTCGTATTCCACCATTAACCTTTCGTTTTTCTTTCTCACCTTCTTTTCTTTTCAATAATGCGAGATATTATGCATATGCTTACATATGCTTGCATAAGTAAATAATGTAAATGTAAATGATAAAGTAACCGATACATGCATAAAGTAAATGAGCAAAAATAAAGACATAAAGTAAAGGACATAAGTAAAAATAGATAAAATTCCGGACGAACGATATATCGATCGAACTCCGCTAAATAAAGTAAAGAATCAAAACATAACGATTAACCTAAACCTTCAAGGATTCTAAACTTCCAATGATCCGAGGTTCTATCAACCGTTCTTTATCAAAGTCTTGGATCCTTTAACTTCCAATGATCCAACCTAAGCTTCGAAACGAATCTAACTTAGAATCTTCTAAGATTCAAGGCTTTCATCGAGAAATCCTAAGTTTCTCGCTTAAAGGATTAACTACAAATCCTAAGGCACTAACTCACTCCCTCTAATCTTAGTTTGGATTCTAATCTTAGTTTCCGATTCTACAAACCATTACACTTATTCGATTTCTATAATTACTTTAAATCCTAACTATTCTCACCTTTGTAAGAGGAGAACTCGCTCTCAACCTCCGATAGAGCGCTCAAGCAAAGTTCAAAAACACCTACAATTGAAATTATAACTCAAAATTTAAATAAATTACCAATTAACGATTAAACAATCACTAAACATACAAAATGACGAAAATCCATCAAACTCCTCCACATGGAGGCTCTCGGCCCTCTCATGAAATGGGTCTCGGGTTTGTTTTTTCGACTTTTTTGCAATTTAAATACGTTTTGAGTTGTTTTTAAGCAAATTCGATAATCCCGATTTCAATGGGTATCGATAATTAGGGTTTTTGAACATTAATCCCTTTCCCGAATTAAACTTAAATAAACATTTATTCATTAATCTATAACCCAAATTCAAATCCCAAAAGGTAAATTTCAAACGGGAAGGGTTTCGACTGAAACTCGGTTTTAGGGTTATGGGAAATCAAGTAATAGTTACACAATAAGTTTTCCATCAACATTCATCAACAAAGGTTGAAGGGGGTGAGAGTTTTGGCCAAGAACACAAAAGCTTGAATCAATTTCCATGGAGTTCAATGAGAATTCGAAATCTAGGGCTTACCTTAGAGAGTTGGAAACGTTCCAAGAGTGGAATGAGTAGAAAGGTCTCGGCGAGAGCTTTCCAACGCATCAGAAATCACGCAAAACGGTCAAGAAACAAACCCGGGGCGACACTTTCTTCCTCTTCTCTTTTCTTCCTCTTGTTGCTCGGGTTTGGAGAGAAAAAAAGATGAAATATGAAGACTTTTGGTCAATATGATTATTTAAAGAAGATTATGAATAGTGTTTAGATATTTAGGAAATTTGGAAATGACGGTTGCGTCCTTTCATGACTTTTGACTTACGAATCGAAACCCGATGCTCTTAAATAAATCTAAAGGTGATTAATAATTATTGATTGGCCTATTAATAATTATTAATGTCACCGAAACGAAAAATAAACATTAAAAGGATTAAAATGAATTTCGGGCAAAATTAAGTACTAATATCGAAATTACAAAATAATAATTAAATTAAATACTTGAATTGAAATAAATAAATAAAATAAAATAAAATAAAATAAAATTTTCACTTCAAAATAACGGGACGTTACAGAACATGACTAGATAAGTAGCTGGGAACTCATTTTCACGAGATGGAATTCATAACTTTCCTATAAATTAACGGTATCAGTGCGATACCTAAACATTTTAGGAACTTTAGGAAACTCCCTTGATGTACTGATTCGAGACATGAACAAGTGACGTCACGACTTCTATTGATCACAGAAGTATCTTATCTCTAGTTCGACTAAAGATATAGTTCATTGGACAATCAGCGGGAATACAAGGATAAAGCGGTAATTACAGGGGTAAAACGGTAAATTTATCCTCCTGTAATTATGAGGGTTCCACGTGAAGGATATATCACAGATATAAATAAAAGATAAACTAAATGGACATAACTAATCTATAGTGAGGGGAGTTCAGCTATGAATCTATAGTGGAATTATTCATAGTTAGATAATAAGTAATTAACTGATTATGTGTTAATCACTTAATTGACTAATTATTAAGCCCATGATCTATAGGTCCATCGGGTCCCTATGCTAGCCCAAATATCGTAGTCGCGAAATCAAGTAGAAGAAATGGCAATTTTAAGTAAAGTGAATTACTTAAAATAGGAAATATTAATTGTTTAAATATTGAGTATATTTAAACGGTAATTAATATAAACATTATTAATTGTTTAAATAATGAGTTTATTTAAACATGAAATTAATAATTAAATATTATTAATTATACATTATTAATTATTTAAATATTGAGTATATTTAAATGGTAATTAATAATTTGAAATTAATTAACAATTATTAATTGTTTAAATAATTAATTTTATTTAAATGGAAATTAATAATTAAAATTAATTAAATTAATAATAAAATATTGTCAATAAAATTATTAATTAAATAATGAGTTTATTTAATGGAAATTAATAATTATAATATTTATTATTAATTATTTAAATAATGAAAATTATTTAAATGGAAATTAATAATTAAATATAAATTTGATAATGTTTAGTTGGGAGAAAATATTAATATTATTAATTGTTTAAATAAAATATTTTATTTAAATGGTAATTAATAAATAAATTAATTAAGTTGGACTTATTAATTTAAGAGAGAATTTCAAGCCCAATTGGATTAATGAACCCAATTGGAATTGGCCCAAAATAATTAATTAAATAAATTGTATTTATTTATTATTTTATGATGATAAAATCGGCCATGACATGTATTTTGAGGAGATAATTGTTTGAATTATATCCTAAAATAATTACATAGATTTATTTACCCAAGATAAATAAAAATAAAGAAAATAAAATAATCTTCTATTTATCCATGCCATTTTCGAAATTGCTAGATAATGGAAAGAGATAATCTTTTTTCTTTTTGTATTTATCTCTATAGATTAATCCTAATGTGATTAGGATTCCTATTTTTCTATAAATAGGAGGGTTGGGTCATTCATAAATCACACAATTTAATTCCATAGAAAGTTGGAACTCTCTCTTCTTCCCTTCTTCTCCCCATAGCCGAAATTCCCCAGTCATTATTGGGAAGAAAATATTTTTCTTCTTCCCAATTTCTTCTTAAGTTCGATCCCACAATCGGATTTCGTTTGATCGATCGGGATATAGTGTAGAAGATCCGGTATTGCTGAGGATTTGATGCTGTAAAGAAACCTCCAACCGATTCTCCATTAATCAGTCAATGTAAGTTCCGGTTTTAATTTTCGAAAATAAAGCATGAATCTACATGTTCTTCGTGTTTTTACTCACAAATTGCATGATATTAATAGATCCTAAATTAAGTGTTAATTTGTGTTACTAAATAAATTCCGCTAATTTAGTAAATCATCCCTTCACTTCATGGGTTCTTAATTTTTGAAAAACTCATCAAGAAACCGATTCTTGTTTCGCCATTCGATCCCAAAACCTTAACCTTTTTCCAAATAGATTTTGATTCTCCCTACACCGAAACTTTTACCCATCAAAATCGATCAGTAAAACATTAAAAATTTACCAAACCGACACTCTAAGGTCCCGGTTCAGTCACGAACAAGAGGTAGCAGCCTCAGCTCTGCTGCCTCCCATTAACGGCGAATTCGATTATCATTTGGTTTTTTTTATCTGATTTGCTGAACCTAAACCCTTTTGATATTTGGTGGACGTCGAATCCACCAAAAATAAAAGTCTACTTTCGTATGATGGAATTTGTGGTAGTGGAAAGTAGAGTTGATTCCACAAAGATTGGTGAATTAAAATTTGGGGGGTTTTGAATTTTATTGAGAAATTAAGAAAAACAATAAAAGTTTAAGAGAGATTCAATGAATGAAAGGTTCCAACCAAAGATATAATCATTGTTTAAATTATATTATTTGATTATCGATTATCAAATGAAATCCTAATTCACTCTCTAAATTGGTTATGATTATTAAGAACGTCTTATTAATCTATCCTTTCTTAGTTCGTCAGTAATTAAGATACAATCATTAATTACTTCCCTAATCAAAGACAACTCTAGAGTAAGATAATAGGATTTGATCAATTGACAGTAATAAGATGAGAAGGACTACCAATTCTAGCCAATAAATGTGAAACGTTCAATTTATTTAAACTAGATCATATATTTTCATAGCATGGTATGAAAAGACTTATTAATCAATCATACTAACTGTCACTAAGATTAGAATGCATAAAATTTTTTGGATTTAAACATCTAATTAAAAATATATCAAATTGGAGAATGATCAATCAACTAGATAATGAGTGAAGTATAGAAAACATACAAATAGAGAGATTAGAAGAGAAATATGAAGATCAAATCACACAAATAACAAGAATTAAACGCTGATTAACCTTTAGTTGGAAATAGGTGTTTAGCTAGACAAAGGAGTCATGGCTACAGAGGAAAAACCCTGAAAAATGACCTAAAATTATCAGAAAAAAACTAACTAAAAACTAGGGTTTGAGTCATTTAAATAAAGAAAATATCCAAAAATATCGGGCTGGCACCGTGGCACAGAAATTTTGGAGTCACGACGGCAGAAAAAAATAATAAAACATAATGAAATCACGATTTCTGTGCTATGACCACGAAGAATCTATGGTACAGCGCTGAACAACCTGGAACTTTTGCTTGGATTCAGACTTTTCCTTGTGGCTTCTACCACTGAAAGTTGTTACCATGGCACTGAAGTGTCAAAAAAGCTCCAAAATACCAATTTAAGCTATTTTTTCATCGACACCTCTCCAACCTAGAACATAAACACAAATCAAAGATAATTAGTTAGTTTTTAGGCTATTTAATCATCACAGTTTGAACAAAAAATCTCAAGTTTATAGGCTAAATAACGACTTATCAAATCCCTTGTCCGTAAGCATAAAACAGAGCAACTTGATAAAATTCAATTTCCCACCAATCCTTCAACTTTTACTCTCATTCATTGATTACCAAAATTATTAAGTTTTAGTTAATTAAATTGAAGCACAAACAAAAGACAAGCAATCATAGCATAAATTCCCATTAACTATGCACCAGAGTAGTTATTTTAATGATCTTTTCAATTTCGAAATGCTACAAGACTTGATACCTCACTTGGATTCACTCAAATTCATTCAAAGTGTTTAAGGGTGCATTCATGAAGCTCTCAAGTCAAAACATAGAAGATCTTACCATAGGCTTGCTAAATTATCACATCAAGGCCACCAATGCATGAATTGAATGCTAAAATTAAGGATCTTTGAGTTGTAATGGAGCTTAGGTATGGGCATATGGAAGGAAAATTTGAGCTAAAATCAATTTGAAGAATTAGATGAACTTTGTTCACAAGCTTCAAATAACATCCTACCAAACAATTAGCACACATTTGCACTACCATTTTATTCTTTTAACCCCCCCCCATTTGTTCACAACTCCTTTCTTTGTTTTCAACTTATTTCAAACTTCTCATCAATTCTCATCATCATATTTTTAAAGAATCTTTTTCAGAACAACTTTGGCTTCTTTTCCTTTTTTTTCAATGATGAGACAAACAAGAAAGAAGGAGAATAAGAAAAGACATATTTGTCATTTTTTTTTCACAGGGAAGAAGGTTGAAGTGAATCGAAATTCAAGTAATTCATCACAAATATGGTTCAAAGGAAATCAATAAAAGGATATGGATTGTTCTAAATGTGGTTAATTTTCAAGAAAAAAGCATATGCTCAAAATTGGCTTTCTAAAGAGATTTGTCAAGGTTGGCTTTTTAAGAAAGCTAAAAATGGCATAACCTAATTGCCCTTTCAAAACTCTATGCATTCAAATCAACAAAGAAGCCTCAACATGCATAACAAAGCAAGTTCTAGCTTAATCAACCGTGTTTGACAATCCCACAAAAAATGAATAGAGAAAAAATGTTATGAAAATATGCTCATTTTGGCCCAAAAACTCAAAAGGTATACAATATATCAAATCTTACAACAAATTCCTATTAAAAGATATCAAAATCAAATACTCAAGACATGCCAACAAGAATTTAACTACTCATGCTAATCCCTATTTTGCCTCAAATTAATTCAACAAAACAAAAAATTCTAATCCATGAATGAAATACTAAAAGCAGCAAGATTAAGCAAAAAGTTGAATTTTATTCCAACAGTTCTTCCTGTTGGGGATTGAGGCCTCTAAACGAGTTCTCAAGCGGAAGTCCCACGGATCTTTCCTTGCAGTATAATATTAACAAAATCAAAATGCATAAACAGAATACTAACCCTTGTCAAGAAGTGTCTGACTCTTCCTCGTTCTTCGATGGTTACGATCCTGGGACCACCAAAAAGATCTTCCTCACTAAGCACAAAAGAGAATCGGTGCGTGGGCACTATCTCCTTTGAAAAAAGAAAAATTGGGAAGATGAAATTTTCTTCCCAATACCCTATGGGCGGCGGCTAAGAGAGAGGGAGGAGAGAAATTTCCTGAGCCTTTACTTTAACTCTCTTAGTTGTGTGTTTTGGGGTCACCCCAAGGTTCCTATTAATAGGAAAACTAAGGCCTCAGAGAATCTTTTGAATATCTTTTAATTAATAAATAATTAATTAAGATATTCTAAAATATATTTGAATAATAAAGATATTATATTTAATTCCATAATAAAATATTCCATATCTTTTATTTAAATTCATCAATATCAATTTAAATATATTATTCCATATCTTCTATTTAAATTAATCATATTAATTTAAATAAGATATTCTAAATATATTTCAAATAATAAAATGCAAACTATTGGTCAACTATGCACCAAAGTGGCGTGTGACCCCACCATGGGTCACACGCCCATGTCATCCACCAATGACATTATTGGGCATTTTATTTTTCCTTTTTATTTAATGGAACAATTCCTTTAAATAAATAAATAAAACTCCTTTTATTTATTCCAATAAATAAAACTCCTTTTATTTATTTTCTCATTTAATTTGATAATTTCAAATTAAATATTTATATAGACTCTTCTATTTAAATCCCCATTAATTTTGGACAACACAAAATAAATTTAATTAAATAGACTCCTCTATTTAATCTCTTATAATTAAATAGACTCTTCTATTATAATTAAATAGACTCTTCTATTATAATTAAATAGACTCTTCTATTTAATAATTAAATAGACTCTTCTATTTAATAATTAAATAGACTCCTCAATTTAATTTCCTTTAATTAATTGAATGAACTCCTTTATTCATTTCCAATTTTCCAAAGAGAAATTAATCGTATTAATTTATGTACTCGATTACATTCGTTAGCTCGGAGGACTTAACGGACCTATAGGACTAAGCTCCAATGATCCAGAATTACCTTTGATTAAAACTCCTTTTAATCAATTAATTCTCATTCATTAACTCCTAGATAACTCCACTAAATATCTAGAGTTGCACTCTTAGTACTATAGACATAGTTATGTCCATTGGCTATAATCATTAACTACACTTTGATCCTTCAAAAGTTAGTTCGTATCCATGGCTAGGTAATTTACCGTATTAACCTCCATGATACATCTTGTTCCTTAAGCCCAACTAATTCTCCAATGAACAACCTTACATAATCTCCATTATGCGTCTTTAACCTTTCCTTGATCAGAGGAATATGGGGCCCCACTGTTCAAGACTGAATTAGTCCATAAGGGAACTACTTATCTATTTTCCTATATGGAAAAGAGTGAATTCCAATTCTTGTGTAATTACGTTCCCAGCTATAAGCAAGATGCAATCCCCAAAGTGGGAGGCATATTGAGCGAACTATTCGAGTCACTCTCACCTATGAAAATCAAAGGTTTGTCTCTTGCGAACAAGAGTTCTTAATCCACTCAGGATTAAGATCAATTGTACATGATCAACCGGTTGATATACGAAGTGTCTTTCTGTAACGGCTTTCCTAGAAGACAGTAAGTTTATCTTAGTCCAGTCTACTATAATCTCTATTGCAGCAACACCCCCACTCATATGTCTCTACATGAGCGATCCAGATGAGATCACTTGTGCCAATTCACAAGTGGGCCGTGTTAGTGGTGTTACCAGAAATAAGGCACCCAACCTTTATTCATGTACCACAGACTATTTGAGTTACACTTAAGTGAATCTTTCCACATCATATGCTCAATTTAAGTTATCATAAGTAACTCTGGATCTTATGATGGATTACATTTATTAAACTAATAATAAATGAAAATGTAAATATTACTAATTAATAATTCCTTTATTTATTTATAGTTTAATTGGATTACATAAGATTTAGGGTAAAAACCTCAGCAATCTCCCACTTGCGCTAAAGCTTTACAGAGATTTATCTAGTAATCCTAAACTACCCATATGACGCTCAAACACCTTAGCCGGAAGCGTCTTTGTAAATGGATCAGCAATATTATCATCAGAGGCTATCTTTGTCCCTATAACATCTCCTCTTTGGACTATCTCCCTTATCAGGTGATACTCTCTCTATGTGCTTTCCCCGTTTGTGGCTTCTAGGCTCTTTGGAGTTGGCTACAACACCACTGTTATCACAGAACAGTGTTATGGGTTTGTCCATGTCTGGTACTACCTCCAGATCGGTTAGGAACTTCCTAAGCCAGACACCCTCTTTAGCAGTTTCGTAAGCGGCTACGTACTCAGCCTCCATTGTGGAGTCAGCAATACAACTTTGCTTTATACTTCTCCAAACAATGGCTCCACCACAAAGGGTGAAAACTGATCCAGACGTGGATTTCCTAGAATCCTTATCTGCCTGGAAGTCAGAATCCGTGTACCCCTTGAGAATCAAATCCTCTTTATCGTACACTAGCACATGTTCTCTTGTTCTCCGAAGACACTTGAGAATATTCTTGACTGCAACCCAATGTTCATAACCAGGGTTCGATTGGTAACGGCTTACTATCCCTACTGCATAACAAATGTCCGGTCTAGTACACAACATCGCATACATTAGACTTCCAACTCCTGATGCATAAGGATATTGTCTCATACTCTCAACTTCTTGAGGAGTTTTAGGACATTGGTCCTTAGTTAAATAAATCTCATGTCTGAAAGGTAACACTCCTTTCTTGGTTTTATCCATCCCATACTTGGCAACTATTCTGTCAATGTAGGATGTTTGAGACAACGCTAACGTCTTGTTCTTTCGGTTCCTTATTATTGGGATACCAAGAACATATTGAGCCTCTCCCAAATCCTTCATTTGGAATTCGTTAACTAGCCATTTCTTAACGTCCAATAATACCCTTACATAATTCCCAATAAGTAAGATATCGTCCACGTACAGAATGAGAAAAACCACATCCTCGTTGAGTATCTTCTTATAAACATAAGACTCATCAACATTCTGTTCAAAGCCATATGATTTGACCGTAGTGTCAAATCTCTTGTTCCAAGATCGTGAAGCTTGCTTTAATCCATAAATAGATTTTAGCAACTTACAAACTTTTTGTCCTTCACCTTGAACAACGAATCCTTCTGGTTGGAGCATATAGATACTCTCGTCAAGATACCCATTAAGAAATGCGGTTTTGACATCCATCTGCCAAATTTCATAATCGAAATGTGCAGCAATGGATAGGAGAGTTCTAATAGACTTTAACATAGCAACAGGGGAGAAGGTTTCTTCATAGTCAACCCCTTCCTTTTGGGGATACCCCTTTGCTACAAGTCTAGCCTTGAAAGTCTCCACTTTCCCATCGACTCCTCTTTTCCTCTTATAGATCCACTTGCACCCAATGGGTTTTATCCCAACTGGTTGATCTATAAGTTCCCAGACTGAGTTGGAGTACATGGACTACATCTCAAGATCCATAGCTTTTAGCCATTTTTCTTTGTCAACATCCATCATCGCTTCTTTATAAGACAATGGATCCTCCAAGTCAATGCCGCCATCATTGACCTGAGTTAATCCCAAATATCGTTCGGGTAACTTGGGTACCCTTCAACTACGACGGGGACTTAACTGGATTTGACTAGAATTTCTCTTCCTATTTGAAGAGATAGGCAAGTCAACAATAATTGTTGGCTCAATAGTGGTTTCACTTGGAATCATCTCCTCTAGTATTAATTTACTAGGAGATTTGTGGTTTCCTATATAGTCCTCTTCCAAGAATGTATCATTTGTTGACACAAATACTTTATTCTCTTTAGTACTATAAAACAATCCACCACGAGTCTCTTTAGGGTAGCCTACGAAGAAGCATACCTTAGACCGTGATTCTAATTTCTTAGGGTTCGTTTTCAGCACGTGTGCTGGACATCCCCATACTCAGAAGTGATGCAAGCTAACTTTACGCCCCGACCATAACTTAATAGGTGTTTCTAAAACACTTTTAGAAGGTACCCTATTTAGGAAGTATAACGCAGTCTCCAATGCGTAACCTGTGATGACCCGACTTAACGCAAGCAGAAGTAAGTAATTTAAATTAAAAAATAATGCTTTTATAAAAGGTTGAAAATTTCGGCATGAAGTATTTGTAAAGCGCATGCCTCAAATACAATATATAGATAACCTGTAATCAGAGTTCATCGGCTCGTCGGCCGGTTCAGAGTTTTCATAAAGTTCGGTGCACCGGTTTTTTAAAATATCATACAACATAATAAACATAAAGTTTATCCCAAAATGGCATAAACATAAAAGCTAAACTCGACTCCTAAACACCCAAAACGAAGGCTCGCGTGCCGGAGATCCAATCCAAAAGCTCCACCTCATCACGGCCAACGCGCACCACCTGCCGCTCCACGCCCTCGTCCCCGAACGATACCTGAAAGGTGATATAGAGCACCTTTGAGCATGACACTCAGTGAAAACAAGAAGAATTTGAATAGTGAACGAGAAGGCCATGTTGTAAAGCAAAGATATAAAATGACATGCTCAAGTAAGAATGAGATACACATGCTTAAAGTTCGGGAATAGTCTCTAGCCATATCATTCTAATTCATCACTTTCTTTCTCTTGATGTTACAAACATTACAAACACATTCCCGGCGTCTCACTACGCCCATAATTCATTTCAAACCTCTCTTGAGCCGTAGCTCATCCCGGTTTTCAAACCATCGCCATTTACTAGCATCCGGGCCATTCCCACATAGCACACCGGAGCTCCATCCCCTCCTCGCCACGGTAACCACGTGTAACGTCCAACACCCATACACCATTACACGGGTTACAACCCCATGGCCACATAATGATCACATGATATGCATGAACGACATGTATGGAAATGCTATGGAATAAACATGCTTCCTCACAATAAAGTTATATATATATATATCGAGACCTCGAAACAACAAGGGTAAATAGATCTACTTTACTGAACCGACATATGACATCAAACTTTACTTATACAATGTTCAAGTCTCACATATTCACATGGTTCATAGTCACAACTAGTTCCAAGCATGCTTGAGAAAAGTATCACATATGCATATCTATTGTTACGAAAGCCAATCAAGAAAATATCACATATGCATAACTATCGTTCCCAATTCCAGCATATGACTTGATCATGGACTATGAACATAGTAATAAGAAAATAAAGCATGCTTCAATGAGTAGCTAGTAAAAGAAAGCAGATTTAAGTTTAGGCCATCAAGCATTTAGCCTCCTAAACCCAACGTCGGTAACGCAATCCTTTCCCGTAAACTTCACTTGCTTCTAACTCCACCACCCGCATCACACTTCATGTGTCTCAAGACCACACGTTCTATTTACAATTTAGTTCTAAGAGGAACGGAGACGGTTCTCCAATCACCCTTCCGATTCTTGTTGTTCTCACCTTCAAACTCGTTTCCAAGTAGCTCCACTTGTCTTTGGCCTACAACAAGGTAATCCATAAATGTTTAGGCTATTATTAACATTACAAAACAGCCCCAACAGCAACAAGCAGCCCCGAACTCGGTTAGTGACACAAACACCAAAATTAGTTGATTCGGGACGCATTTTTCGGTCAAATAAGGTGTACATATGAAATATCCATTGGATTGATGCTCTAAGGTGGTTTCCTTGCTAAATACATTTATTTATACACTCAAATGCTCCAGAAATGATAATTTTTGTAATCAAAGTAAAGGAAAACTCAAAACAAGGAAACTAGTTCAACAAAAGTGCATTTTTGGTCAACTTGGGAGTTTACCCAACAAACCCATTACTTTGATCTTCTAAAGTATTTTCCATGTATAAAATATTCATATAAACATCCAACCTTTCCAGATTTAACAACCTTTAAGATGCAACAAAGAATCACCCAAAACTAGCTAAGCATAAATCTAGTTTTAGGCCAAATTTGTCAATTTCTCAAGAATCATCCTCTTACCTTCCCAAGTTGTTTTTCATGTCACATTTATCCATATAAACACACAAAATTTCTAGAATTCATAAACTCAAAGTAAAACCATGGAAAATCCTACATAAAGAAGCTAGGAAATGCAAAACATTGCCATTTTAAGGTGTATTTCATCATGAGTCTATACATGACCTTTGGTTCTTCCTAACCTTGATAAACATGCATCTTACAATCATTTAACATCTTAGGTTCCAGAATTGAGAAGCTCAAAGTATTAGTCAAAGAATTTCCAAAAGTCAATAATCACCAAAAAAGCTTCAAAACCTCCATTATTGGAGTTTTGTAAAAGCTTGAATTTTCTCAAGTCTTTGATTCTTTAAAGAACACTTAAGAGATGATACTTGGGATGCAATATGTCATTTAAAACATCATTTCAAGAATTTACAACTACCTAAAAACCCTCATGCAAACACCCCTCAAGAACACCCAATCATCACCATGAAAACTAACCAAAAATGGAATTCTAGGTTAGTTAATACCTTGAGTTGTTGCTAAATTCTTCTTCCAAAACTTGTTTAGACCTTCCTTGGATTATAATTCTTACATGAATCACTCAAATCCCTTCTTTTTGATCCAAGATTCAAGAGGAAAATGAGTGGAAAATGTTGAAGGAAATTTGAGAGAGATTGGGGGGGGAGGGGGGGGTCACGGCTTGATGAGGAAGAAGGAGTGGAATTGTTTTTTATTTTTATTTTCCTTTTCCCTTTTAACTCTTCCTTTTCCTAATTAATTAAAATAACTTAATTCAAATTGCTTGCAAGTCCCTCCACCTCTTCCATTTATTTCACACCCCTCCAACTCTATCTTTTGCTAGCTAGTCCTTACCCAAAACTAACTATGGTTAGTTTTTATCTTTTAAATCAACTTCCACCTATGGCTAATTTAATCATGGTTAAACATGAAGTAACTAAAAAATACTTGTAAAATCAATTTAAAACAAGCCAAAGTAAGGAAAATTCCTTAATATCCTAAAATATTTTCCGGGTCCTTACATAACCGCAGAAAGATTCTGGTAATGATGAATAGCTCATCATTGATCTCGTCATTTCGAGTAAGGTTCTATTTCTTCTTTCAGCTACACCATTCCGCTGAGGTGTACCAGGTGCTGAAAGTTGTGATGTAATCCCATTTTCTATCAAGTAGTCTTTGAACTAATAATCCATATACTCCCCACCACGATCTAATCGAAGTGTCTTGATAGATTTACCAAGTTGTTTTTCAACTTCAGCTTTAAACTCCTTGAATTTCTCAAGAGTTTTAGACTTGAATTGCAACAGGTAAATGTACCCATACCTTGAGTAGTCGTCTATAAAAGACACATAGTACTCATATCCACCTCTAGCTTTTACATTCATCGGACCACAAAGGTCTGAATGGATAAGTTCTAGTTGTTCTGTGGCTCTATTTCCTTTAGCTGAAAAAGGACGCTTGGTCATTTTACCCTCTATACAGGATTCACATACTGGGAGTGTATCAAGCTCTAAGTTACTTAGATGTCCACTTTTAACCAGTCTTTGAATTCTATTGAGGTTATTATGGCCAAGCCTTAGATGCCATAGAAGGGTCTCATCTTTAAAAATTCTACCTTTATTAGTTATAGACTCTGCAGTCTGGAACAACTCAGTATTATAAAGTGTTGTACATACTAACGGTGTTAGTATATATAAATTGTTATCTTCTATTCCTGAACAAATAAAGTTTCCATCCTTAAAAATATCAACTTTATTAATACTGAAATCCACAGTATAATGTTGTTTACGAATACAACCCAAAGAAACTATGTTTCGGTTTAAACCAGGAACATAATAAACAGTGTTCAGGAAAAAATAAACATTTTATTTAAAGATAATCAACAACTTTATAAATGAACCAATACTTATTTTATTCATAATAAAATAATCATATGTTTCTCAAATATAAATAGAAAGTAACAACAAGTTACTAAAATAGTTTTTATGACATAGATCCTATCAATGGTTCAATAAATGACTAGAAAAGTTTCTTCAAGCTCCAGAGCGCGGACTTCATGAAATCTCTATTTCCTTTCCATTCTTCCACTGTCAAAAGAAAAGATTATGATTTAGAATTATCTCATAATTCATCACTGAAAACAAAGAACAGTAAATCATATTTACCATTATTGATTTCAATCTTTCTCCTTTTGAAATTATCCTAAGCTGAATTCACGAACTTTCGAAAATTCGTCTGTCTACAAAAAGAAGTTGAGTGAGTGAATTGAATTTCTGTAAATTCAATAGGATCATATCCTCATTATCTCATAATGTCACTAAGTAAATCATATTTACCAGTACGTAAGCTCTTCTTTTCCTTGCATACTTCAGCCCAGTAAACTTGTATTGAGGGTTCTCTCAAGTGTCCTGGATGATGTTTATCATCTCTCGTGCGGTGGCAGCCAATTCTACCATCCTGTACATGTGGAAAGAAAGTCTTTCTAGAATGTACATCTGAGCTATTTCATCGCTTTGGATCCATCTCTCATATGGATCCCACACGCCTTGAAGAACTGGGTTTGGACCCTCAAGACAATCAGTGTAAAGAACAAAATGAACGTGCTCATTAACCAGAATATCAAATAGCTCTAATTCCCAAGTGTCATAGTTCTCATCATTCATTATAGGTTTGTTTTTTCAAGTCAAGAAATTTTTATTCGACATATTGCTGATAAATAAATTAACAAGTGCTTAGTAATACAATTTTACATATCCATTCATTCATACTTTTGGCATCTATTAAACGTGATGTATGAATGCACATTTAATGAAATTCTAGAACCTTAAAACACAATTTAAATGCCATGGTATATTAGTGAAACAGGAACGATGCCTACGTAGGCATGTCAAGGTTCCCTCCCAATAAAATGAGTCTCCTTTTAACTAATGAACATCCCCAGGGTATCTCATATCCTACAGTTCTATTAGTTACCATGTTTTGGTCAAGCGAAACATCTAGATCACCTAAATATTATTCTTGATGAGTGTCACCGAAGGGAGAGTCAAACATCAAGAGTCTTAAGTATCTTTCTAAATGGATCCCTTTGAGTGTAACCCAAGTTTTAGATCGCTTAAAGTTATCTTGATGAGTGTCACTGAAGGGAGAGTCAAACATCAAGAGCTTTAAAAAATCCTATCTCAAAGAGAATCACCCGGGTATTGATTCATATGGTTACTTTTCGGAGGGAATGAATGAAGAGTTACCAACACCACAGAAGCCCTATATGAATCTCACACATTGATTCCAACTTGGAGACCGCAGGACATGTTGTCACTTGTCCTTCTCCCACTCAATATAGCTAGCTAAGGTTTTTAACTTAGATATACCCAGGCTACCTCTAATATCTAAGTTCAATCTAACTTATAATAGCTCTTATAGATTGGTTAGATTTATTTTAATGTGAAAGCCAAGTGATTAATCTCTATTAATCCTAACACATTATGCACCGTCTCAATGAAGAGAATTATTAATAAAATATGACTCCCAGATCGCTCAAAGTTAGAGGGGTCCCGTGTTAATGGAACGATTAAATAACCTCTTACTTTGGGCAGAGCTTTCTCGCCAAAGTTATATTTAAATTAATAAACTCAACTTCATTCATTTTTAATTAACTCTTTAATTAAAAATAGTGACACCTCATCTTTTAGGTTTTAGCTTCAAATCCTATTTAAAACTAAACAATTAATTAAAATATTGGTTGCTAAACTCTTTTAGACCATTTTAATTAAAACCTAAAACATGCTGCTAGTAATTACTAATTAACCCCTTAATTAAAATTCTAGTACAATAAATATAACAATTATATTTATACAAGGCATGAGCATATTATCAATAATCTCCATTAATGATGCATGATCATGGAATTTATGCATTTATGATGGGAATAATTATTTATGGCATACTTTATGCATGAATAATTACTATTTAATTATATCTAATATATAATAAATAAATAAGCAATTTTGGTTGGGATACTATTGGCCAAATCTATGAAAATTAAACCTATATCTAATATAGAAATAATCTTCATCACGAACATCTCCAGGATCTCCAGAAAAATGAAAACCGAAAAAACGAGGGGAGGCACCTAGGGTTTTAACCCTAGGCGACGCCGCCCCTCCTCTTTTTTTTTTCATTGTACCTCTTCTGGCTGCGCGGCGATGCTGGAATCTTGTCATGCCGCAGTCTTCACCGCCAGGCTCACTCACGTGCATCGACTCCTTGATGCACGGCTAGGATCCGGTTCATCTCTTCTTTCCTCCATCGTTTAAATCGATATCCCATATGATTAAAATGATTACCAAATTTTTCTTATACCCAATGAAGTGTTTACAAAATTTCTAGGAAAGAAAACCCTAGGCCAATAAATCCTAATTTAACCAAAACGCAAATCAACAATTTTAAAAACAGTTTTTAAAATCGTTTTCAATTCCCATCATAAAATTTTGAAAATATTATAAATACAAGACTGCTCTAATACCAGTTGTTGGGGATTGAGGCCTCTAAAACAGTTCTCAAGTGGAAGTCCAACGGATCATTCCTTGTAGTATAATATTAACAAAATCTAAATGCATAAACAGAATACTAACCCTTGTCGAGAAGTGTCTGACTCTTCCTCGTTCTTCGATGGTTACGATCCTGGGACCACAAAAAAGATCTTCCTCACTAAGTACAAAAGAGAATCGGTGCGTGGGCACTATCTCCTTTGGAAAAAGGAAAATTGGGAACAAGAAATTTTCTTCACAATACCCTATGGGCGGCGGCTAAGAGAGAGGGAGGAGAGTAATTTCCTGAGCCTTTACTTTAACTCTCTTAGTTGTGTGTTTTGGGGTCACCCCAAGGTTCCTATTTATAGGAAAACTAAGGCCTCAGAAAATCTTTTGAATAATAAAGATATTATATTTTATTCCATAATAAAATATTCCATATATTTTATTTAAATTAATCAATATCGATTTAAATATATTATTCCATATCTTCTATTTAAATTAATCATATTAATTTAAATAAGATATTCTAAATATATTTCAAATAATAAAATGCAAACTATTGGTCAACTGTTGACCAAAGTGGCGTGTGACCCCACCATGGGTCACACGCCCATGTCATCCACCAATGACATTATTTGGCATTTTATTTTTCCTTTTTATTTAATGAAACAATTCCTTTAAATAAATAAATAAAACTCCTTTTATTTATTCCAATAAATAAAACTCCTTTTATTTACTTCCTCATTTAATTTGATAATTTCAAATTAAATATTTAAATAGACTCTTCTATTTAAATAGACTCTTCTATTTAAATCCCCATTAATTTTGGACAACACACAATAAATTTAATTAAATAGACTCCTCTATTTAATCTCTTATAATTAAATAGACACTTCTATTTAATAATTAAATAGACTCCTCTATTTAATTTCCTTTAATTAATTGAATGGACTCCTCTATTCATTTCCAATTTTCTAAAGAGAAATTAATCGTATTAATTTATGTACTCGATTACATGTGTTATAGCTTGGAGGACTTAATAGACCTATAGGACTAAGCTCCAATGATCCAGAATTACCTTTGATTAAAACTCCTTTTAATCAATTAATTCTCATTCATTATCTCCTAGATAACTCCACTAAATATCTAGAGTTGCACTCTTAGTACTATAGACATAGTTATGTCCATTGGCTATAATCAGTAACTACACTTTGATCCTTCAAAAGTTAGTTCGTATCCATGGCTAGGTAATTTACCGTATTAACCTCCATGATACATCTTGTTCCTTGGGCCTAACTGATTCTCCAATGAACAACCTTACATAATCTCCAATATGCGTCTTTAACCTTTTCCTTGATTAGAGGAATATGGGGCCACGCTATTCAAGACCGAATCAGTCCATAAGGGAACTACTTATCTATTTTCCTATATGGAAAAGAGTGAATTCCAATTCTTGTGTAATTACGTTCCCAGCTATAAGCAAGATGCAATCCCCAAAGTGGGAGGCATATTGAGCGAACTATTCGAGTCACTCTCACCTATGCAAATCAAAGGCTTGTCTCTTGCGAACAGGAGTTCTTAATCCACTTAGGATTAAGATCAATTGTACATGATCAACCGGTTGATAAACGAAGTGTATTTCTGTAACAGATTTCCTAGAAGACAGTAAGTTTATCTTAGTCCAGTCTACTACAATCTCTATTGCAGCAACACCCCCACTCACATGTCTCTACATGAGCGATCCAGATGAGTTCACTTGTGCCAATTCACAAGTGGGCCGTGTTAGTGGTGATACCAGAAATAAGGCACCCAACCTTTATGCATGTACCACAGACTATTTGAGTTACACTTAAGTGAATCTTCCCACATCATATGCTCACTTTAAGTTATCATAAGTAACTCTGGATCTTATGATGGATTACATTTATAAAACTAATAATAAATGACAATGTAAATATTACTAATTAATTATTCCTTTATTTTTTTATAGTTTAATTGGATTACATAAGATTTAGGGCAGAAACCTAGCACTTCCGCCAACACTTATCGCATACATTGTCCTCAATGAACAAACAATATAAATAAAATAGGGGAAGATAACTAACATGAAAAAGCAATCCTAAGTAGTTGGATTACTACTGCTCGGGAGCGTGAGATTTCAGTGAAAAATATCATCATTCAGCATGCATAGCCCTTATTAGATCCTATTTATTTTTAAAGATAAAACAAATTATAGAAATTAAATCAAACTAAAAAAAAATTGAAAATGAAAATGAAAATAATAATAATAAATAAATAAAATATAAAATATAAAATAAAATATAAATAGAAAACTTTGGGTTGTTTCCCAAAAAGAGCCTTCTATTTAACATCTTGGCTAGACGGTGTTACTTCTTTATTAATGAACATCCCAAATCTACTTGACATATTTCCTGATTAAGGCTCGCAATTATGCAATTTTAGGTTTCTTTATAGAAGCAACTTGCATGTCATCCTTATCAAACAACTCTAGAATATCATTAGCCAAAGGATTGACAAAATCAGTCATAGTAAAAATTGAAGAATTAACATCAGAGTGTTTCATGGAGTTATGTATACTGAATTTTATAACTTCACCATCGAACTTCATAGTAATTATACCAGCATATACATCAATTATTGTTTTAGAGGTGTACAATAATGGTTTTCCTAATAGAATTAGAAAGGAGGTAAAAGCATCATCCCCCATATCTAAAACATAGAAAGCTGTAGGAAATACCAAACCATTAACTTGTACTAGCACGTTCTCTAAAATTCCTTTAGGATAAGCATTGGATCTATCAGCAAGTTAGAGGATTACACCCGTTTCTCTTAAATGACCAGTATTTAAAGAGGTAAACACAGAAAGGGGCATGACACATTGATTGAAGCTCCTAAATCTAGCATGGCTTTATCAATTCTTAAGTCTCCTAACTTACATGGAATTGAAAAAATACCTGGAAGAGGCATTTTCCTTTGAATAATAGCCAAGACATTTTCCCCCACACTTATTTTCTCATTACCCTTCAATTTTGTCTTATTTTTGTGCACAAATTTTTAAGGAATTTTGCATATCGAGGTATTTTCTTAATTGCATCTATCAACGAAATATTTACCTCAACCTTTTGAAAGGTTTCCAACATCTCTTTTTCTTCTTCAAATTTATTTGAGTTAACCAAATGGGATGGAAAAGGAGGAGGAGTCAACAATACCTTGGTTTTTAATCTTCCAAGAACCTCTAATTGAACTTTTGGAGATGAGACCACTTCCTTTTCTATTTCTTCTCTTGGAATATCAAAAGTCTTTTTCATCATAGGTTCTTCCAAAACTTTTCCACTCCTCAATGATATAACGCTAACATTCTCAACTCAATATTCCACAGTTTGAGATGGTGGATGATCTTGATTCTCAAATCTACTAATTGAAGATGCTAGTTGAGCAATTTGATCTTCCAGATTTTGGATGCTACTTCTTGTATCCCGTTGAAATTGAAGTGTGTTAGTAGTAAGATATTTAATAACCTCTTCTAAAGACAAACTAGAATTTGAAGTGTAGTCTCGAGATGGGTCGAGATGTCTAGGTGGGTATTGTTGGTAGTCTATTGCTCTTGCTCGTAATTAGGATAATCCTTCCTACCTGGATTGTTAGAATGAGGGTAGTGATCATATTTTCCATGTGATTGGTCTTGAAATCCTTTAACTGAACTGACGTACTAATAAGGATTGCTTTGAAATCTAGAACACATGTCAGCTGCATGGTTCGGAACAATGTATGTTCTACATGTGTTCACTTGTTGTAGATTTTTCAAAGCCAATTGTTGAATACGAACAGTCAAATTAGTTAGTTGCTGCTCAAATGTAGCTAATTCCCTTAGAATAGCCATTAAATCTTAAACCCTAAAGAACAATCAAATAAAACAAAATAAAAATTAATTAACACCAATCCCTAGCAACGGCGCGAAAATTTGGTGGGCGTCGAATCCACCAAAAATAAAAGTCTAATTTCGGATGATTGGATTTGTAGTAGTGGAAAGTAGAGTCGAGTCCACAGAAATTAGTGAAATAAAATTGGGGGTGTTTTGGATTTTGTTGAGAAATTAAGAAAAACAATAAAAGTTTAAGAGAGATTCAATGAAGGAAAGGTTCCAACTAAAGATATAATCATTGTTTAATTCATATTATTTGATCATTGATTATCTAATGAAATCCTGAATCACTCTCTAAATTAGTTATGATTATTAAGAACTTCTTCTTAATCTATCCTTCCTTAGTTCATCAGTAATTAAGATACGATCATTAATTACTTCCCTAATCAAAGACAACCCTCGATTAGGACAATATGATTTAATCAATTGACAACAATAACATGAGAAGGACTACCAATTCTAGCCAATAAATACGAAATGTTAGATTTATTTAAACTAGATCATATATTTTCATAGCATGGGATGAAAAGACTTATTAATCAATCATACTAATTGTCACTAAGATTAGAATGCATACACAATTACGGATTTAAACACCTAATTGATAATATATAAAAATTGAAGAATGATCAAAGGATCCTATTTGAATAACCAATCAACAAGATAATGAATGAAGCATAGAAAACATACAAATAGAGAGATTAGAAGAGAAAGATGAATATCAAATCTCACAAATAGCAAGAATTAAATGTTGATTGACCTTTGGTTGGAAATAGGTGTTTACCTAGATAATGGAGTCATGGCTATAGAGAAAAAACCAAGAAAAATGGCCTAAAACAATCAGAAAAATATCTAACTAAAAACTAGGGTTTGAACTTTTAAATAAAAAAAATATCAGAAAATATCAGGCTGGCGTCGCGGCATAGAAATTTGGGTGCCACGGCTCCAAGGAAAAACAATAAAACATAATGAAATCACGATTTCTGTTGTATGACGACGAAAAATCTGTGCTACGGCGCTGAACTCCCTGGAATTTTTGCTTGGCTTCAGACTTTTCCTTGTGGCCGCGGCCACTGAAAGTTGTTGCCATGGCATTGAAGTGTCAAGAAAGCTCTAAAATGCCAATTTAAGCCATTTTTTCATCTACACCTCTCCATACTAGCACATAAACACATATGAAAGATAATTCGTTAGTTTTTACGCTATTTAATCGTCAAAGTATGAGCAAAAAAATCTCAAGTTTATGGGCTAAATTACGACTTATCAGTATTGTTTGCTACTAATTTAGAATGAATTTTAATAAATTTAGGATGTCGTTTCAGGTCTGAACTGTGGTGAGAAAAGAGCTAGGAAAATGTCTTCTTGAAGTGAGTTAACGGTTTAGTTAACAGGGTTTTTAGAGAAATCTAAACCTCGAACCGTAGATGAACTTAATCTAAATATTTTAATATGTAATTCAGGATGGTTTCATTGGAATTGGATTTTTAGATCATACGTTATGCCTTAAGGAAAGAATTATTTTCGGTTATGATCAGTTTAGACCGTTTTCTGGAATAACTGCTATTTTTTGACCTTATATCTGATATAATATTGTTATTAAGATTAATTTTGATGATGAGTATGCTTATGTCAGGTTGTAAGGTTTAATCTTATTTGAACGGACTTATAACCCTAGTACTAGTGTTAAGGCTACGAGCTTAACACTATGTGGATATTTCAGTTATAGATGAGTCCATAAAAAGGTGATTAATTTTGATGATGAGTATGCTTATGTCAGGTTGTAAGGTTCAATCTTATTTGAACAGACTTATAACCCTGGTACTAGTGCTAATGATCATTGCTCGCATGAAAGGTGATGTATAATGGGTGGAAAATAAGATTGTCGTAGGCTCGGTCGCCTTTGAACCTCGAATGCTGCCCATGAGGGAAAAACATTTGAAAAGAATGAGTTAAATAGGTTAAGTGAGTGAAATTTTTAATAAACTAATATTTTCTTCAAAACCACATAATATATAATAATTTCCAAATTTTATAAACTGTTCAAAACTAATACTCATAAAACTGGATACTGAATTGAGTTGTAATTTAATAGTCTTAATTTTCAGCTGATAAAACTAAGCAATGAATTTACGTAAATATATGTACAATAGAATTCTCATATATTATATCATAGTGTTAAAAACCACACTAAAAATGTACCTTTAACTGGTCATATTACATGTAGAGTGAAAACATGGATTCAGCAGAGCAACTGATTATACTTAAACTGGTCATATGCACACAGAGCTGCCCCCGAAGGGCTATACACCCTAGCATACGACCCAAAGCTTATGTGTATGCTAAAATGGGTCCTAAAGACCTGCTATAAAGACTCAAATTTTCTCAAATCTTTAAATCAGAAGAAAACAGCGGAAGACTTTGTTTTTATAAAAATTTGGCATGGAACCGTTTAAAATATGAACTATCAAAACCTATTTACATGGGCCCATTTCAGAGAAAGTAAAAACAAAGATGTACATACTCCATTTCATGACAAAATCAAAAGAAATAGACTCGATAATATGTACAACAATCTTAGGCTCTCATTAGCCAAAAAAATATAAGTTTAAAGACACAACATATAATGTTTCATCTAGCATTCGTAGAATGCCCCAAAATATACACGTAAAGTCCATGTCCCGAAAGCCATCCACTCGTGATCAAGAAACACCATCTCCTCCACCTCGTACCCTACTAAGAGTATTACCTGAAAAAGTTTAAGTGTAGCAACATTAGCATAAAAATGCTAGTGAGAATAAGATGGATGCAAGCACTTCTATGGACTGAATCCCATATCGGAAAATGTGTCAAAAAATCCTATTGTGCTCTCACTACCCATTTCATATTCCCAAGTACTTTACATAAGAAAATCAATCCCATTCTACTATATGGTAATTTCGAAAAGTAAACATTCAAGCTCGTAAATAAAGTACTAAAACAACGAAATAGTACTAAAGCATAACAAAGTAAATAGCAAAGTAAATAACAAAGTAAATTTCTATCATTTACGTCATTCCACACGTTATTTCACACTGTGACCACATTGTCACATTTCATAATTTAACCGTGACCACTTGTCACCATTCACATTCACATCGTGACCTCACTGTCCCCAAACACAAACCATACCGTGACCTCACTATCACCAAACAGAAATCATACCGTGACCTCACTGTCACCATACACAAACCATACCGTGACCTCACTGTCACCAATCACAAACAATACCGTGACCTCACTGTCACCATGACCTCACAGTCACCAATCACAAACCATACCATGACCTCACTGTCACCAAACATAAATCATACCGTGACCTCACAGTCACCAATCACAAACCATATCGTGACCTCACTGTCCTCGTGACCTCACAGTCACCAATCACAATCCATACCGTGACCTCACTGTCACCAATCACAATCCATACCGTGACCTCACTGTCACCAATCACAAACCATGCGTATCATAATGCAACACGTACTACTCCCCTTTGGTAGTACTAAATAGCGAATCTCATCGCTAATAATATCATAGTAACTCGATTCTACATGAAGAATCATTCCAAAGTCTCTTTTAACTACCTTATAACCACTCGAAATAAACAGAGTAATTTAATACTCATCTCCAATCTCCGGAAACCTAAGTCTCCTTGAGAATAAAACTTAATCCACCAATGACATTTCACTTTAAACAACAACCAAACTTAACTAATTTTCCTTATGCACTTTCCTTAACTCCCAAATTATATACATTCTTGGAAAGTTTTAAAGTCTATTATCCCTCTTAACCTCAATCAAACATAATCGTCAAGCAATTCGAAAACATAAAAGTAATCGCAACCATTTTAAACTCACCTTATAATTGAAGTCAACTCTGAAACACCGATTGACCGAAATCACGAACGATGCACAAAACTATAATTAAAATACACCTAAAGTATATTAATTAACCGAATCGAATAACGATCATCACGATACTAAAATAAAGGACAAAACAACCCGGAATTAAGCTCACAAGGCCCACGGCCCAAAGGAAGTTCAAGGTGAAGTTGGTTTTCCGGATTTTTAAGCAGTTTAAAAAGATTTCGAGTTGGTTTCGGGCATTTTGGAGGTTGGTAACATCAATGGGTAAACGTGATTTATGGTTTAGGTCAAAAGTTCAATCCCGAACAATTAAGAAAAACATCATAACATAACAATTTCAAAACCCTAATCATCATAAAAATGAGAAGAACTCAAAGAAATGGCTTTTGGCTCAAACCCGATTCTAGGGTTTAGGGAAAGTTCTAAATATACATAAAACAACTCCCTCGATCTAAATCTCCGAGTTCCCGAGCAAGAATTGGAAGATTAAAACTAAAAACACCATTAAAACACTATTTGAAGCTTTAGGTTTTGAATTTAAACATACCTTAAAGCCTTGAGAGAACAGATGAAAACCTCGATTGTTGGGATGGGTAGAAAGTACGTCTCGAGAGCTTTCCAACGAGCTAAGGCACGATGAAAACGGTCGAGAAACGAAGCCAGGGTGAAAATTTCTTTCCCTTCTTTTTTTCTCTCTCTAAGCTACGGGTTTGGGAAGAAAAGATGAGATTTTATGATTTTTGTCTAATTTTGGCTTAAAAAAGGAGAAGGATGAATAGTGTTTAGATATTTAAGAATTTGGAAATGACGCATACGTCTTTTTCTTGCCTTAAGCTTTTAAAACGAAACACGAAGCACTTAAACTAGCCTATTGGTGATTAATAATTATTAATTGGCCTATTAATAATTATTAATACCATCGAAACTTGTTTAGGCTAATTAAGCGATTAAAAAGGTTTCCGAACGAAATTAACTATTTACTTCTAAATAGTCAATTCCAAAATTAACTTAAATACTTTAAATTAATAAGTAAAATAATTAATAATAAAAAAAAATTTACCTCAAAATAACGGGACGTTACACCTGCAAAATGCTAATCACTGAGGGTACTATTCTTACTCAAACTAATAACATATATCATAGTTCAATCCACAAAAATATCAAAACAGAATCATTTTGCAGTTGTCTTAAACCATATAATATCCTAATTAATTTTTTGTAATTGTTATCTAAAAATTTCATAAAATATAAAAAACTTGAATTCTAAATTTTTATCCAAAAGTAGTAAATAAACCCATTTATAGTAATTCACATTTAATAAATACTTTTAATCATGAACGGTAAAATAGTAATCCTTACACAAACTTTTACTGTGATTATACGAGAAGCCGTATATAATTGACATCCAGATAATACTTAAAATGTCAGTTTAATGAAATACACATGAATAAACTATAAATAATTTAAAATAGAAAAGTACATTGTGAGTGTGATTATTCAAAAATAGTAATACACCCACAAACTTTTACTGTGATTATTTGAAGCCGTAAATAATTCACATCTCGATAATATCTGAAATGTCGGTTTAATGAAATATACATGAATAAACTATCATTAATTTATAATAGAAAAATACATTGTGAGTGAAAAAAATAAATAGTTATTAACCAATGGTTTAAGCCTCACACCTATGTAATCATTCAATTGTCTTTTCCTTCCAGGACTTGTCATTTCACCTTTAATTTACACAAAGTTATGTTTATCTCACCTCTCCTCCTTCCTATGTAAATTCAAATTTAAAGCCAATTCATCTTCCATTTTCCTTCCTTGTTCTCGTTGGGATTGAGGCCTCTAAAATTAGAGATCTCAAGCGGAATTTCCAAGGAACTTTCCTTGAAGTATAATATTATTCTAAAAAAATGCATAAAAGAAATACTAACCATTGTAGAGAAGTGTCTGTCATTCCCTCCTTCTTGGTTACGATCCTGAGACCACCTAAATATCTTAATGACTAAGCACAAAAGAGAATCGATGAGTGGGCACTGCCCTCATTGAGAAAAGGAAGAGGGAAGATATCACCACTATGGGCGGCGATAAAGAGAGATGGAGGAGAGGGAATTCTTCTAAGCCTTTCTCTTCTCTTCAATTGTGTGTTTTGGGTACTACCGAACCCTCCTATTTATAGGAAAACTAAAAGGCTCAGAAAATCTTTGAATATCTTTTTAATTATCGAAATAATTAAATAAAGCTATTCTAATTCAAATTTGAATAATTTATAATATAATATCTATTTTAATTAATCAAAATAATTATAAGATACTCCATATCATAATTAAATTAATTAATATTAGTTTAAATTAATTATTCTCATATCTAAATATTTAAATTAATCCCATTAATTTAATCCATAGATATTTAGTTAAATAAAATGCATAATGATGACTAATACTCCACCAAAGTGGCATGTGACCCTACCCATGGGATCACACGCACACATCATCATTTTCATGATGATATTGGGCATTTTATATATCCTCTTAATTTAATAGAAAAAATCCATTAAATATTTAAATAAATAAAATTCCTTTTTATTTATTTTCATTCTTCTTAATTTGACAATCTAAATTAAGTAATTAAATAGACTCCTTTATTTAAGGGAAATTTCATTGGGTGGCAGATTTTTATGCAATATTTGTAAAAATATCAACTCAAAAAAGTATTTGCAAATATAGCAATTTTTATCATGTTTATCAGTGATTAACAATGATTTATGTGTTTATCAGTGATAAACATAGTGTAAAAATATGTAATTCAATGTTTATCATTGATAAACTCGATCAAAATGTGCTATATTTACAAATATTTTTTTGACCTTTTATTTTTACAAATATTACTAAAAAATTTGCTAGATTTGCAAATGCCCCTTTATTTAATCTCCCATTAATTTTGTACAACTGTAAAACTATTTAATTAAATAGACTCTTCCATTTAATCTCTCAATTCAAATAATTAAATAGACTCATCTATTTAGTTTTCCATTAATTAAATAATTAAATAGACTCCGTTATTTAAGTTTATTTAATTAATCAAATAGACTCCCCTATTTATTTTTGTCTTCAATTAATTTGAAAACTTCAAATTAATTTACTTGAAACTATTTTTCCAAATAAATTAATCCTATTAATTATTGTATCCAAACACATGTGTTAGCTCAAAGGAGTTTATGAACCTATAGGACTAAGGTTCAATGATCTAGAATTACATTGATTAAAACTCCTTTTAATCAATTAATTCTTATTCATTAAGTCCTAGATAAATCTACTAAATATCAAGAGTTATACTCTTAATTCTATAAACATAGTTATGTCCATTGGCTGTAATCATTAACTACACTAATCAATTAATTCTTATTCATTAACTCCTATATAACTCCACTAAATATCTAGAGTTGCACTCTTAGTTCTATAGACATATTTATGTCCATTGGCTATAATCATTAACTACACTTTGACCGTTCACAACTAGTTTGTATCCATGGCTAGGCAATTTACCATTTTAACCTCCATGATTATATGTACCCGACTCGTTAATTTGAAAATAAACATAAATGACGCAACCAGAAGACTTTATACTCGATAAATCTTATAAATCAATGAGATTCAACCCTCCATAATTTCTAAATGTGAAATAAAATTCATAATCATTTCAAAAGTTTAGATGCGCATCTATAAAGCCCCGGGTTTAGCTGAGAGTTTTTTTTTTTAATTTCTTAAGTTGCTTGTTTATGTGTTTGGTGTTAATAATTTTAGAAATAATTTTCTACTTTTACTAAATTGTTTTAAACAGTAAACTAGGGTTAAAAGTTAACCATGAGTGGAAAATTTATTAAAAAATGGACTGTTAACCATGGTTAGTTAAGGGAAAAGGCTAGTTAGCTGTAAAAAAATAGAAGTAAGCGTTCATTAGTAAAGGATGGGGTTTATTTCTAGTTTTTAGATAGTGTAAGGACAATTGTGCAAATAGGGGAATTTCAAAACTCAGCCTTACTTCATTATTGAACTTAGACTAAAAAAAAAGCAAGAAGAAAAAACCATTTCCCTTTTTCTTCTTCTCTCACCATTGGCCATAAGGGAAAAAAAAGGGACTGGGGTTCTTGCTTCAAATCTCATCTTCCTTGCTTGAAATCAAAAGGGTACTTCAAGATTTGTGAGGGAAAAGTTATCTAAGGAAGTTTGAAAGAAGACCCTACAAGTTTTAAGCAATTCAAGGTAAGATTTCATTCAAAGAAATCAAGTGTTTTCTTTCTAGGTTGTTGAATTTTTGGTTTTTTGTTTTTTTTTGAGTTTATAAAACCTATTTTCTTTGAGTTTTGTTATCTTTTAAATTCTGGAGAAAATGACTTTCAAAATCTCATTTCAAACCCTCGAATTTCCTTTTCAAAAGTTTTCTTGATTTAAGAAACCATGGATGAACCTAAGCTCAAAATCTTTATTAATGGCTAATTTCAAGCTTTCTAGCTTTTCTAATTTTGGGGTTTGCTTGACCGTTATTTAAATTCATTCAATTATTGAACATTTGGGTGCCTAAATATTTATTTTACAAAGGAAAGACTACTTAGAAAGATAAGCCAACGATTTAGTAAAATCCACCCCAATGGCAAAAAATACTATCACTTAATTTAGCTAGTTTTGTAACTTTTTGGTTAAACCGAGTTCCAAGTTTTATTTGATTGCTATTGGCTGATATGCTTGTGATATGATGAACTTAAATAAGTTTTAAATGAATTTTTGTAGGAGGAGGCTAAGCATAAGCAAGTTTCTTTGAAATTAACCAAGGTGAGAATAAAGAGGGGTCGTGTAACATTATGATTGATTGAATATGGATGCGACCGTGAGGAATGTGGGAATGTAATTCTTGATATATAGGTGCTTTTTTGGGATCATTACCATGAGTTTTAAAGTAAGAAAGGGAAAGGGTGATAGTGAAAGAAAAAACGGTTCGCCGAAGAATTAGCAAGTAGTTTCAGGAAGTGGAATGAGAAGCATTGACATTACTATAAACTTACCTCCATTCTGATTTTTAGTAGATATGAAATGCTTATTTGTGTTTATAAGATGTGTTAGGTTAAAGATTAAGTCATATTCTGATTGGGTTGCATCCGTTTATATTCTTGATGAGTTAGAGGCTAAAGATCGATAAGTAGTATGGTTATAGCATGACTATTTTCATTTCATTGAATTCATGCATTTCTTTCTTTTTGATTGAACGCCATGTGGTTGTAACCTATGTAATGGTTAGAAGATCTAGACATTATATATGGTTACTGTGGTGAAATGAGCAAAGTTTCATAGCACTGTGTGGTTGATGGTCTAGAAGCTCGAGAGACTAGTGTAAAGCCTAGAATTTGTGGAATGAGCAAAGCTCGAGAGACTAGTGTAAGGCATAGAAATTATGGAGTGAGCGATCGAGATAGCCTCCGAGACACGCATAGTAAGACGCGTGGTAAGTGTAAGTGAGAAATAGTATCGGTTTGAACATAAGTTCATGATGACTTGACCATGTGTTTACATTGTTGATGATAATTCTGTTAACTCACATGTTTAAACCTTTTGTCGTTACATATGCATCATCTCATTAAATCTTTTAGCTCAATTCAATCAAAATGTGCCAATATTATAATTTGTTTTATTTTCACTGAGTGTCATGCTCAAAGGTGCTACATATCACCTTTCAGGTAGCGATCGAGGTCAAGGCATGACTGCTGGTGCTCGTTGAGGCTTCGAGACAAGACTTTTGGATTGGCTAAAGTACTTCAAAACTTTAGTTATTGAAAGTAGCTTAATGTTTTGAACTTAGAGTTAAAGTGGTGTCTTTTGATAAGTATTATACGTAATTTGTGTATGTCCTAAAAACTTAATTTTAATAACTATGAGTTTTTGAACGTTGAAGTAGTTTCTAAGAAAGAAGGTAGACATGCCCAACATTTATGAAACCGAAAACTTTTGATAATTTGTTTTGAACCCCATCTTCAGGTTATTTTATAAGTGTTTCAAAAGAGATATTAACGGTCTATGTTTTAGCCTTGTAAATACTCGCGGCTTAGGTTCAATTGATTAAGTCTGGTTGTTACAGTTGGTATCAAAGCCAATTGGTTCTATAGATAAGTTTATGTTTGAGTTGGTTAGTTGGTTAGTTAAGCTGAAATCCAAAAGTCATCTCAAAGGTCAATGATACCAGGTATGCCTGTAACCCTTAATATTTTTTTTGTTTATTGTTCTTATGTTTACATTATTGAAATAAATTTGAAAGTTTTGTTTAAATCCTCAATGGGGTTGTGTAATTAATGTGTTGATAGGATGCCTTGAGAAGTTGTACCTGAGAGGGGTAGTCGGATTCCTACTCGGGGTCGTGGTAGGAACCGTGTCAGGACTCCTGAGCCACCACCGTCAGCAGTTGAAGGAAATGGGTCCGACTTGAAAGAATCCCTAAGTGAATGTGCAACCTAGGGGAGGGGTGATACCTCCAGCTGTGGAAACTATTTGTTCGTGGATGATGCAATGAACTTGTGGGATTCTATTTCTTTGTTTTTAGCTTCAACTAGGAAATGTTTTGTGAGAAGTTCTTCGATAAGTACTATCATGAGGGCTGTCAATATCAGTTAAAGGTTGAATTTTCCACACTCAAGCAGGGAGTTTGTTTGGTGGTTGAATACGAGAGAGAGTTTGACCGATTACCTCATTTTTCGATGGGACATGTAGCCACAGTGAAAAGAAAGAAGAAGAGGTTTATTGTGGGACTACGAACGAACATATGGTGAGAAGTCTGTGCGCTAGGTCCTGTTACTTATGCTGATGCTCTTAATTTTGCCTTAATGTTGGATATTGCAACAACTGAACAAAAGGCAAAACAGGAAACTAAGAGGCAGTCTTCCTCAGGTAAGAGAAAGGCTGGGGAATCTCAACAATAGTATCGCACAGCTCCCAATAGAGGTGGGGCCCAACAATTTCAGGAAAGAACCGGAGGGAACCCATTTCCGTTTTGCCATCACTGTTCTGGTTATCACCCGGGTGAATGTTTCAAACTTAAGAAATACTTCACATGCCACCCGATGTTCAGAAACACAGTTACCACCTCACTAGGGTAATCATTTTCAGGGACGAGGACAGGACTGGGGTCGAGGCTGAGTCAGGCCTAATCACCTGCAGAGACCTCCACCAGCACCACAGCTGCAGTTTAATCTGCTACAGTAAAGACAGGTCTTTGCCACTACTCAAGTTGATGAAGATCAAGTATGATGGTAACAGGTGCTCTATCTTTTCTAAGACACTCAGTTTATGTGTTGTTTGATTCTTTTGCAAGTCATTCATTTATTTCAACAATTTTGTTGTGTATGCTTCTTTGATGTCTGAAGCACTAGGTTATGATTTATGTGTGACAACTCCTGTTGGGAAGTCTATAGTGGTCAATAGAGTCATTCACACCCAGGAACTTAGCATTTCAGATTGTAATACCCAAGTTATGCTGATTGTGATGCCTTAGAAGAATATGATATAGTCTTGGGCATGGATTGATTATCAGCTAATCATGCTATGATTGACTTTGAGAAGAAGAAGATATAGTTTACAGGGCCAAGTGGAGATCGATTTTTCTATTGATGATCGAAAGGAAAAGTGACACTAGTTATTATATCAGCTTTGCAAGCTAATGTATTGTGCAAGAGGGAGCTTGGGGCTATTTTGAAAGTGTTGTTGATACCTCAATAAAGAAAGTAAGTGTGAGTACGGTTTCAGTCGTATGATACTTCTATGATGTATTTCCTGATGAGCTATCGGGGTTGCCTCCTTTGTCCAAAGCACAATATAGGATGGCACCGGCTGAGCAAAAGGAACTTAAAGTGCAACTTCAGGAGTTTCTAGACCATGAGTTTATTCGACCTAGTGTTTCTCCCTAGGGTGCACCGGTGTTGTTCGTCAAAAGAAGGATGGATCTTTGAGGTTGTGTAATTATTATCATGAGATGAATCGGGTGACGGTAAAGAACAAGTATCTTTTTCCACGTATTAAAGATCTTTTTTTGAATAGCTGAGAGGGGCTAGCGTGTTTTCTAAGATTGATCTTCTGTCCGGGTATCATATGTTAAGGATTGCCGATGAGGATATCTTGAAGATTATATTTTGAACTTGATATGGCCACTATGAGTTCATGGTCATGTCATTTGAACTGATGAACGCACCTGCAAAATTTTTGGATCTCATGCATACTGTGTTCTAGAAATTTTTAGATCTTTTCATCATTGTTTTCATTGATGATATACCGATATATTTAGAAACAAAGGAGTTGCAAGCGATTCATCTTGAGAAGGTGTTGTCGACAGTGAGAGTCGAGAAACTCTACGTGAAGTTTTCAAATTTTGATTTCTGGATGAAGCAAGTTGCCTTCTTGGGGCATGTGGTATCTAGCAAGGGTATATCTGTTGATCCCTCTAAGATTGAAGCAGTTAGTTGATGGTCTCAACAAAATAACGTAGCGGAAATTCAAAGTTTTCTCGGGCTTGCAGGGTATTATAGGAGGTTTGTACAGGACTTCTCTCTAAAATTACATCCCCGCTAACCTAGTTGACTAGAAAAGGTATGAAGTTTGTGTGATCGGAAGAGTGTAAGCAAAGCTTTGAGGAACTAAAGCATAGACTCAGTTTTAATATCGCCCAATCATACAGGTGGTCTCACGGTGTATAGTGATGCTTTGATGAGAGGTATAGGATAGATACTTATGCAACACGGTAAGGTGATTGCATATGCATCACGTCAGTTGAAGGAACACGAGAAAAAATATTCGGCTTATGATTTGGAATTAGCGGCAGCGGTTCATGTTCTGAAATTTGGTGTCATTATTTATATGGCGAGAAGGTGACGATCTTTAGTGATCATAAAATCTAGAAATACTTTTTCACCCAGAAAGAGTTGAATATGAGACATCGACAGTGGTTGGAGTTGGTGAAAGATTATGATTGCGATATTAACTACCATCCAAGAAAGGCCAATGTTGTAGCAGACGTCCTCAGTAGAAAGACATCACATATAGTGGCACTTTTAACACATCAGGTAATGATATGAAACCCTAGAATTGAAATAGAAACCCTTTGAAAGAACAAAGAACCCCTAGATGCACATCCTAAAACCCCATGAACAAAAAAGTAAAACCTTTGGAAAAACAAGAAAAGAAGATTATTCCAATGATCAAAGACCTTGAAATAAGAGAACTTGTTCTTATTTCAAGATTGAAACAATTCACAAACAAAGATCAAGGTTTGCTTGAATGTTCCTAAAACATGCAACCTAAGAACAAGGCTACAAAACTAAGCAATTTTAGAAAAGCAAAAAGTAATATTATTATCATATGAATTATGAGTCTTTAGGGTTACAAATGAGGCCTTTAAATAGGCAAAGAAACCCTAAAAATAAGTTAGGAAATTTGGATTACAAGGAGCAAAAAATTGGCCCAAAACTTGCCTTATGTGAAATTGGCAGATTTTGTGAAAAATCTTTTCTAGAGAATAATATCTTTCCTAATCCTTTCCAAACATATAAATTGAATATAAAAGGCCTAAAACATGTACTTTGGCCATGGAAAACATTATACAAAATCCCTAAATGCATAAAATAAATAAAAGACTCAAATAAGGAAAGTTGTCAAATATGGAAAGTTTGTAACTTTCTCTCTAAGCTTCATTCTTTGAATCTGATTGCACAACTTGTCCAAATTCTTCTTCCAATTGCACATGCCACAAGTTGAAGTGCTTTAAGTCTTCTTCCTTACCCTCAATGTTCCAATCTTCAAAAGTCTCCTTGAGTTTGCTCATGTATGCTTGACAATGGATATTCAAAGCTTGTTGCAATTTCTTGGTCTTGGATCTTGTCATTGGTCCTTGAACCATCCTAAGCTTGTCTATCTTGTCTTGTGCTCCATGATTCATATCATCCCCTCCCTCTTCAAAAGGATTTGTCCTCAAATCTGATTCATCACCTACATCAAAAGGACTTAAGTCAGAAACATTAAAAGAAGCACTCACATTATACTCTCCTGGAAGATCAATCTTGTAAGCATTGTCATTGATTCTTTCTAGCACTTGGAATGGACCATCTCCTCTTGGATTAAGCTTGGATTTCCTTTGCAATGGAAACCTCTCTTTTCTAAAGTGAACCCAAACCCAATCTCTAGGTTGAAAAACAAGTCTAGTTCGACCCTTATTGATCCTAGAAGCTACTTTGTTGTTTTGCTTCTCAATTCTTTCTCGAACCTCCTTGTGTAGCTTTTGAATCCTGTCAACCTTAGTACTAGCATCAAAACTCACCAAATCAGTAGGTAACATGGGCAATAAATCAATAGGTGTAGTTGGATTAAAACCATAAACAAGTTCAAAAGGAGTGCATTTAGTAGTACTATGGACAGCCCTATTATATGCAAACTCTATGAATGGCATGCAATCTTCCCAAGTCTTATGGTTTTTATCAATTATAGCCCTAAGCAATGTAACCATAGTCCTATTGACAACCTCAGTTTGACCATCAGTTTGGGGGTGACAAGTAGTAGTGTACATTAATTTAGTCCCAAGCTTACCCCACAAAACTACCCAAAAATGACTTAGAAACTTAACATCCCTATCACTCACAATGCTTTGAGGAATGCCATGCAATTTAACAACTTCTCTAAAGAACAAGTCAGCAATGTGTTTAGCATCATCAGTTTTAGTACATGCAATGAAATGAGCCATTTTGCTAAACCAATCAACAACAACAAAAATGCTATCCTTTCCCCTTTTTGTCCTCGGCAAGCCTAGCACAAAATCCATAGAAACATCTAACCAAGGTGCTAAAGGAATAGGTAAAGGAGAATACAATCCATGTGGTTTAACCCTAGACTTGGCTACCTTACATGTAATACAATGAGAACAAACTTTAACTACATCATGCTTCATCTTAGGCCAATAAAAATGCTCATGCAACATGTCATATGTCTTAGCTACCCCAAAATGTCCCATTAAACCTCCATCATGAGCCTCTTTAGTCAAAAGCTCCCTAATAAAACATTTAGGAATACAAAGTTTACCTTTCTTAAAAAGAAAATCATTACACATCACATAGTCATCAAAAGAAATCCCTCGGCCAATGGAAGCATAAATCTCTCCAAAATCATCATCAAGTGCATAAAGTGTGTTAACATGCTCTCTAACGTCCCGTTATTTTGTGAAAAAAAAAAAAAAACTTTTATTTATTTTATTTTAATTTAAGTAATTAAAGTTCATTTATTTATCATTAAATTAGAATTTATTAGTTTATTTCATTTTAAGTCATTTTAATGGCTTTATTTATTTAAATACGTTTTAATGGTATTAATAATTATTAACGGTCCAATTAATAATTATTAATCACCATTGGTATAGTTTGAGATGTTCGGGATTCGTTTTATAAGTTAAAAGTCATAAAAGGGCAAAATCGTAATTTCCAACTTCCTAAATATCTAATTACTATTTGCTCATCTTCTTTAAATGACCATTGACTCAAATTGACCAAATCTTCATCCATTTCTTCTCCAAACCCGAGCAAATAGAGGAGGAAAAGAGAAGAGGAAGAAACGGTCGCCCCGGCTTCGTTTCTTGGCCGTTTTGCGTGATTTCGGATGCGTTGGAAAGCTCTCGCCGAGACCTTTCTACCCATTCCATTCTTGGAACGTTTCCAACTCTCTAAGATAAGCCCTAGATTTCGAATTCTCATAGTATTTCCATGGAAATTGTTTCAAGCTTTGAGTTCTTGGCCAAAACCTCCATCCCTTTCCAATTTTGTTGTTGAATGTTGATGGAAAAACTATTGGCTAACTATTATTTGATTTTCCTAAACCCTAAAACCGAGTTTCAGTCGAAACCCTTCCCGTTTGAAATTTACCCTTTTGGGTTTGAAAATGGGTTAGAAATTAATGAATGAATGTTTATTTAAATTTGATTCGGGAAAGGAATTAATGTTCAAAAACCCTAATTATCGATACCCATTGAAATCGGGAATATCGAATTTACTTAAAACCAACTCGAAACACTTTTGAATTGTCTAAAAGCCGGAAAATCAAACCCAAAGCCTATTTTTGATGATAGGGCCGTGGGCCCCAAGTGGGAAGTTGTAGGGTTTTTCGTCACTTTGTATGTTTAACTGATGTTTGATTGATAGTTGGTAAAGTTATTGATTGTGTGATATAATTCGATTGTAGGTGCTTTTGATCCGCTTGCGTGATCGCTCCTTCGAACTTAGGAGCAAAGTCATCTTTTATTAAAGGTGAGAATAGTTAGAATTTAAAGTATCTATAGAAAGCAAATGAGTGTGAAGGTTTGTAGAGTTTGAAACTAAGATTAGAATCCGAACCTAAGATTAGAGGGTTGTGAGTTAGTGCCCTTAGGATTAAGAGTTAATCCTTTAAGTGAGAACTTAGAAGTTCTCAAGGAAAGTATTGAATCTTAGAAGATTCTAAGTTAGATTCGATTCGAAGCTTAGGTTGGATCATTGAAAGTTAAAAGATCCCGCTTGTTTTTAGAACGGTTAATAGAACCTCGGATTATTGGAAGTTTAGAATCCTTGAAGGTTTAGGTTAATCGTTTATTTTATAATTCTACTCTTATTGATACCGGAGTTCGATCGATATATCGTTCATCCGAGATGCTTGCCTACTTCTACTTTATGTCATTTACTTTTTGTCTTTTACTTTATACTTTTACTTTATGCCTTTTCTTTATTTGTGTATCGACTACTTTAATTCCGCACTTTACTTATTTACTTTTACAAGGATATGCAAGCATATGCATATCATATTGCATCATACCATTCTTGCAACATTCATGAAAAATAATGAAAGTGAAAAAGAATGAAAGTGAAAAAGAAACGAAAGTGAAAAAGAAATGAAAGTGAAAAAGAAATGAAAGTGAAAAGAAAAGAAAGTGAATGAGAAAAGAAGGAAGATTGATGAACCCTACGTGGAGTTCACATCACCTTGAGAGAAAAGAAAGAATGTGAAAGAAAAGAAGTTAAATGGTAGCCTACGGGATGTACGCATTACTTCTTCATGCATAGGAAGTTAAATGGTAGCCTACGGGATGTACGCATTACTTCCTCATGCATAAGGTTAAATGGGAGCCTACGGGATGTCCGCATTACCTTCATTCACGCACAAAAAGGGCAAATGCGAAATCCTACGGGATGCCCTCATGCATTCATATTTATGATAGATGAAAGGGAGATTCGAGAAGTTGTATGATGTGCAAAGAATATTTACTTTTCTTACTTATGTTGTAATAATGTTAATGGATGTGTATTGACTATGATTATTAGTAATATCATCCTTTGGAAGTTTAGAATGAAATTACCTAGAGTTTGGAGGACTTTAGGAGTGTATTGTGTCAGTTAATTGGACACAAATCGAAATGCGAGTTTGAGGTCTATCTTTACTTTTTATACTTATTATTCTCACTGGGCTTAGTTTGTTAGCTCATGATATTACAACCAATTTCAGGTAATGCCTTGGCCAGAGGTCGAGGGAGAGGAGGTGGTGCTGCGTGATCGAGGGATGCTGACCTCGAGATGGACTTGTTTTTGTAAAGTATATGTAAACATTTTGTGAATTTCAAGACTTTGATGTTGTATTTAGCTCATAAGAGCTTTTGGTTGATGTATTTATGAGATGAAATATTTGAACTCCTGATTTGGGAATTAAAGTCCATGTGAATTTATTAGATTGAAAAATTAGGATGTAAACAGGTTTTCGGCATGCCAACTTTCAAACAAAACCACGCAAAATTTTCTAAAATTAAAGTCTTCCGCTGTTTTCTCTGAATTTAATTTATTTAAAAGTGACGGGTCGTCACAGTTGGTATCAGAGCCGACGGGTTCTGTAGACTACATGCGATGCATGTTTGTATTTCATGTTTTGTTTTAAGTCCATTCTCGAAAGTCATCATCTGAGATCAGCAGCACCAGGTATTCCTAGACCTTTGTCTTTAAACTCTCATTTTATTTCGATTTGGTAAAAGAGTGGTGAATCCTCTTTTACAAGTGACTTATCATGTTATATTGACTATAATGCAGTATGCCCCCTAGAAGGGGTGCCAGACGAGCTGGTGTTAGGGCGGCTGCTCCTGTGAGGGGTAGAGGCCGAGCCCGAGCCCGTGACCCTACCCCACCTCCACCTAAGATTCCTGCAGTACCTCCACCTGTGATTCCTGCAGTACCTCCACCTGTGATTCCTGCAGTACCTCCACCAGTGATTCCTGTTGTACCGCCACCTGTTCAAGGGCGAGGAGTTTATATTGCTGAGGAGGATTATCTGGGATTATTATGAGATCTTTGGTAGACCAGGCGCTCGTTGTACCACCCCCTAGACCGGTTGATGCGCGGCTGATCAGGTTGGAGCTACCGATGTTGCTAGGTTTCGAGGGAGTATAGTAGATATGCACCGCTTGAGTTTAATGGTAGGTCTTTAGATGCATCTTTTGCGAGTTCGGATTGACAGAGTTGAGAGGGCTTTTGAGTTCATCAGTGCCCTGGACCATCCTGAAGATCCATTGTGGTACGTACTCTTTGGTTGATGATGCTCGTATTGGTGGAGAGGCCTTTATAGATCACTTTCTTTGACTATGGAGGTTACTTGGAAGGTATTTCGCGAGAAGTTTTATGAGAAATACTATTCTGCTGATTTGAGAGATCGATTGGAGGTGGAATTTCTGACCCTGAAATAGGGTGATAGCTCGGTGACAGAGTACGAGCGAGAGTTTGACCGACTGTCCAGGTTTGCTGCTGTGGACAGGTTGCTGATCCTGAGGGTAAGATGAGGAGGTTTTTGGTAGAGCTGAGAGCCAAGATTAGGGGTCATTTACGCACCTTACGTCCGACTACCTACGAGGAGGCTTTAGAGTTTGCCCTTTCTTTAGATCTGGCGTCTGAAGAAAGGAAGGGCAAACTAGTCACATAGGAGAGACTTCCTCTCGAAGAGGAAGGCAGGAGGATGACCATACCTGGTCGAGTACCACGACCCACGACAGAGGCAAAGAATAAAGCCGAGGCTCGGGGTGGAGTCCAGTTTAGACCGCCGAGGACACAGGGACAGACTCCCCATTATTGCCAAAACTGTTCTAGTTGTCATGTTGGGATGTGTACCCTACCACATAGATGTTATATTTGTGGTCAGGAGGGTCATCTATCTAGACAGTGTAGGGCTCGTCAGACACAGCCACCACAGTATGGTTACCCGGGTCAGGGTATTCAGCAGAGACCTTATCAGGCACTACCTGCTTTTTATGCTCCTCCGGTTAGGGGCAGAGGTCAGGACCGAGGCAGAGGTCAGGATAGGGGCAGAGGTCAGGGTGGCCAGGCACAGCAGTTTAGACTTCCGCTTGTTGTTCAGCCGCCACAGAATTTACCTCCACCACCACCGAGATTTCCTCCACCGCCACGTCAGTTACCGCCTCCACCTGCTCAGTATCAGGTCCGAGTTTATGCTACTAGAGAGGAGGCCGAGGCTGCAGGTACTGTAGTTACTGGTACTCTGACAGTTTTGGTTCATTCGGCCTTTGTTTTATTTGATTCTGGGGCTAGCCACTCTTTTATTTCTTCTGCATTTGTTGAGTCGGCTATGCTTGAGTCTACACCGTTAGGTTTTGAGATGCGTGTTTCGACCCCAGTGGGGAAGTTTGTTATTGATAATAGTATGATTAGCACAAATGATTTGTGTTTTATGGGTTGTTGCTTTCATGCTATTTTGATTGTTATGCATATGTCTAATTTTGATGTGATATTGATTATGGATTGGCTATTATCCAATCATACTATTATCGATTGTACTGAGAAAGTTGTTGGCTTATGAGTCCATGTGGGACTAGTTTATGTATTCGTGGTTTTAGTAGCTGAGTAGCACCCACTTTGATGTATGTTAGAAGCTAGAATGCTTCTAAGAGATATAGCTTGAGTTGATTTAGCTAGTGTTGTCGATACTTCTGTACCGAATACTAGCTGAGTTAAAAGAACTTGAGAGTGAGTTATAAGAACTCTTAAACTCAGGGTTTATTCACCCTAGTGCGTCCTCATAAGGAGCATCTCGTTATTTGTGAAAAGAAAGACAGTTCCGTGAAACTGTGTATTGATTATCGAGGGTTGAATCAAGTTACAATGTAAAACAAATATCAATTGCATTGGATTGATGATCTATATGATCAGTTGGGGAGCCCCGGTGTTGTTTGTGAAAAAGAAAGATGGCTCTATGCAATTGTGTATCGATTATAAAGAGTTGAGCCGTGTTACGGTGAAAAACAAGGAACCTTTGCCAAGGATAGAGGAATTGTTTGATCAATTGAGAGGAGCCACTATCTTTTCGAAGATAGATTTGAGATCTGGCTATCATCAGTTGAGGATTCGAGATGAAGATATTCCCAAGACTGCATTCAGGACGCGTTATGGACATTATGATTTTGTAGTTATGTCCTTTGGCTTGACCAACGCGCCTGCAGCTTTTATGGACCTTAAGCACATGGTGTTCAGGAGGTTCATTGACTCTTTTGTGATTGTTTTTATTGATGATATCTTGGTTTATTCCAAGACAGAGGAGTTGCATGTTATGCACTTATGGAAAGTTTTGACGGTACTACGAGATCAGAAATTGTATGCCAAGTTCTCAAAGTGTGAGTTTTGGCTGAGGGAAGTGGCATTTTTAGGCCATGTAGTATCGAGTAAAGGAGTATCAGTTGATCCCTCTAAGATTGAGGCAGTTAGTAACTGGCCTAGACCGACGAATGTGGCTGATATTCACAGTTTTCTGGGACTTGCAGGTTATTATAGACGGTTTGTGCAAGATTTCTCCATGATTGCTTCAGCTTTGACACGTTTGACCCGGAAGGGGGTTGATTTTGTATGGTCTGAGGATTGTGAAGCGAGCTTTGAGGAGCTCAAGAGGAGGCTTGTGACAGCACCTATTCTAGTGTCGCCTGATAGGACTGGTGGTCTGACTGTGTATACAGATGCTTCCCACAGAGGTTTGGGATGTGTGTTGATGCAGCACGGGAAAGTTATAGCTTATGCTTCTCTTAAGTTGAAGGAGCATGAGAAGAAATATCCGACTCATGATTTAGAGTTGGCAGCTGTTGTTCATGCTTTGAAGATATGGAGGCATTATTTGTACGGTGAGAAAATTCTGATATTTACTGACCATAAGAGTCTCAAATATTTCTTCACTCAGAAGGAATTGAATATGAGACAGCGGAGATGGTTAGAGCTTGTTAAGGATTATGACTATGACATTCAGTATCATTCTGGGAAAGCCAATGTAGTGGCTGACCCGCTCAGTAGGAAGTCTTCTCATTCTTCAGCTTTGTCAGCCTTACCTTTGAGATTGAGGTGGGATATGGAACGAGCTGAGATAGCATTGCTTACTGCCGAGGTCACTATGAGTCTGGCTAGTTTGACAGTAGGGCGTACTTTGAGGCAGAGGATGATTGATGCACAGAGAGATGAGGTTCATTTGCAGGCCGGTTTTAGAGAGGCTGAGTCAGATATTCCTAGTCATTTTACCTTATTTACTGACAGTGCTCTGATGTATCGTAAGAGGCTATGTGTGCCTTTAGGATCGAATTTTAGAAGGGAACTGTTGGAGGAGGCTCACAGTTCTATCTTCTCTGTTCATGCAGGTAGTACGAAGATGTACAGGGACCTGAGAGAGCATTATTGGTGGCCTGGGATGAAGCTTGAGATTGCGGACTTTGTTAGTAGATGTTTGACTTGTCAGCAAGTCAAGGCTTTGAGGAAGAGTCCATCGGGTTTACTTAACCCTCTGAGTGTGCCAGAATGGAAATGAGAGGAGATTTCCATGGACTTTATCAGTGGTTTGCCGAGGACATCTAAGGGCTATGATACCATTTGGGTGATTGTAGACCGCTTGACGAAGACAGCACACTTTATACTTGGGAGGATCACCTACCCAGTGGAGACGTGGGCACAGTTGTATTTACGGGAAATTGTCAGATTACATGGTGTGCCTGTGAGGATAGTATCAGATCGGGACACTCGTTTTGTCTCGAAGTTTTGGTAGAGTTTGCTTATAATAACAGCTACCAGGCTACTATTGAGATGACACCATTTGAGGCACTTTATGGTAGAAAGTGTCGATCTCCAGCTCACTGGGATGAGGTTGGAGAGAGAAGACTTTTGGGACCCGAGTTGTTACAGTTGACTAGTCAGTCGATTGACTTGATCAGAGAGAGGATGAGGGTTGCTCAAAGTCGACAGAAGAGTTATGCAGATAAACGACGTAGTCCACTTGAGTTTTCAGTGGGGGACCACGTGTTTTTGAAGGTAGCACCTATGAAAGGTGTTATGAGATTCGGGAAGAAAGGTAAGCTGAGTCTTAGGTTCATTGGCCCTTTCGAGGTACTTGAGCGTATAGGAGCAGTGGCTTACAGATTGGCTTTACCACCTTCTTTATCGGCAGTTCATAATGTATTCCATGTATCTATGCTTCGGAAGTACATGGCAGATCCTTCTCAAGTGATTGATCACGAGCCGATAGTTTTGGATGCTAGTATGTCTTATGAGGAGACACCTGTTGAGATTTTAGCATTCGAGCAAAAGGTGTTGAGAAACAAAACGATACGCTTGGTTAAGGTCCTTTGGAGGAACCAAGTGTCGGAAGAAGCTACGTGGGAGCGTGAGGATGATATGCGGGCAAAGTATCCTCAGCTTTTCACTTAGTAAGTTTACTTTTCGGGAACGAAAAGCCCTTTTTAGGAGGGTTGACTGTAACGTCCCGTTATTTTGTGGAAAAAAAAAAAACTTTTATTTATTTTATTTTAATTTAAGTAATTAAGGTTCATTTATTTATCATTAAATTAGAATTTATTAGTTTATTTCATTTTAAGTCATTTTAATGGCTTTATTTATTTAAATACGTTTTAATGGTATTAATAATTATTAACGGGCCAATTAATAATTATTAATCACCATTGGTATAGTTTGAGATGTTCGAGATTCGTTTTATAAGTTAAAAGTCATAAAAGGGCAAAATCGTAATTTCCAACTTCCTAAATATCTAATTACTATTTGCTCATCTTCTTTAAATGACCATTGACTCAAATTGACCAAATCTTCATCCATTTCTTCTCCAAACCCGAGCAAATAGAGGAGGAAAAGAGAAGAGGAAGAAACGGTCGCCCCGGCTTCGTTTCTTGGCCGTTTTGCGTGATTTCGGATGCGTTGGAAAGCTCTTGCCGAGACCTTTCTACCCAATCCACTCTTGGAACGTTTCCAACTCTCTAAGGTAAGCCCTAGATTTCGAATTCTCATAGTATTTCTATGGAAATTGTTTCAAGCTTTGAGTTCTTGGCCAAAACCTCCATCCCTTTCCAATTTTGTTGTTGAATGTTGATGGAAAAACTATTGGCTAACTATTATTTGATTTTCCTAAACCCTAAAACCGAAGTTTCATCGAAACCCTTCCCGTTTGAAATTTACCCTTTTGGGTTTGAAAATGGGTTAGAAATTAATGAATGAATGTTTATTTAAATTTGATTCGGGAAAGGGATTAATGTTCAAAAACCCTAATTATCGATACCCATTGAAATCGGGAATATCGAATTTACTTAAAACCAACTCGAAACACTTTTGAATTGTCTAAAAGCCGGAAAATCAAACCCAAAGCCTATTTTTGATGATAGGGCCGTGGGCCCCAAGTGGGAAGTTGTAGGGTTTTTCGTCGCTTTGTATGTTTAACTGATGTTTGATTGATAGTTGGTAAAGTTATTGATTGTGTGATATAATTCGATTGTAGGTGTTTTTGATCCGCTTGCGTGATCGCTCCTTCGGACTTAGGAGCAAAGTCATCTTTTATTAAAGGTGAGAATAGTTAGAATTTAAAGTATCTATAGAAAGCAAATGAGTGTGAAGGTTTGTAGAGTTTGAAACTAAGATTAGAATCCGAACCTAAGATTAGAGGGTTGTGAGTTAGTGCCCTTAGGATTAAGAGTTAATCCTTTAAGTGAGAACTTAGAAGTTCTCAAGGAAAGTATTGAATCTTAGAAGATTCTAAGTTAGATTCGATTCGAAGCTTAGGTTGGATCATTGGAAGTTAAAAGATCCCGCTTGTTTTTAGAACGGTTAATAGAACCTCGGATTATTGGAAGTTTAGAATCCTTGAAGGTTTAGGTTAATCGTTTATTTTATAATTCTACTCTTATTGATACCGGAGTTCGATCGATATATCGTTCATCCGAGATGCTTGCCTACTTCTACTTTATGTCATTTACTTTTTGTCTTTTACTTTATACTTTTACTTTATGCCTTTTCTTTATTTGTGTATCGACTACTTTAATTCCGCACTTTACTTATTTACTTTTACAAGGATATGCAAGCATATGCATATCATATTGCATCATACCATTCTTGCAACATTCATGAAAAATAATGAAAGTGAAAAAGAATGAAAGTGAAAAAGAAACGAAAGTGAAAAAGAAATGAAAGTGAAAAAGAAATGAAAGTGAAAAGAAAAGAAAGTGAATGAGAAAAGAAGGAAGATTGATGAACCCTACGTGGAGTTCATATCACCTTCAGAGAAAAGAAAGAATGTGAAAGAAAAGAAGTTAAATGGTAGCCTACGGGATGTACGCATTACTTCTTCATGCATAGGAAGTTAAATGGTAGCCTACGGGATGTACGCATTACTTCCTCATGCATAAGGTTAAATGGGAGCCTACGGGATGTCCGCATTACCTTCATTCACGCACAAAAACGTTCATATTTATGATAGATGAAAGGGAGATTCGAGAAGTTGTATGATGTACAAAGAATATTTACTTTTCTTACTTATGTTGTAATAATGTTAATGGATGTGTATTGACTATGATTATTAGTAATATCATCCTTTGGAAGTTTAGAATGAAATTACCTAGAGTTTGGAGGACTTTAGGAGTGTATTGTGTCAGTTAATTGGACACAAATCGAAATGCGAGTTTGAGGTCTATCTTTACTTTTTATACTTATTATTCTCACTGGGCTTAGTTTGTTAGCTCATGATATTACAACCAATTTCAGGTAATGCCCTGGCCAGAGGTCGAGGGAGAGGAGGTGGTGCTGCGTGATCGAGGGATGCTGACCTCGAGATGGACTTGTTTTTGTAAAGTATATGTAAACATTTTGTGAATTTCAAGACTTTGATGTTGTATTAAGCTCATAAGAGCTTTTGGTTGATGTATTTATGAGATGAAATATTTGAACTCCTGATTTGGGACTTAAAGTCCATGTGAATTTATTAGATTGAAAAATTAGGATGTAAACAGGTTTTCGGCATGCCAACTTTCAAACAAAACCACGCAAAATTTTCTAAAATAAAAGACTTCCGCTGTTTTCTCTGAATTTAATTTATTTAAAAGTGACGGGTCGTCACATGCTCAAAACCGAAGAACTTAGCATTAAGAGAATTGAAAAGAGCATACCTTCTTGACAATGCATCAGCCACAACATTATCCTTACCTTTCTTGTACTTGATAACATAAGGAAATGTTTCAATGAACTCTACCCATTTTGCATGTCTTTTGTTGAGCTTGTCTTGTCCTTTCAAATGCTTCAAGCTTTCATGATCCGTATGGATGACAAACTCTCTTGGCCATAGGTAGTGTTGCCATGTTTGCAATGCCCTCACCAATACATACAACTCTTTATCATAAGTTGGATAATTCAATGAAGCTCCACTCAACTTTTCACTAAAGTACATCACTGGCTTCCCATTTTGCATCAAAACAGCGTCTATGCCTATGCCACTTGCATCACACTCTATCTCAAAAGTCAAATCAAAGTTAGGCAAAACAAGTAGTGGTGCATTACACAATTTATCCTTAAGAGTTTGGAAGGCAGATTCTTGGGCTACTCCTCATGCAAACACAACATTCTTTTTAACCAATTCATTTAAAGGAGAAGCAATGGTGCTAAAGTCTTTTATAAACCTCCTATAAAAACCAGCAAGCCCATGAAAGCTCATCACTTCACTCACATTTGTTGGGGTTGGCCACTCTTGGATGGCTTTAATCTTTTCCTCATCTACTTCTACCCCCTTATTAGACACAATGAACCATAAGAACTTTACTCTTTCCATGCAAAAGAACACTTTTTCAAATTAGCATACAACTTTTCTTTCTTAAGTGTTTCACAAACAGCCCCTACATGCTTTACATGCTCTACATGCTCATGCAATGATCTAGAGTAAATGAGAATGTCATTAAAGTAAACTACCACAAATTTACCCAAAAAAATCTCTAAGAACATGATTCATTAACCTCATGAATGTGCTAGGTGCATTAGTTAATCCGAAAGGCATTACTAACCATTCATACAATCCAAACTTTGTTTTAAAATCTGTTTTCCACTCATCCCCCAATTCCATTCTAATTTGATGGTAACCTGATTTTAAATCAATTTTAGTAAAGAGTGTGCAACCATGTAATTCATCAAGCATGTCATCTAATCGAGGGATAGGATGTCTATACTTAATGGTGATCTTATTAATGGCCCTACAATCAACACACATGCGCCAAGTACCATCCTTTTTAGGAACTAACAAAACAGGGACAGAGCAAGGAGAAAGACTTTCTCTTACATATCCTTTAGCAAGCAACTCTTCAACTTGCTTTTGAATCTCATTTGCCTCGGCTGGATTTGATCTATAGGCTGGCCTATTTGGAATTGAAGCTCCTGGAATGAAGTAAATCTTGTGTTCAATACCTCTGATTGGTGGTAATTCATTAGACATCTCTTCGGGAAAGACATCTTCATATTGCTGCAAAAGATCAACAAAGACACTAGGCAATTCTTGGTTAAGTTGGTTAGTGATAAAGCAAGATCCTTTGCACAAAAGTACAAGGATTGTTTTGTTTGAAAACAAAGCTCTCTTAACCTCACTAGTTCTTGCAAACAAGCTCACTCCTTTCTTTTGCTCTCTTTTTTCACTCAAAGTGTTTTTATCACTCAAATCTTTTGAATCACTCATTTTTACTCAATTCTGTCCCAATTTTTTGTCACTCAATTCTTTTGAATCACTCAATTTCTTTTTCTCACTCTCAAGCTCTTTCCTTCTCTTCTCTAACTTACATTGATCAATGTATACTTCGGAGCTAGTTAATGGTGTAAGTGTGGTCTTTCTTCCATTCAATGTAAATGAGTACCTATTTAGATAACCATCATGGATTGCCCTTCTATCAAACTGCCAAGGCCTTCCAAGTAAGATATCCCCAGCATGCATTGGAACTACATCACACTCCACCTCATCCTTATACTTCCCAAGAGTCATAGAAATTAAAGTCTTTTTGTTCACTTTCAACTCTCCACAATCAGTAAGCCATTGTAGTTTGTAGGGTTTTGGATGGGGTTTGGTTGTTATGTTTAATCTAGTGACAAGGGTAGAACTCACAGCATTTGTGCAACTCCCACCATCTTGTTAGGAATGGTGTCCTAGAACTTGTAATTATTTAATAATAATAATTTATTAAGAATAAATTAAATAAATAAACCTAAGTTCTTTATATTATCTAGATTGATTCAATCAATGATATTAGGAATATATGGAAATATATAAATATCAAACATTCAAATAGTAAACCTTAAGTTACTCTTATGAAATCACGACTTAGTATGTGAGTCACACAAGAGGATTAAAGTCGAGATGAGTAACTTAAACGTGTCTACAGTAAACGGATAACGTTTGGGAACCTTATCCTGGTAACACTGTTGATAGCTTCGCATTTTGTTTATAGACAAATGATCGAATCCTGATCATTCATGTGGGAGACATGAAATGGAAGTATCATATGCAATGTTGATTGTATAAGACAGGACCACGATGTTCGATCAAATTTCTCATTAGTACCGTTTACGAGAAATAATTGAATATCAAACTAAGTTTATCAACCGTGATAGATCTCAATCCTGAGTGAAATGCGGACTCCTATTTTTGGAGTTATGTTCTTTGATTCACATAGTTGAGAGCGATCTGTAAGAACGCTCAATACACTCCTGTTTTGGGAACATGACTAGATAAGTAGCTGAGAACTCATTTTCACGAGATGGAATTCATAACTTTCCTATAAATTAACGGTATCAGTGCGATACCTAAATATTTTAGGAACTTTAGGAAACTCCCTTGATGTACTGATTCGAGACATGAACAAGTGACGTCACGACTTTTATTGATCACAGAAGTATCTTATCTCTAGTTCGACTAAAGATAAAGTTCATTGGAGAATCAGCGGGAACACAAGGATAAAGAGGTAATTACAGGGGCAAAACGGTAAATTTATCCGCCTGTAATTATGAGGGTTCCACGGGAAGGATAATATCACAGATATAAATAAAGATAAACTAAATGGACATAACTCATCTATAGTGAGGGGAGTTCAGCTATGAATCTATAGTGGAATTATTCATAGTTAGATAATAAGTAATTAACTGATTATGTGTTAATCACTTAATTGACTAATTATTAAGCCCATGATCTATAGGTCCATCGGGTCCCTATGCTAGCCCAAATATTGTAGTCGCGAAATAAAGTAGAAGAAATGGAAATTTTAAGTAAAGTGAATTACTTAAAATAGGCAATATTAATTGTTTAAATATTGAGTATATTTAAATGGTAATTAATATAAACATTATTAATTGTTTAAATAATGAGTTTATTTAAACATGAAATTAATAATGAAATATTATTAATTATTAATTATTAATTATTTAAATATTGAGTATATTTAAATGGTAATTAATAATTTGAAATTAATTAACAATTATTAATTGTTTAAATAATTAATTTTATTTGAACGGAAATTAATAATTAAAATTAATTAATAATAAAATGTTATCAATAAAATTATTAATTAAATAATGAGTTTATTAATAATTAAAATATTTATTATTAATTATTTAAATAATGAAAATTATTTAAATGGAAATTAATAATTAAATATAATTTGATAATATTTAGTCGGGAGAAAATATTAATATTTTTAATTGTTTAAATAAAATATTTTATTTAAATGGTAATTAATAAATGAATTAATTAAGTTGGACTTATTAATTTAAGAGAGAGTTTCAAGCCCAATTGGATTAATGAACCCAATTGAAATTGGCCCAAAATAATTAATTAAATAAATTTGATTTATTAATTATTTATTATTAATTTTGGTCTTCATAGATAATTTGTAGGAGATAATTATTTGAATTATATCCTATAATAATTATATAGATTTATTTACCCAAGATAAATAAAATAAAGAAAAGAAAATAATCTCCTATTTATCTATGGCATTTTCGAAATTGCAAGATAAAGGAAAGAGATAATCTTTTTTCTTTTTGTATTTATCTCTATAGATTAATCCTAATGGGATTAGGATTCCTATTTTCCTATAAATAGGAGGGTTGGGTCATTCATAAATCACACAATTAAATTCCTTAGAAATTCGGAATTCTCTCTTCCTTCTCCCTCCCCCTTAGCCGATTTTCCTATAGTCATTGGGAAGAAAAAAAAATTTATTCTTCCCAATTTCTTCTAAAGTTCGATCCCACAATCGGATTTCGTTTGATCGATCGGGATATAGCATAGAAGATCCGGTGTTGCTGAGGATTTGATGCTGTAAAGAAACCTCCAACCGATTCTCCATTTATTACTCAATGTAAGTTTTGATTTTAATTTTCGAAATTTAAAGCATGAATCTACATGTTTTTTTCACAAATTGCATGATATTAATAGATCCTAAATTAAGTGTTAATTTGTGTTACTAAATAAATTCCGCTAATTTAGTAAATCATCCCTTCACATCTATGATGACACTACAAGGCACTCCTTCTACATAGCATCTAGTATAGAATAAGTTCTCTCTTTGGTCTTAATCATTCTCTTTCACTTGTGCACTAAGTACCCTCCTAGACACTAGAGTTACTTTGTTTCCCTCCTCAACACTCCCATCACTTTCCTCCTCAAACTCCATATTTTCATGTTCACTCTCATCATCCCCGGATATGTATTCCCCATTCTCAATAAACATGGTTCTTTTGTTTGGACAATCTTTCATGACATGCCCTAACCCTTGACACTTCCAACATTTGATGTCCCTAGTCCTATCTTCTTCTATTTTACCCTTACCCTTGAAAGAACTCTCACCCTCCCTCTTTTTATCAAAAATAGGTTTGTCTTTTAGAAATTGGTCCCCTCGGCCAGAATATGTGTTTTTGGTGTCTTTTCCCCAAGGTTGGCTAGAAGTGGGTTTAGATGAAGTAGGTTTGGATGGATAGGGTTTAGAATAATACCTTGACTTAGAATCTTCTTGCATATGTGACTCAAATTTAATTGCAAGGTGTAACATTTCCTCCATGTCATAGCAAGAGTGAGCATCAACTTTGTGCCTTAATTCTCTATTCAAGCCCCCCATAAACCTTCCCATGGTAGCTAATTCAGTCTCCTCAATTCCAGCCCTTGTCATCAAGATATCAAGCTCCTTGTAATAGTCTTCTACACTTTTTGAGCCTTGATCAAACCTTTGCAACTTGAACACTATATCTCTTTCATAAGTTGTTGGAATGAACCTCTTCCTCATCATGCCCTTAAGCTCAGCCCATGTCTCTATTTGAGGTTGTCTCTCTGTAACGTCCCATTATTTTCAAGTGAATTTTTATTTTATTTTATTTTATTTTATGTTATTTATTTATTTATTTATTTCAATTTAAGTATTTAGTTTAATTATTATTTTGTAATTTCGATTTTAGTAGTTAATTTCGACCGAAATTCGTTTTAATCGTTTTAATGCTCTAAATTCGTTTCGGTGACATTAATAATTATTAATAGGCCAATTAATAATTATTAATCACCTTTAGATTTATTTAAGAGCTTCGGGTTTCGTTTTAGAAGTCAAAAGTCATAAAAGGACGCAACCGTCATTTCCGATTTCTTAAAAAACTATCCAAACACTATTCACCTCTTATTAATATCTTCTTTGACTTCCATTGACCAAAAAACTTCATCTTCTTCATCCATTTCTTCTCCAAACCCGAGCAACAAAGGGAAGAAAAGAGAAGAGGAAGAAAGTCTCACCCCGGCTTCGTTTCTTGGCCGTTTTGTGTGATTTCGGATGCGTTGGAAAGCTCTCGCCGAGACCTTTCTACCCATTCCACTCTTGGAACGTTTCCAACTCTCTTAGGTAAGCCCTAGATTTCGAATTCTCATAGTATTTCCATGGAAATTGATTCAAGCTTTTGAGTTCTTGGCCAAAACTCTCATTCCCTTCCAATTTTATTGTTGAATGTTGATGGAAAACTTATTGGGTAACTATTACTCGACTTTCCCTTAACCCTAAAACCGAGTTTCAGTCAAAGCCCTTCCTGTTTGAAATTTACCTTTTGGGATTTGAATATGGGTTATAAATTATTGAAATAATGATTATTGTAATTCAATTCGGGAAATGGCTTAATGTTCAAAAACCCTAATTATCGATACCCATTGAAATCGGGAATATCGAATTTGCTTAAAACCAACTCGAAACACTTTTAGATTGCCTAAAAGCCGGAAAACCAAACCCGAGGCCCGTTTTCCTTGTGATGGCCTAGAGCCTCTTGTGGGGTTTTGTTGGGTTTTTCTTCGTTTTGTATGTTTGGTTGTTGTTTGATCGATAGTTGGTAATTTATTGATTGTATGATATAATTCAATTGTAGGTGTTTTTGAACCGCTCGCTTGATCACTCCTTCAAACTTAGGAGCAAAGTCATCTTTTATTAAAGGTGAGAATAGTTAGGATTTAAAGTATATATAGAAAGCGAATAAGTACGATGATTTGTAGAATCAGAAACTAACATTAGAATCCAATCTAAGATTAGAAGGATGTGAGATAGTGCCTTAGGATTTGAAGTTAATCCTTTAAGCGAGAAACTTAGGATTTCTTGATGAAAGCCTCGAATCTTAGAAGATTCTAAGTTAGATTAGTTTCGGAGTTTAAGATGGATCATTGGAAGTTAAAGGATCTAAGACTTTAAAGAACGATTGATAGAACCTTGGATTATTGGAAGTTTAGAATCCTTGAAGGTTTAGGTTAATCGTTATGTTATGATCTTTACTTTTATTATTGATATCGGAGTTCGATCGACATATCGTTCGTCCGAGATTCTTATCTATTTTACCTTATGTCTTTTACTTTATGTTGGTTTCGATTACTTTAATACTCGCACTTTACTTTATCTATTTTGCAAGCATATGCATAACATTTTGCACCATTATTTATTGTACCATACCATCTCGCATCATTGAAAGAAAGTGAAAAAGGAAAGAAAGTGAGGATGAAAATATAAGGAATGGTGGATGAATGTGAATACCCACGTTACCTTCATGCATAAGGAATGGTGGATGAATGTGAATACCCACGTTACCTTCATCATGCATAAGGAATGGTGGATGAATGTGAATACCCACGTTACCTTCATGCATAAGGTTGAATGGTGGATGAATGTGAAAATCCACATTACCTTCATTTCATGCATAAATGGCGAATGCGTATCCTATGGGATGTACTCATTACTTTTATGCATATGATAGATGGAATAGAGAATCGAGATGTTATAATTATACAAAGTTTATTTATTTTTCTCATTTAAGTCATAACAAGTTATTGGATGAACAATTAGACTAAGTGTGCTAATTAGTATCATCATTTGGAGAATATGGAATAGAATTACCTAGACTTTGGTGAATTCTAGAAAAGATAGTGTCAGTTAATTGGACACAAATCGAACTGCGAGTTTGAGGTCTTTCCTTACGTTTTATGCTTATTATTCTCACTGGGCTTAAGTTGTTAGCTCATGATATTACAAAATTTCAGGTAATGCCCTGGCTAGAGGTCGTGGAAGGGGAGATGGTGCTGCGTGATCGAGGGATGCTGACCTTGAGATGGACTCTTTTGCTGTAAAGTTTATGTCTTTATTTTGATGAACTTTAAGAACTTTAATGATTTGTAATTTGTATTTAGCTCATAAGAGCTTAATGATGATGTTTTTATGATATACATCTTTGAACTCCTGTAATGGGACTTGATGTTCCTTGTGGATTTATTAGATTTGAAAATTAGGATGTAAACAGGTTTTTGGCATGCCAATTTTCAAACATAACCACGCAAATTTTCTTAAAATAAAAGACTTCCGCTGTGTTTTTTTTTAAATAAATTTATTTAAAAGTGTCGGGTCATCACACTCTCCCTTCTAAGTTTAGCTTTTAACTGAATCCACCAAACAGAAGCATAATTAGTAAATTCAGTAATTGCTAAAAGTACCTTCCTTTGCTCACTGAAGTTGTTGCAATCAAATATGTGCTCAGTTTGTGCCTCCCATTGCAAGTACTCTTCCGGATCAGTCTTGCCTTGGAATGGTGGAATTTTGAACTTGATTCCCTTTAAGTCATCATCTCTAGCAAGAGAAAACTCCCTGTTTGGTCTTTGAACTCGGAACCCTCGGCCTCTTCCTCTACCTCCTCCATTATGTGCTCTCATTTGATTTCTAGGATCTTCATCAAAAGCATAAGGATCCCACCCTTGTTGTTCATTATGTGCCTCAGCCCCTTGCAAAATTTGTTGCTCCCTAGCCTCATTTGGAGGCACATTTTGATTGGCTCTAGGTTGGTTTAAGAGCAAAGCTTGTATTTGAGCACTTAGGTTGGCAATCTCCCTTGTTTGAGCCTCCATCTTCCTATCAACATCTCTTTGTATTTTTAAGATGTATCCCTCCATTGTTTCAGTTTTCTTAATCTCCTCCTTCATATTAGAACAATCCCCTTGATTAGTCATTGCTGCAAGAGAAACAAGTTAGTAATGTAAAAATAGGACCTTTCAATTCACTCCCTAAGTGTTTACACTCAAAGATGTTAATTCACTCGTGTTTGCACTCAAAACAGATTTTAGGGCCTAAATGTAGCCTTGAACTCTTAGCACACTTTAGTAACTATCAAACAATGAAGATACTAATAAAGTTTATAAAAATTAAAAATAAAGAAAAAAGAACAAGCAATTTGGTTGGTTAAGAAAAATAGGACAGATTTTGAAACTATGGTGTATTTTAATAACAAGGAAAGAATAATAAAGAAAATATGCAAGAATAAACTTTCCTAAAAGAGAAAAATTCGAAATTAGACTTCCCTAAAGTGTTTTGAATCAGAAAAAATGACTTTCCTAAAGCAAGAGAAGCAAACAATCAAATATGGGACAGATTTGAAACTTTCCTAAAACTGTTTTGGCTATTTATGGTAAGTTCTAGCTTTTTAGGAAACAAACAAATTTTGGCTCATTCAACTTGATAATTTCGGATTCAAGATGCCTAAATGATGAGTTTAAGATGAATTATTCAAGAACAATATGAACACTAAACACTTTTTTCTAGAAACTCAAGCAAATAGCAAGAACACTTTTTTTATAACAATTTTCTGCACAATCCGACGGTCTGTGAAGATCTATTTTTTTCCTCAATCTTCCACTTTTTTTTTGACAAACTTTTCTGAATAACAAATAAACTAGACAAAAAAATAAATACTTTTCTAGTTGGTTATTTTCTGAGAATCGAAAGGGAACTATATGAAAAAAATTAAAACAGTAGGCAAAAACAAATAAGGAAATTCTGGAACAGTTTTTTTTTTAATGTGTTTTCTGGTTTTTCGGATGAACTAAGAACAAAACAAGAATAAAATTGAAATAACAAGAAAGCAAGTAAGATAGAAATCTTCCCTTGAGCCTAAGCTCTGATACCAAATGATATGAAACCCTAGAATTGAAATAGAAACCCTTTGAAAGAATAAAGAACCCCTAGATGCACATCCTAAAACCTTTGGAAAAACAAGAAAAGAAGATTATTCCAATGATCAAAGACTTGAAATAAGAGAACTTGTTCTTATTTCAAGATTGAAACAATTCACAAACAAACTAGATCAAGGTTTGCTTGAATGTTCCTAAAACATGCAACCTAAGAACAAGGCTACAAAACTAAGCAATTTTAGCAAAGAAAAAAGCAATATTATTATCATATAAATTATGAGTCTTTAGGGTTAGAAATGAGGCCTTTAAATAGGCAAAGAAACTCTAAAAATAAGCTAGGAAATTCGGATTACAAGGAGCACAAAATCTGCCCAAAACTTGCCTTATGTGAAATTGGCAGATTTTGTGGAAAATCTTTTCTAGAGAATAATATCTTTCCTAATCCTTTCCAAACATATAAACTGAATATAAAAGGCCTAAAACATGTCCTTTGGCCATGAAAAACATTATACAAAATCCCTAAATGCATAAAATAAATAAAAGACTCAAATAAGGAAAGTTGTCAAATATGGAAAGTTTGCAACTTTCTCTCTAAGCTTCATTCTTTGAATCTGATTGCACAACTTGTCCAAATTCTTCTTCCAATTGCACATGCCACAAGTTGAAGTGCTTTAAGTCTTCTTCCTTACCCTCAATGTTCCAATCTTCAAAAGTCTCCTTGAGTTTGCTCATGTATGCTTGACAATGGATATTCAAAGCTTGTTGCAATTTCTTGGTCTTAGATCTTGTCATTGGCCCTTGAACCATCCTAAGCTTGTCTATCTTGTCTTGTGCTCCATGATTCATATCAGGTAACATGCTAATAATAACAATAATGTAAGTACACGAAGTTTCAACATTATTCACTAACTCGCCTAAACATGCAAAGTACATGCAATTTTTACATTACTTACTTTCAAGAACTTGTGAATAATGAAAGATAATGAAAGTACACGTAGTCTTAACATTATCTCATTATCTCACCTAAATATGTAAAGTACACGCAGTTTTTAAATTTCTCTCATTTATGTATTACAATGTTCATGGATAATACCAGATATTGTAAGCTTACACAGTCAGACATTATCTCATATTCCATCTGCCCAATCATGCAAAGTACATGTAGTCTTTAGCATTCCACATGATATATATATGTAAACAAGCATAAGAACAAAAAATAATGCAAGCACACACAGTATATTTCATTATCAAACATACTTTACCATATTCTTTACATTCAAAGAGCAACATATGTTTATAAGACACCAGTGGTTCTTATAATCTTAGTTTCCTTTATCTTGCACAAAACATAATGAATATTCTAGATCTTCATCATCGTAAATGGATTCGCAAGCCAGAGACACTCTCAGATTACCAATATGTGAGGAAAATAAATTAGAGTCCAAATACTAATACTAAAACCGATTCTCAGTTATTAATTAAAACAGAATTTCAAGGTACAGATAACTTATAATCCCATAATTTTTATAAACCTGCAAACCCATGATACCTCTCAAAATATCAAGTCCAAACGTTCTTATCATCAATAATATAGTGCAAAAGCTCTGAAAACCCAAGTGAAAATTAAATGCATCAAGTCTATAACGAACTATTGTATCCAACTTTAAATCTAGAATTCTGCTAAGGCAAGAACCATTTCATACTTACAAAGCTTGGTTCTTTATTATTAAGCATACTCCTTATCGCTTAATGGATCAATTCTATACATCCTAACATCGTCACAAATGTGTGATAACTAAGAAAATCTCATAAACCAAACCTAAACATAGTTTCTACACTAAGCCATTCCATAGCTAAACTCGTAGTATAAAATATAAACATCTAGCATACTAGTAACTCCAATCCATAATCATTCTTTAAAATCCATGATTATCCACACGACATGAATCGATCCTAGACCCACAAATAAAAATAAATAAATAAATAAAAAGCTAGGCAGGCTCTTTTCCACTTAATATCAAAATTTACTTATCACCCATATCATACAAATCATTTATTAGAATTAGTTTCTAAATTTACCGTAGTTTCTATTTATCCTTACCTTGACAAAGCAAAGCAAGTAACCTTATCCACAATTTAAACAAAATGACCAATTGTCACCTAAAAAATATTCAAGGCTTAAATTAATAGTAATGTACAAAACTTTAATTAATAAATTAAAACTCTTAATTAGGATTAAAAAAAATACATATATATAAATATAAATATATATATATATATTATACACAAAATTGCAAGCCCAAAACCTGACAAATTTTTTCAAACTATTTACCAAATGGAACGTGGAAACAACCCCAAAATGAAGGATAAGTTGGAGGAGCCATTCTTCTTCTTCACGTGGACAGAGGAAATTTTCTCTTTTGAAAAAAAATATAATAATAGCCCCTTATTTATTTCTTACATGTTTTTAAAAATAAGTTCAGTCGGCAATGATTATCTAAATATATTTCTTATTACTGGAAAGCTATAATTAAAAATAAAAATAGATTATTACTAAAACTGTCCTTTTGCACATACAAAAATTAAATAGTAAAATAACTATCAAGTAGGCTCTAAAATTTGTATATCAGCTTGAAGGTTAGAGTGAAAATTGTAACATCCCATTATTTTACAGAGATTTTATTTATTTATTTATTATTCATTTTAATTATTATTATTTGATGTAAAGCACTTAATTTAATTTTAGAGTTGATCGATTTAAGTTTTAGATTTAATTTATAATTTATAACTTAGAATTTACAAGTTTATTTCGTCCGTAAATCATTTTAGTTGCTTTATTCGCTTAAATTAGTATTTGGCGTATTAATAATTATTAACGGACAATTAATAATTATTAATCACCATTTGGCTAGTTTAATAACTCAGGGTTACGTTTTATAAGTTAAAAGTCATTAAAGGGACGTAACCGTAGTTTCTAAATTCTTAAAAATATCCTAACACTATTCATTTGTCTTCTTTAAATACACTCAAAAAAAGCCAAAAATAAAAAAATCTTCTCTTTTTCTCCTTCAATGACCATGGGCCTCATCTTCTTGAAATTTTCTATGGATTTTCTTCGTTTCTTGATGGATCATCGTGTTTTCGGTTGCGTTGGATTGCTCGGGACGAGGGCTATCTATCCAACCTAACTTTTCGATGTTTCCCGTTCTCTAAGGGAAGTCCTAAAAAGTGAGTTCTCAAAACTTTTAACATGGTTTTGTTTGTTTTTTTTATTATAAATGAGTTTTGAAGTTGAAATCACGTATTTCTATCAAGGAATTTGACAATTTTGAGCCCGGATTTTTGAAAAACAATATTCACCCGAAAACACTATTTATCTGAAAACACTATTCACCCAAAAATCATACTTTTTCTCTTTTTAGATTTGAATTGTAATTCGTTGATCAATTGATGAATTGTAGGTGTCGGGTGTACGTTGACGTCTCGTTGAACCGTTGGATTATACATTGACTTGCTAAGGTGAGAATAAATAGAATTCATAGTTTTAGAAACCGAATAAGTTGAACGATTTGTAGAATCGAAAGTTGAGATTAAGATTTGAATCGAAAGGATTAAAGTAAGTGAGCTAACATGCTTAAGCTTGGAGTTAGTTATAATTGAATGAGAGAACTCATGGATTTCTTGAGGAAAACATTTAACTCTTGGAAATTCTAAGTTTAGATTCATTCCGGAGTTTAAGAATGATTATCGGAAGTTGAAGGTTTCAAGTATAAAGGGGTGAATAAGAAACTTGATTATGGAACTTCGGATATGTACTGAAAGCAATAGAATCATTTGGGATTAGAGATTTTATGATTAAGTTAGAAATTCAAGTTCAACTAAAGGCTGATTGGCTTGATTTAATTATTGTTTTCATGTCAGAAGTTCCTAATTTCTTATTTTATGTATAAGAGTGTTACGCGATCCATTTATCTTTATGCTCTTCGATTACCTTGAATGTTATATTTATTTTACTTACACTTGAAAGCATATTCAAATCATATCGTATTGCATCATTGAAATTGAAAGGAAAGAAAGATAATGAGGTGAATGCTTAGTCCTATGGGAGCTTTCATTACTTGACATTATTCATTGGAGGTGGAATATATTATTGAGAGGAATTTGTATATTTTATTTTTGAAAGCGAGATAATGAGGTGAATGCTTAGTCCTACGAGAGCTTTCATTACCTGACATTATTCATTAGAGGTGGAATATATTATTGAAAGGAATTTGTATATTTTATTTTTGAAAGCAAGATAATGAGGTGAATGCTTAGTTCTATGAGACCTTTCATTACCTGACATTATTCGCATGTGATGGGTATATTGATGTAAGGGTTGTGTGCCTTTTTTACTTGTTTAGCGAATTGATGAGTAATGATTAGACTGCGTATGCTAACAATATCATTATTTATCGCAATTGTGATTGTGGAATATGTTAAGTCCGAGTGAGATTAACATTATTTTATTTAACATAAAGGAAAGGTAAACCTTATATATAGTATGAGATATAAAAAGGATGAACCAAGAAGAGATTATGTGATATGAAAACATTCTTCCAAATATTTGAGAGTTAGTTTCTTGAGTTTTGGGAGCTTTGGTAAAGAATATGTAAACTTTATAGCTTGAGTTGCAATTGAGAAAAGAAATGAAACATTATGTATATTATACATTTCCACAGAGAAAAAGAATGAAATATGATGATAGCTGAGTGCTATAAGAAAGAGGAATGAAATTGAGTTGTATAATGAGAGCATACAAGGGTGTATTGAATCTTGTATAATAATAATAATAATAATAATAATTATTATTATTATTATATATATATGAGAGAGAGCTAGATTCTCAATTAATTGGAAGATCTTGGAATTGGAGATTAATACTTGAATGTAAACCTTATGTGAAAAATGTATACAGGTTGTGGATAGTCAGAGTTTTAAACATATCCACGCCAAATTTTTATTAAATATTAAGTTTTCCACTGCAATTTGATTTTAAATGATTTAAAAGGAGTCGGGTCGTCACAAAAATTCAGTCACTTTTTTATTTTGTATTATATATTTTACTCAACTTTTTAAAATGGAGAGATTCCATGTAAGAAACAAACTTAGAAGATGGGATGAGTCGGAGGTCATGTGTTGTGCTAGAGGTGTTGCGTAGGCGGTGAGTTGACAAGCGTACATACACAGTAAAGGAACATAGCACTGGCGTGGTGACGGCCTAACACCCTCCGATGCTTAAGTAAGAGCTAGTTTGCCAAAGAGAATTAAAGTAGAATTAGTTACCTAATGAATGGATTTCTTCTCCTATTTATAGGAGAATAAGTTGATGACATTATCGTGTCACGTGTCGCATTGGGATTGGGCCATGTGTGACATCTTAATTATGTGTCGCTTATACCCCACGTGTCATTTTTCAAGTGGGATACTTGTATTCAATCCCAAGTATGTAAGTCAATGTTGGAGACTATGTAGCCATAACTTGTTAAGTGCATAGATTTTATGACCAAACACTGTGCGTAGATGGCATTCTCAGGTACTATGCTCAGACGGCGTTCCCAAGTACTGTGCTCAGACGTCGTGCCCACGTACTGTGCTCAGATGGCATGCCCATGTACTGTGCTCAGACGATATGCGTAGACCTTGATATGAATCATGTAATGTCACAAATAGCTCAAGAGTCAATCTCAAGATCAAAGTTCAAGACAAGCATAAAACATCCATTTACAAGCCTTCATTAGCAAAGTCAAGACAAGCTTTGAAGATCTGAGCATGGAGACTAACAAAGAAGACTTGATGCACATTAATTAATGGAAAATGCATTTTGAAGAGGAGTAGTGAAGACTTGTTCAATCAGAAATGAAGAGAAGAGAGCTAATTAGGAAAGTTGCATCACTTTTGCAACCTTTCCTTATTCGGACCACTTTCCATATTTGTTCCTGAACTTGCCATATATGATGTCCACAAATTTAAAATGTATTTGGGCATGTTTTAGGCCTTTATTTATCAGTTTTAATGCTTAGAATAGTTTAGGACTGATATAATATCTTCTAGGGCAAAACTTTCCTAAAATGCACCAAATGCACTTAAGGAAAGATTTCGCAGATTTTGTGCCTCCTTGCAATCCGAATTTCCTTGTTGTTTTTAGGGTTTCTTTGGCTATTTAAAGCCTCATTTGTAACCCTAAATATTAAGAATTAACATGATAATAATATTGCTTTTTGCTTAGCCGAAATTGTTTAGTTTTGTAACCTTGTTCTAGGTTGCATGTTTTAGAGACATTCAAGCATAACTTGATCTATTGTGTTTGTGGATTATTTCGATCTTGAAATAAGAACAAGTTCTCTTATTTCAAGATATTAAATTATTGGAATAATCTTCTTCTTCTTGGTTTCCAAGGGTTTACCTTATTGTTTATTGGGGTTTTAGGATTTGCATCTAGGGGTTCTTTGTCTTTTAAAGGGTTTCTATTTCCATTTTCTAGGGTTTCATATCATTTGGTATCAGAGCTTAGGCTCAAGGGAAGATTTCTATCTTACTTGCTTTCTTGTTATTTTAATTTTTCTTACTTATTGTTCTTCGTTCATCGAAAATTCTAGAAAAAAAAAATCATAGTTCCAGAATTTCCATATTTAGCTACTGTTTTTGTTATTTTTTGTATAGTTGTAATCTGATTCTCAGAAAGTCATCAACTAAAAAAGTCTTTATCAGTCTGTCGTGTATATTTTGTATTCAGAAATATTTAAAAAAAAACCATAAAATTGAGAAAAAATATAGATCTTTACAAACTGTCGGATTGTCCAGAAAAAAACAATTGTTCTTTCTTGAATTGTTTGAGTTTCTGTAAAAAATAAAAAGTGATTTGTGTTCTTATTGTTCTTGAAGAGATCATATTAAAATCATCATTTATGCATCTTGAATCCGAAATTATCAAGTTGAATGAGCCAAATTTGTTTGTTTTCTAAAAAGCTAGAACTTACCATAAATAGCCAAAACTGTTTTTGGAAAGTATCAAATTTGTCCCATATTTTATTATATGCATCTTTCGGTTTAGTAAAGCCTTATTTTCTGATTCAAAACACTTTACAGAAATCTTAACTCAAATTTTTCTCTTTAAGGAAAGTTTATTCTTGCTTATTTTCTTGTTATTCATTCCTATTTACAAATATACACCATTTGCAAAATCTGTTTACTTTTTTTTATCCACCCAAGCTTTTTGTTACTTATTTCTTGATTGTTACTGTTTACAAATTTTATTTGCATCTTAGTTGTTTGATAGTTGCTAAAGTGTGCTAATAGTTCAAGGTTACATTTAGGCCTTTATAATTGGTTTTGAATGCAAACACGAGAGAACAAACATTATCGAGTGTAAACACTTAGAGAGTGATTGAAAGGTCCCATTTTTATTACTAACCTTTTTATTTGCAGCAATGTATCATGAAAAGATTGGTGAAAGGAGGATTAGTAAATTTTGGGAGATAGAGCATTCTACGAGTGAACATAAAGACATTTATGATGAGAGGATGGAGCATCGAAGCTTAGGAGGTCATAAGCTCAAGTTATATAATTTCAATGCGAGTTTGGATCAAGAGGATTACTTTGAATGGGAGACAGAAACTGAGCAGTTCTTTGATTACAACAATTATAGTGAGGAAAGAAAGGTAATGCTTGCTATTTCCAATTTCACTAATAATGCTCATGTTTGGTGGTCTCAATTGAAAGTGAAACTAAGGAGGGAGAGGAAACAACAAGTAGAAACTTGGTATGATCTGAAGTGTCATATGAGAAAGAGATTCGTGTCAAGACAACATCACGACCATCTTGTGCAAAAGTTGGATAACCTAATACAAGGTTGTAAAAATGTGGATGAATACTATAAAGAGATGGAGTTTCTCACGGTTAGGGCTAATGTTAAGGAAGATGAGAAGTCTACTATGGTTAGGTTTATAAATGGATTGAATAGAGATATTGCTTACCAAGTAGAGTTAACACAATTTGAGGAGTTAGGAGGTTGGTGCACATTACCAAAAAGGTGGAAAGAAGACTCCAAAGAGGGGCTGCAAAAAGGTATGTCACTAAACAATATTCCAACCCAATTTCTTCTTATCAAATGGGTGAAAATTGTACATTAATGGGTGAGAATGGGGCTGCCTATGGCTTGATTGAGGAAAATACAAGAATAGAGGAGCTTAAAATTATTAGAATGGAATCTTTGAAAGCGGATGAGGTTACAAATTTAGCGTGGAAGATATTATAAAGGGAATTCTAAAGTCAATGTGTGCTTATAAAGAGGGAATAAAAGTTCCAAATGAAGTGAATGAGCAAAAACCACTTATTGACCTTGTTCCATAAGTTTGTGCTAATGTTTGTGTGGAGGAAACTAGTGAGTTACAAAAGTGTTATATATTTCTCCATTTGGAAAATCTTGACTATCACGGTCCTGATCTTCCTTATATCCTTTACTTTTCATCAATTTCTTCAAGTACCCTCTTTGAATAAAGGTCTCAATTTATTTCTTCAGATCGCAACAATTAGTGGTGGTATGGTCAATTTCTTTGTGGAAGAGGCCATACTTGTTTATGTTCCTCTTGTTTGACCCTGCTTTCATAATAGGCGGCCACCTAACCAAGTTTTTCTCTTTTATCTCCAAGAGTAGCTATTCAATCGGGACTGTGGTGGGAGTGTATTTTTTAAACTTACTAGGAGAAAGACTCGGCTTCTCAAGTTGGTCTCATGAGTTACGTCTTTTGTCATCCTCGTGACGCTCAGTCCTCCAGACAAAGTCTTTTGTTAGGTCTCTCTTCTTATACTCTAATCATTTACCACTACCTCGTTCATCTGAAGTTTTTCTTACGCTAAGCAACTCTCCGACACTTATATATTTATGCGCTCCAGCGAGCAGCTCGGTGTATGTAGTAGGCGTCTTCTTGCCTAGTGACAACAAAAACATTTCATCTTTCAAGTCGGTCATCACAGCAGTTAGAGCTATATCTTCACTGTAACATTCAACCTTCAACGCCTCACTGTTAAATCTCACCACATATTCTCTCGTAGGCTCCGCTATAACTTCTGACGCATAGTCAAAAGGTGTATGGCTGGTTTCTTATGATATCTTCCACCAAGGTACTGAGTTATAAAAGATCAAGATAAGTCTTTAAATGAAGAGATGGACCTCGGCTTGAGCTCCCTGTACCACCCGCGTGTAAGGCCTTTTAATGTCAGGGGGAATGTCCTACACTTGATAGCATCCCAGACTCTCTGGAGCTCCATCCAGGTCTAAAACGTATCAACATGCTCGAGTAGATCCTTTGAACCATCATACGTTGTCATAGCTGTCATTTTAAATTTAGTGGCAACCTCCACCTCTATTATATTATTGGTGAATGGCGTCTCAGTTTTCTCAAGGAGATCTTTTAGTGCAAGAGGATTTTATCCTCGATACTCTTTCTTCATATGACCAAGTTAATCTTGGAGTTTTTCAATTCTGGCGCCCAAGGTTGTGAAGGGATGATTTACTAAACTAGCGGAATTTGATTTAGTAAACTAATTAACATTTAAATATGGATCTATTAATATCATGCAATTTGTGAAAAACATGTAGATTCATGCTTTAAATTTCGAAAATTAAAATCAAAACTTACATTGAGTAATAAATGGAGAATCGGTTGGAGGTTTCTTTACATCATCAAATCCTCAGCAACACCGGATCTTCTACGCTATATCCCGATCGATCAAACGAAATCTGATTGTGAGATCAAACTTTAGAAGAAATTGGGAAGAAGAAAAAATATTTTCTTCCCAATGGACTAGGGAAAATCGGCTAAGGGGGGAGAAGGAGGAAGAGAGAATTCCAAATTTCTTAGGAATTGAATTGTGTGATTTATGAATGACCCAAGCCTCCTATTTATAGGAAAATAGGAATCCTAATCCCATTAGGATTAATCCATGGAGATAAATACAAAAAGAAAAAAGAATTATCTCTTTCCTTTATCTTGGTATTTCTAAAATGCCATAGATAAATAAGAGAATATTTTCTTTTCTTTATTTTATTTATCTTGGGTAAATAAATCTATATAATTATTATAGGATATAATTCAAATAATTATCTCCTACAAATTATCTATGATGGCCAAAATTAATAATAAATAATTAATAAATCAAATTTATTTAATTAATTATTTTGGGCCAGTTGCAATTAGGTTCATTAATCCAATTGGGCTTGAAACTCTCTCTTAAATTAATAAGTCCAACTTAATTAATTTATTTATTAATTACCATTTAAATAAAATATTTTATTTAAATAATTAATAATATTAATATTTTCTCCCGACTAAATATTATCAAATTATATTTAATTATTAATTTCCATTTAAATAATTTTCATTATTTAAATAATTAATAATAAATATTTTATTTATTAATTTCCATTAAATAAACTCATTATTTAATTAATAACTTTATTGATAATATTTTATTATTTATTAATTAATTTTAATTATTAATTTCCGTTCAAATAAAATTAATTATTTAAACAATTAATAATTGTCAATTAATTTCAATTATTAATTACCATTTAAATATACTCAATATTTAAATAATTAATAATGTCTAATTAATAAAATTTCATTATTAATTTTCTGTTTAAATAAACTCGTTATTTAAACAATTAATAATGTTTATATTAATTACCGTTTAAATATACTCAATATTTAAACAATTAATATTGCCTATTTAAGTAATTCACTTTACTTAAACTTTCCATTCTTCTACTTGATTTCACGACTACGATATTTGGGCTAGCATAGGGACCCGATGGACCTATAGATCATGGGCTTGATAATTAGTCAATTAAGTGATTAACACATAATTAGTTAATTACTTATTATCTAACTATGAATAATTCCACTATAGATTCATAGCTGAACTCCCCTCACTATAGATGAGTTATGTCCATTTAGTTTATCTTTATTTATATCTGTGATATATCCTTCACGTGGAACCCTCCTAATTACAGGCGGATAAATTTACCGTTTTTCCCCTGTAATTACCGCTTTATCCTTGTGTTCCCGCTGATTCTCCAATGAACTTTATCTTTAGTCGAACTAGAGATAATACACTTCTGTGATCAATAGAAGTCGTGGCGCCACTTGTTCATGTCTCGAATCAGTACATCAAGGGAGTTTCCTAAAGTTCCTAAAATGTTTAGGTATCGCACTAGTACCGTTAATTTATAGGAAAGTTATGAATTCCATCTCGTGAAGATGAGTTCCCAGCTACTTATCTAGTCATGTTCCCAAAACAGAAGTGTATTGAGCGTTCTTACAGATCGCTCTCAACCATGTGAAGCAAAGAACATAACTCCACAAATAAGAGTCCGCATTTCACTCAAGATTGAGATCTATCACGGTTGATAAACTTAGTTTGATATTCGATCATTTCTCGTAAATGGTACTAATGAGAAATTTGATCGAACATCGTGGTCCTGTCTTATACAATCAACATTGCATATGATACTTCCATTTCATGTCTCCCACATGAACGATCAGGATTAGATCATTTGTCTATAAACAAAATGCGAAGCTATCAACAATGTTACCAGGATAAGGTTCCCAAACGTTATCCGTTTACTGTAGACACGTTTAAGTTACTCATCTCGACTTTAATCCTCTCGTATGACTCACATACTAAGTCGTGATTTCATAAGAGTAACTTAGGGTTTACTATTTGAATGTTTGATATTAATATATTTCCATATATTCCTAATATCGTCAATTGAATCAATCTAGATAATATAAAGAACTTATGTTTATTTATTTAATTTATTCAAAATAAATTATTATAAGTAAATAATTACAAGTTCTAGGACACAATTCCTAACAATCTCCCACTTGTCCTAGATCTTTGGAGATTTGACTTGTAATTCCAGTCAAACTGGATGACTATCAACTACTTAGCCATTGTAGTCATTTTAATACTTTATCAGTAACGTTTTCATCTGTTTAGTATGTATTTCTTTTGTCTGATGTTAGTTTCATTAAGTGTAATAGATTCCATATTTTATCGCCATAAAATAAACTCTATTAACTATTGATTTGAAACTATCATGTTCAACCACCTTTCATTTACTAACGACTTAGTAATTACACGAATCTAGAGTTTAGTTAGTAAAAACTCGTTTTACTTATACTTAACTCATTTGATGTTTAATTCGCAAAGGTCTTTTGTCGAATTCTTACATGGAAGTAAATTCATGTTTGAATTTGAGCCCGTGCAACTCATAAAATCTTCCATTTTATCTATGTGCACAAACATACTATTTGTAAATTTTATTTTAGTCACATTGGTTCTAGGATTCTCGAAATTCTTAAGCTCCCACTACAAAGTAATTCTCCATTACTTTCATTTGTTTAATGATTACAATTCTATACTTCTTATTATTTCCAAAAATAATGTATAAGTATAAGTGACCCTTTTCAACTCAACTATTGAAAATTCATGTCATTTTATTTCACTTATTTTGAACTTTATTCATTGATTTTTGAAGTCAATGAGTTTCACTTGGACTTCAAAAGTCCTTTGGTTCGTACTATGACGCTCCCACTCAAATAAAGTTCTACAAGTAGTTTAACCATTTAAACTTTTTAAATAACAACTTGTTTTTATTGTGAAATAAAATCATTGTAATTCTTTTCTATCTTAAGTAAGGTTTAAAGCCTTCAGTATCACTAATTTACTGAGCTTTTCTTTAATAATTTGTGAATTCAATTATTCACTAATTATTACTTTTCAATTTCTGTTTTGTTTATTCCATATTAGTTAGTACTCCTTTAAAACATCCTTTTAAATAACTGAATATTTGGAATGTAAGAAATTGATTGTATGTTTATTTATCACTTAAGTTCTAGCATCTGAATGTTCAAGCTTTAGTGATATTTAAGTCTAGTTATCTTTGATAAATCAAAGATATTCGATTTTACTTATCCCATAAGTTCGTGGATTAATATGGTTATCATCTCAAATTCCTTGAGAACCATCTTTAAGAGGTTAATCCTTTTAACTTATTTAAGTAATTCTAGACTTAAGTATTTAAATATTTTTAAACCTTATAACTTATTTAGATATTTCGGAGTTTAGAATTTGGTTTTCGAATTTATTTGCTTTATACTAAGTATTTTGAATAACCATCCAATCACACTTTGAAACTTTGTAATATAGTTGTAGAGGAATATCTACCTAAATAACTCTTATTTAAAATATTCCCAAACTTGGTTCATACGAAATGAGAACCAATAGTTATTACATAATTCAAAATAAAAACAAATTGATAACTAAACTAAACTAGAAAACTATGGTTTAGGAAGAAAAATATTTTTCTTCCATTTAGACTATAGTAAATCGAATATGAGGAAAAATAGGAAGAATAATAGTTTTCAATTTCGAGAATTGAAATTAGAAGCTTTTGAATGAACAACCAAGACGTTTGTATTTATACGCAAAACAGTTTTCCAATCGAATTAGGAAATACTATCAAAATAAATACAAGATAAATGCCAAGAATAAAATCAAATTTTATTCCTTATTTATCTTACGTGCCGATTTTATGTGTATAAAATCAATAAGAAAAACTAATTTTTTCTTCGTTTAATTTGTCTTTGGTTAAACATTCATTTACATATTTATTTTAGACAAAATAATTTAACAATTATTTCCTAAAATATTATATATGAGCCGATTTTGGTATTTAATAATTCAAAGAATTTGAACCAAAATCCATTGAATTCATTAATTCAATTATAGATTCTTCCTTATTGATAAATCTTATTTATTAACTCTTGATATTTATTTAAATAAATCAATTATTCAAATAAAACATCATATTCCGATTTTGTATTTTATTATTAATAAATATTTATTATTTTCTATTTAAATAATCGACATTATTTAAATTAATAATAAATATGTTATTTACTATTATCCTTTTTAAATAATCTCTATTATTTAAAATTAATAATAAATGTTTAATTATTAATTTCCATTTAGGTAAACACATTACCTAAATAATTAATAATTATTTATTAATAATATTTTATTATTAATTTCCATTTAAATAAACACATTATTTAAATAATTAATAATAATATTTAATTTCCATTTAAATAAAATCATTATTTAAATAATTAACATTGTCACTTATTTAAGTAAACCTACTTTACTTAAATTATTCATTTTCTTTTCTAGGAAACATGGTTTCATCGTTTAGTTATTTCTTTCCAAGTATAGTGACTAAAACAGATGTTATATTACTGAAATTTAAATAAACTTTATCTTAATAATCTAACATGCATTCAACATTCAAATACTCAAAGTTTCGACATATAATTAAATATGATGCATGAATGCGAACATATTAATGAACAGAAAAGCCCTAAAACATGTTACTATGTCACGATATTTTAATGATACCGGTGAAGTGCCGTCGAATGATAGGTCAGTTACCCTCATTAAAACGAGATGTCACTCGAACAATTGACAACTCCAGAATAACTCATATTCCTATGTCATTGTTCACCGTGTATTTGGTCCAGAGTTTTGATAACAAAATTTGTCAAATTTCTTTTAAGTGTGACCCACTAATTTAGTCTTTTAAATAAAATTGAAGAGTGTCTACGAAGTGTAGATTCAGTCTTCAATCAATCTCATTTAAAATTCTTTATCCCTTTCGAGAGACCCAACTTGATATTGATTTATACAATAAACCTTCCTATGGGAATGAACACCTGCAACAGTGTTACAGAGGCCATGTATAAATCTCACGTTTCGAGCCCATTAGTGGAGACCATAGGATACATTGACATGTTTCCTTCTCCCACTTAATATTTTAAGTTAGGGTTTCATAACTTAGACTAATTCAGGCTAACTCATTAATCCAAGTTTTAATTAACCTAATCAACTTTAACTCTTAAATTGGTTAGATTAATTTTATAAATGTGATTATTCAAGTTTTCCTAATTAAAACTAATCACATTATGCGCCGTCTTAATAATTTCGATTTATTAATTTGAACTTTTCTCCCAGATCGCTCCCAGTTAGAGGCGCTCCGTGTTAGGGGAACTTTATGAAACCTCATCGCTTGGACAGAGCTTTCTCGCCAGAGATCCATTCAATTCAATTAATCTCAATTATTAATTTTTAATTAACCCTTAATTAAAAGTTTCTATTTGTTTATCTTATATGGATTTTGGCCCAATTGTTTAAACAATAATTCCATATTACAAATAATTCATTTAGCTTCTATTCAACTTTTAAACTAGATTTAACTTTTGAATTTTAACTAAATAAGCATCCTTTTAATTCTAAGACAATTAGAATATAATTTTCCATAATAAAATTTATAAAATAAAATTATAGCATGCTTCACATACATTAGCATATAATAACACATATTATATCATGATGCATATATGTACATTTAATAAAATCATACAACCTATGGTGGGATTTTCTACATGACATACTTTTATGCATGAACATTATTTAAAACAATTATATCATACATATAAACAATTTAAATAATAAATAGCTAAATTGACCAGTATTCTTGGCACTATTTCTAAAACGGAAAATTAAAATTACAACTTAATTTAAATCTTCCATTGTAGAAACTTGAGGCTTCAACTTTCTCTCTCCTCCATGGTGTAGGCGTGGGCATGGGTAATTATGGAGGCAATATTATCTCCCATAATATTTCCATAATTACTTGTTTTAAAATAATTATCTTTTAATTATATGGAAAGAATAAAGAAAATATTTTCCATGTAATCTTATATCAATTTCTAAATTCATAATTTAAGATAGGGATATAATCTTTAAAAAGATTTTATTCTAATCTTAAATTTTTAAATTTTTAAATTGAGATAACAAGATAATTATGTTAAAATATCTTACCATATCTTACCTTATCTCATCCTTTTCTCTCTCCTTGGGCGTGGATCTCATGGATTGGTGGAAAATTTTTTTCTCCTTTTCCTTCCTTGGTAGTGCCGATTTTTGCCTCATTTGGTATGGGAAAATTACAAATTTTTCCTATACCCTAAAATTAGGGTTTACAAATTTTCTACTAAAATTTAAAATCCTAAGTGCCTCAAGAATACCTAAACAGTCAATAAGCAAACCTCCATAATTTATATAACACAATTTATATAATCATACATAAAACAATTTCTATGCAACCCACCAAAATTTTCGAAAACTCACAATTTTGCATGATAATTAATATTAGCTCTGATACCAATTGAAGGGATGATTTACTAAACTAGCGGAATTTGATTTAGTAAACTAATTAACATTTAATTATGGATCTATTAATATCATGCAATTTGTGAAAAACATGTAGATTCATGCTTTAAATTTCGAAAATTAAAATCAAAACTTACATTGAGTAATAAATGGAGAATCGGTTGAAGGTTTCTTTACAGCATCAAATCCTCAGCAACACCGGATCTTCTACGCTATATCCCGATCGATCAAACGAAATCCGATTGTGGGATCGAACTTTAGAAGAAATTGGGAAGAAGAAAAAATATTTTCTTCCCAATAGACTAGGGAAAATCGGCTAAGGGGGGAGAAGGAGGAAGAGAGAATTCCAAATTTCTTAGGAATTGAATTGTGTGATTTATGAATGACCCAAGCCTCCTATTTATAGGAAAATAGGAATCCTAATCCCATTAGGATTAATCCATGGAGATAAATACAAAAAGAAAAAAGAGTTATCTCTTTCCTTTATCTTGGTATTTCTAAAATGCCATAGATAAATAAGAGAATATTTTCTTTTCTTTATTTTATTTATCTTGGGTAAATAAATCTATATAATTATTATAGGATATATTTCAAATAATTATCTCCTACAAATTATCTATGATGGCCAAAATTAATAATAAATAATTAATAAATCAAATTTATTTAATTAATTATTTTGGGCCAGTTGCAATTAGGTTCATTAATCCAATTGGGCTTGAAACTCTCTCTTAAATTAATAAGTCCAACTTAATTAATTTATTTATTAATTACCATTTAAATAAAATATTTTATTTAAATAATTAATAATATTAATATTTTCTCCCCACTAAATATTATCAAATTATATTTAATTATTAATTTCCATTTAAATAATTTTCATTATTTAAATAATTAATAATAAATATTTTAATTATTAATTTCCATTTAAATAATTTTCATTATTTAAATGATTAATAATAAATATTTTAATTATTAATTTCCATTAAATAAACTCATTATTTAATTAATAACTTTATTGATAATATTTTATTATTAATTAATTAATTTTAATTATTAATTTCCGTTCAAATAAAATTAATTATTTAAACAATTAATAATTGTCAATTAATTTCAATTATTAATTACCATTTAAATATACTCAATATTTAAATAATTAATAATATCTAATTAATAAAATTTCATTATTAATTTTCTGTTTAAATAAACTCATTATTTAAACAATTAATAATGTTTATATTAATTACCGTTTAAATATACTCAATATTTAAACAATTAATATTGCCTATTTAAGTAATTCACTTTACTTAAACTTTCCATTTCTTCTACTTGATTTCGCGACTACGATATTTGGGCTAGCATAGGGACCCGATGGACCTATAGATCATGGGCTTGATAATTAGTCAATTAAGTGATTAACACATAATCAGTTAATTACTTATTATCTAACTATGAATAATTCCACTATAGATTCATAGCTGAACTCCCCTCACTATAGATGAGTTATGTCCATTTAGTTTATCTTTATTTATATCTGTGATATATCCTTCACATGGAACCCTCATAATTACAGACGGATAAATTTACCGTTTTGCCCCTGTAATTACCGCTTTATCCTTGTGTTCCCGCTGATTCTCCAATGAACTTTATCTTTAGTCGAACTAGAGATAATACACTTCTGTGATCAATAGAAGACGTGGCGCCACTTGTTCATGTCTCGAATCGGTACATCAAGGGAGTTTCCTAAAGTTCCTAAAATGTTTAGGTATCGCACTGGTACCGTTAATTTATAGGAAAGTTATGAATTCCATCTCGTGAAGATGAGTTCCCAGCTACTTATATAGTCATGTTCCCAAAACAGAAGTGCATTGAGCGTTCTTACAGATCGCTCTCAACCATGTGAATCAAAGAACATAACTCCACAAATAGGAGTCCGCATTTCACTCGGGATTGAGATCTATCACGGTTGATAAACTTAGTTTGATATTCGATCATTTCTCGTAAACTGGTACTAATGAGAAATTTGATCGAACATCGTGGTCCTGTCTTATACAATCAACATTGCATATGATACTTCCATTTCATGTCTCCCACATGAACGATCAAGGATTAGATCATTTGTCTATAAACAAAATGCGAAGCTATCAACAATGTTACCAGGATAAGGTTCCCAAACGTTATCCGTTTACTGTAGACACGTTTAAGTTACTCATCTCGACTTTAATCCTCTCGTATGACTCACATACTAAGTTGTGATTTCATAACAGTAACTTAGGGTTTACTATTTGAATGTTTGATATTAATATATTTCCATATATTCCTAATATCATCAATTGAATCAATCTAGATAATATAAAGAACTTATGTTTATTTATTTAATTTATTCGAAATAAATTATTATAAGTAAATAATTACAAGTTCTAGGACACAATTCCTAACAGGTTGGGCATTTTCTATAGTAGACTTCACAACATCTTCAAGTTCTTTTCTCTTTTGATTGAGAACTTCCCTGAGGTCGGGCCTTTCTTTTTGACTAGGTTTCTTGTTGTGAGAGGATGAATTCACCTGAATATTTAGCCTTGACTTCTCCTTTAAACCACCCTTCTCATGATTTCGCAATTTACCTATGCGCTCTATAGGTTCTTTTTCTTTGCCTTTTTTTATAGTAATTCTTTGTTGTCAGTGAGGGCTTGATGGTCAGATGTTTGTGTGAGAATTTCGAGTATTTTAGCTACATCTTGATTCACACCTTGCACTTTCTCTTCTAGAACATCTACCCTTCCGTTTGGCATTGGCAAAGCGCTTACTATTTCTTCATTTTAATCAACTTGTTTTTGCTTTCTAGTACTACGAGTTTGATATCTTTTGCTACGGGGGTTACAGTTTTACCCGTCATCTACATCATCACCGTGTTAACTTTTTCAACTCATCCTCGATGGTAGAGCACTTAGTTATACTCGTCTCCACAGACGGTACCAAATGTTGTTGCCTAAAAATGGAGAGCTTCCACACACAAAACAAACTTAGAAGATGGGATAAGCCGGAGGTCGTACGCTGCGCTGGAGGTGCTACGTAGGAGGTGAGATGGGTAGTTGACAAGCATACCAAGATAGTAAAGGAAGAAAGCACCGGTGTAACGAACCGATTTTCCGTTAAATTCTTTAAATTCAATTGCACAGTGGAAGACTTAGTTTTAAAGAAAATTCCATGGGTTCGTTTAAAAATCGGATAACCAAAACCTGTTTACAATAACCCATATTTAGAAAAAGCGATAAATCAGGAATGCGCATTCTAGCATATAATTTAAATTTCCAAAAGAGATTCAAATCATAAAACATATGTAAATTTTAAACAAATACCCTTTCGGGCTAAAAAAGACACAATACGAAAGTTGGAAATAATTTACAAGCATTTCAAAGAATGCTAAACCAAAAGCATGTTTATCATTGTCCATACACCAACTCTGCAAGTCACACAACACCACCTCCTCTACCACGCTTCTTAGGACTAGGTTTACCTGAAAATTTGTAAGTGTAGCAACATTAGCATAAAAATGCTAGTGAGAGTAAAACGAAAGCAAGTAATCCTATGAATCAAATTTCATACCAGAAATTGTGTCCAAAGGCCTAAATTGCTCTTTACTATCCATTCCACACTTCCAATTTCCATACAATCATACGATAGTAATATACTACCTGTAATGGTCTTTCAATGCCAAGTAATAGAAATAAAGACTTAAAGTAAAAGTAACAACCATTACTAAGTCTTACTACACAAATCTAAAGAATATGTAATTGTAATACTAGCTATCTTTGTTACCAAACAAGTTTCATCGTAACGTGCTATTGTATGGATTGAAATCAACATACCACGTACGGTCGTACCATATCACAAGTCATCATACCATAATACCGTATGGACCGAAGTCAACATACCACGTACCGTATCACAAATCATCGCACCATGATACCGTATGGATCCGAATCAACATACTGTCATGTGCCGTATCACAAATCATCATACCATGGTATCATATGGATCCGAATCAACATACTACCATGTACCGTACCATAATACCGTATGGACCGAAGTCAACATACCACGTACCGTATCACAAACCATAGCACCATGATATCGTATGGATCCGAATCAACATACTATCATGTGTCGTATCACAAACCATCGTACCATTGTATCGTATGGATCCGAATCAACATACTACCATGTGCCGTACCATAATACCGTATGGACCAAAGTCAACATACCACGTACCGTATCACAAACCATCGCACCATGATATCGTATGGATCCGAATCAACATACTATCATGTGCCGTATCACAAACCATCAAGTTCTCTAATAAGTTAGATAATCTTAACCGAATTCTACTAAGTTACTAAAGAACCTAATCAATTTGGCTTACACGAGTTATCACTTAAGTGTATTTTCTAAACCACTTTGACTCCCAAACCACTCAAAGTGTTTTTAACTTCCACTTTCATTTAACATCTCCAATTCATTTACAATACTTTCAAACCACTCCAATGTTTCCTTTTCACCGAACTCACTATAATTCCAAATTCTCTCCACTCAGTTCTGAATTAAAGTCTCCAACCAAACATTAATTATAAGAAATTAATTCCCTCTTAACCTTGATAAACAAAATCGTAATGAAACTTAATTCATAAAATTACTAACTTCCCTTTTAAACTCACATTGGTTTTGCAGTCGAGTATCCAAGGAATCGAAGTCGAATCCACACGACAATTACAAACCTACAATTCAACAATTGAACTACAATTTACAAATCATAACTAATAAGAGAACAAGTGTGATTTTCGGGTGAATAGTGTTTTCGGATGAATAGTGTTTTCGGGTGAATAGTGTTTTTCGAAAATCCGGGCTCAAAATCGTCAAATTCCTTGATAAAAATACGTGATTTCATTTTCAAAACTCATTTATAATAAAAAAATGAACAAAACCATATAAAAAGTTTTGAAAACTCACTTTTTAGGGCTTCCCTTAGAGAACGAGAAACGACACAAGCATAGGTGGGATAGATAGCCCTCGTACCTAGCAATCCAACGCAACTGACCTCATCGAAAACGGTCAGGAATTGATGAAAACCCAAGAGATTTTTCTTCTCATCAATGGAAGCTCACGTGAGGAAGAAAAGAAGGAGAAGAGAAAATGAATGTTTTGTCTAATTTTTGATATTTAAGATGAAGATGAATAGTAAAAAGTAGATATTTAAGAATTTGGAAAATGACGCCTACGTCCCTCTTTTGTTTTTACTTTAAAAACGAAACCCGAAGCTCTTAACTTAATCTAAAGGTGATTAATAATTATTAATTGGCCCGTTAATAATTATTAATGTCACCGAAATGAATTTAAAGTATTAAAACGACTAAAAAGACTTTCGGACGAAAATGACTACTAAAATCGAAATTACTAAATTTAAACTAATCTTAAAAGCTTAAATTAAAATAAATAAATAAAATAAAAAAAAAATTCACCCCCAAAAGTAGCAAGACGTTACAACCGGTGTGGTGCCGGTTTAACACCCTCCAATACTTAAGTCAGATCTAGTGTGTCAGAGAGAATTAAAGTATAATTAGTTACCTAATGAATTGATTTCTTCTCCTATTTATTGGAGAATAAGTTGATGGCATCATCATGTCACGTGTCGTGTCAGTATTTGACCATGTGTGGCTTCTCAATTACATGTCGCTGGGGTATACCACGTGTCATTTTGCAAGTGGATACTTGTATTCGATCTTAAGTATGTAAGTTAGTGTTGGAGACTGCGTAGCCATGTCTTGTCAAGTGCATAGACTTTATGACCAGGCATTGTGTGTAGACAACATTTCCAGGTACTGTGCTCAGACAGATTGCCCAAGTATTGTGCTCAGACGCCGTGCCCATGTACTGTGCTTAGACAATGTGCATAGACATTTTTGCCAAGTTGTAAAATTCCACATGTTATCCAATTTCACCCACAACACACGTGATATTCTTTCTCATATTTGAAAGCTTAACATATTTTCTAGTTTGATTTTAACCGTAAACCATAAACTCTATGCTTTATAAACTTCTTTTCAATATATGTTTCATTAATTAAATTTTTTTATATTAAAATTTATTATTAAATTCTATTTAAGATTTAAATTATCGTATACTTAACTACTTTAATGAATTATGTGGTTGATGTTTTTTATTTAATCTTTAAGAATTTTTTTTTTAATTCCTTTATTATTTATTTTTAAAAATTATACCACCAAATAAAAAACTTTTTTTCCAAATATCTATATTTCTTATTTTTTAGTCAATTTATTTATTTATCTAGATAATTTCTAATTTTAGTTCTAAATCAAAAAATTGTATTCAATTGAATTAATAGTGTATGTGTTTTTACCATCAAGGTTTTTTCTATTGATTTTAAAATTTGAAAATATAATAAAATTTTATTTTATTTTAATATTATTAGATATTGCACCCTTTATTAATTCAATAATTGATATTTTGTTCATTTTATTTTTAGTGTCTTAATTTTTTTTATTACAAATTTAATTTTTTTTAGGTATTTTTTTATATTAAATTATCATCATCTATTATTAAATAATTTAAACTTTTAATATTTATTTTCAATTAAAAATGACTGATAAATCTAAATAGTTACTTATTCATTTTAATATCACATCTATTTTCATGTGTTATACATAACTTTTCAACTGTTTTTGTGAGATATTAAGTTGTGAAAGCAATAAAAAGTAAAGGAATTTAGAGGGAAAAAAAAAGTATTGACCACGTTTTATAAATTGAAGAGAAATATTCAAAAGAAGGTAAAACAAATAAAAATTTTACATATGAGAAAAATATAAACATCAAGATAAATAAATTAAATTAAAAAAAAAACCCCTATAAAACGTACTTTGCAATCGAAATTTCATATTACAAAATATACCCATTTTTTTTACAACTCCAAGAATTATTTTTCTTTCATTCAATAAAATATATTAAATGGAGATGATTATTTAATAAAAAGTGAGATATATTTATCAAGTTACATGCATAGTAATTTTAAGATATAAAGAAGGGTATATTAGTCTAAAAATATAAATAGTCATTTAATAGAAGGGGCAATGGCAAATCTAGCAATTTTTTTAATAATAATTGTAAAAAGAAAAGCTAAAAAAAATAGTTGCAAATATAGTAAATTTTGATCCGGTTTATTAGTGATAAACATTGAACTACATATTTTTACACTATGTTTATCACTGATAAACACACAAATCACTGTTAATCACTGATAAACATGATAAAAATTGCTATCTTTTCAAATACTTTTTAGAGTTGATATTTTTAGAAATATTGCATAAAATTCTCCCACCCAATGAAATTTCCCTTAATCGAAAGTAGAATATAAATATGTAATGACATGTTTAGTCAATTAGATATATATATATATATATATATATATATTTATTTATTTATTTTTGCATGTATAGTGATTTGATGATTTTAAAAGGATATAAAAATTTAAAAATGATTCTCAAACATCCTTTCTTTTATATATTAAGGATATGAGAATTTTTTTTTCCTACATAGATTATATTTGCTTATATACTCACTCTGATGAATTTAATAAACGGATCAAACATAACATTTCAAACACTATATATTGAATGAAAAGAATTATTCTCTCACCTCTTTCATTAATGATAATTACATATTTTTATTACAATCAGTTAGCTTCTAACTAAGCTTGTAACTAACTTCAAACTAAATGTAATCCCCATATTCCCCCTCAAGATGGGAGATGAAGATTAAAATATCCCATCTTGGACAATAAAGGAAACAACATTGAACTTGGAAGGGCTTTAGTGAAGAGATCAGCAAGTTGAAGAGAAGATCTGATTAGGAGAAGCTTCACAATGCTAGCCAATAACTTGTCTCGAACAAAATGACCTCTATATGTTTCGTCCTCCCGTGAAATGAAAGATATACTTTCTATATTTATTATGGTCAAGTTATCAAAGAAAATCAGAGAGGGAGAAAGAGGTGAAACCTGTAAATCTGTTAGCAAAAATGTCAACCAAGTTATGTCACGAAAAACGACTACAAGTGCGTGATACTCAGCTTCAGTTGAAGATCTTGAGACTATGGTTTGCTTTTTAAATTTCCATGAAACTAAGGAGTTTCCAAGGAAGATGCAAAAACCCGTAATGGATCGTCTTGTGTCCAAGCAAGCCCCCCAATCAGCATCTACAAATGCTTTTAGTTGCAAAGGAGCTGTCTTCAAGTACCTCAATAAGTGATGAACAACCATAAGATGTGGAGAAGAAGGCTTGGATACAAATTGGATTAATTTGTGCACTGCATAAGTGATGTCAGGCTTTGAAATTGTGAGATAAAGAAGTCTGCCCACCAATCTTCGATAAGTATGGGCCTTATCAGAACATAACAACTCGCCATCAACAGAATTCAACCTCAGTTTGGGATCCATGGGAATAAAATTGGGCTTTCAATTTAGAAAACCAGTGTCCTCTAGTATTTGAAGACAATATTTTCGCTAACAAAGAGACAAGCTAGAACTGGTACAGGTTATTTCTAAACCCAAAATGTATAGAAGGCAGCCAAGATCCTTTAAAAGAAATTGAGTATGTAAAAACTATTTAACCATGTCAATTTCTGTGAATGATGGCCCTATGCTATTAATATCATCCACATATACTAATAAGACCAAGAATGTTGAACCCTTACCTTTGACAAATAAAAAGGAATCTGCCTTTGATTGAATAAACCCAAAAGAAATAAGAGAAGTGGAGAATTTGGCAAACCATTGTTGAGAAGCTTGCTTGAGGCCATAGATGGACTTGTTCAATTTACAAACTAAGGGCTCCCCCTGAAGAGCAACAGCTATTTGACGCTGATAGCTTAATGGAAAAGTCATAAACACCTCTTCAAATAAATCGCCATTTTAGAAAGCATTATTGACATCCAATTGTATCAATGGCCAAGAATATTGAGATGCAAGAGAGAGAAGCACTTTGACATTGACCAACTTTACAACCGGGGAAAAAGTTTCAAAGTAGTCAAGGCCCTCATGTTGAGTGTATCCCTTGGCTACTAGACGTGCCTTAAATTCGTTAACAATCCCATCAGCCGTGTGTTTTATTTTCTATACCCACTTACTGCTAATAGTGTGACTGCCCTTAGGTAAAGGAACAACAGTCCAAGTAGAATTTCTTTTTATGGCTGTAAGCTCTTTTGCCATAGTTGTTCTCCAATGTTCATGCTTGACAGCTTGATTATAACATTGAAGTTAATAGCTCATAGATATGTTGAAGAGAAAGTTTTTATGTGTAGAGGTGAAATCGGAGTAGGAAAGATGATTTTTAAAGGATATCTTTGGTTTCTGGAAAAGAGTGGAGTCTTATGTTGGAGATGACAGTGATAATCTTCTAGATAATCAGGTGGTTTGGTAAATTTGCTGGAATGTCTCATTTTTTAAGAGAAAAGAAAGAGGGTATGATAGGTAAAGCAGGAAGAGGGGGTACTGTAGGTGAAGGGTAAGTAGTAGGTGAAAGAGAAGCAAGGATGACAAAGGTGGGTGGAATGTCAATTGATGATGGAATATGAGGTGTAGATGGAACAAAAGGGGTAGGTTAATGGAATGGTGATCTATCAGGTAAAGGATGTGGCAGAACAAAATAAGAGACAAGATTCTGAAAAATAGGAGAAGGAGCTTCAGTGTGAAAAGGAAATTGTTCCTCATGAAAAATAACATATCGAGATAGAAAAAGCTGATGTGTTAAGAGGTCATCTAATCTGAAACCTTTTACACCTTGTGAGTAGCCAAGAAACACACATTTTCTATCCCTTGGATCAAACTTTTTACAATTAGATGATAAGGTAGATTCATTAACAAGACAACTAAAAACTTTTAAGGAGGTATAATCAACTGGCTGTTTTAAGGGAAGCTCATAAAGTGTTTGATTGAACAGAAGTGGAGTTGGTGTCCTATTTATCATAAATGTGGCAGTGAGAATACAGTCCCCCCAAATTGTAATAGGAACCTTGGACTGAAAATATAATGACCTTGCCACATTCAGTAAATGCTGATGTTTACGTTTAGCCATGGAGTTCTGTTGAGGTGTTTCTACACAAAAAAATTGGTGTAAAACACCATTTGTTTGAAAGAAAGTCTCAAACCTCAATTCAGGTGCATTATCATATCTAAAACACTTAATATATGTTCCCAATCGGGTATGAACAAGAGCAAAGAATCTAGGAATAATGGATAAGGCATCTTATTTATTTTTCATGAGATATACCTAAGTAAATCTGGTGCATTTATCAATTAGGGTAAGAAAATAAGAATAGCCTTGATGTGTGCAAGTATGGTAAGGGGCCCATGAGTCACAATGAATAATATCAAATGGAAATTTGGCCATGTAATTATTAGAAGAAAAAGATAAGTGACGCTGCTTTGCTAAAGGACAGATATCACAAAAATCCATAGTATCACTCTTATTCATAGAGCTAGAAATAACTAGCTTATTATGGAACAAAGATAGCCGTTTAAAAGATAAAGGCCCAAGGCGACTAAGTCTTAATTGCATAGAAGCTTTTTGAGAATAGAACAAGCTAAAGTCTTATAAGATGTGGGATTGGAACGTAGATCAACATTGGAATACAAGACATATAGATCCTAAAAAATCTCACCCCTGCTAATCATCTTCGAACTACACCTATCCTGAATCAAATAAAAATCAGCAGAGAACTGAACATCTACATCAGAATTTTTAGTCAATTTTCTCACAGAAATGAGGTTGAAAGTAAACTCTAGTATGTAGAAGACCCCTTGTAATAAGATATGTGAATTGAGAACAATATTGCCAATACCAATCACATCAACATTCTGAGAAGTAGGAAGAGTTACAAATGTGTCTGACACCATTGTTAGTGAACTAAAAAGCTTTTTGGAGTAGAAAATGTGAATAGAAGCCCCAGAGTCAACAATCTACATATGTAGATAATTAATATGAGATGAAATATTCACTGAAAAATTCATACCTACTATACGAGGTGTAGAAGAAGAAGTTGTGCTGGAAAAATCTGTCTTAGATTGCGCCAAGTTGGCAATTAATAAACTCATGAGCTGTGCATAATGATTAGAATTAATCGAATGACTGTTATAAAAAATCCTTGAATGTTCAGAATTAACAATGGAGGAAGAAGTCTAATTGACAATAGGAGAAGGTTGTGATGGTGACTTTGTAAACTTGAAGCTAGGAGGAAATCCATGAAGACGATAACATTTCTCAATAGTGTGACCAGAAATATTGCACTGGGTAGAAATAGGTCTGTCCTTCTTGACATTTTTGTTGGAAGATATTTCGCCTTTAATTTTGACGAAAAGCTCCAAAAGCAAGTGGATCAGAAGAAGAAGATGAGAAATTTGTTGTCTTCACAGTGCATTTGCGTTCTTCCTAATGATTAAAGAAAAAGTTTTGTTGATATTGGGAAAATGATCCATTAACAGAATCTGAGAAATGATGGAAGCGTAGGAATCGTTCAATCTCATAAGAAAACTTTGGATGTATTCTCCTTGGTAGAAATTACAGAGGATGTTTTCTGCTACGGTCAATCACGGCCAATAATATGCTTTGCGTCTCCTTGATCTTTGAATACCTGAGAAACAAGAACAAGAAAACACCAGTGTAGTGCTTGCCAAAACGTCTTCGATGATCAAGTCAGTGATCTGGAACTAAGTAAAATGTGTATATTCTCATATGGAGCTGGAATAATATACCGTATAGGGGTTTTTTTAGCTCTTTATATATTAGACGTATAGATAAGATGAGTCCTCTATCTACGGTGGTATGATCTTGATAATATCTATCAAATATAATTCTTTAGATTGACATATCTGGAAGATGATGAACTTATGATATGAAACCCTAGGAAATTGAAATAGAAACCCTTTGAAAGCACAAAGAACCCCTAGATGCAAATCCTAAAACCCCGATGAACAATAAGGTAAAACCCATGGAATACAAGAAGAATAAGATTATTCCAATGATCTAATATCTTGAAATAAGAGAACTTGTTCTTATTTCAAGATCGAAACAATTCACAAACATACTAGATCAAATTATGCTTGAATGTTTCTAAAACATGCAACCTAGAACAAGGCTACAAAACTAAGCAATTTTGGCTAAGCAAAAAGCAATATTATTATCATGTTAATTCTTAATATTTAGGGTTACAAATGAGGCTTTAAATAGCCAAAGAAACCCTAAAAACAACAAGGAAATTCGGATTGCAAGGAGGCACAAAATCTGCCAAATCTTTCCTTAAGTGCATTTGGTGCATTTTAGGAAAGTTTTGCCCTAGAAGATATTATATCATTCCTAAACTATTCTAAGCATTAAAACTGATAAATAAAGGCCTAAAACATGTCCAAATACATTGTAAATTTGTGGACATCATATATGGCAAGTTCGGGAACAAATATGGAAAGTGGTCCAAATAAGGAAAGTTTGCAAAAGTAGTACAACTTTCCTAATTAGCTCTTCTCTTCATTTCTTATTGAACAATTCTTCAATACTCTTCTTCAACATGTATTTTCCATTGATTAAAGTTCATCAAGTCCTCTTCCATAGACTCCATGCCTGATCTTCAAAGCTTGTCTTGACTTTTCTCATGTAGGCTTGTAATGGATGTTTTATGCTTGTCTTGAACTTTGATCTTGAGATTGATCCTTGAGATATTTGTGACGTTCCATGATTCATATCAACTTATCTTCTAATCGAGTTATTATTCAGAATATCCAATTGTCCGAGCTGGTCTTTGAGTCTTTACTTTCCAGTTAGGGCTCGACCCAAACTTTCTGGCATGTCAATATCTTGGGCTTTCGACATTGGACCTGGCCCATGAGAAATTTTACCTCTACAATTCTTCCCTATTTTCATGTCCGAGTTGCTTGGTCATAAAAACAAGTAGAGGTCTAAACAAATAAGGGCGACCCAAAATCATGGATTGTTTACACACGTAAACCATTTTAGATTGAACATTTAAAATTCAAGAAAAGGAGGAATACTTATTTTCTTTATGCTTTCCTTCATTCGATTTTGGTCGTCTTTGCTTGAGGATTTAAGAAGCTTTGCACTAAAAGGAAGTATTTCTTCAACCGCTCGCCATCTCAGGTTGGTTCTTGCCTCTAAAATTAATAGCATACATCAGTAGAATTTTCCTAATATTAGAGTCGCTGAACTAGGGCTAGGAATTCGTTTTTCCAATGGAGTCTTCTTCAGTGAAGATAATTAAGGAATAATGAACTGGTATAAGAATGTATGTTTATCCTAATACGATTGCTGCAAATGCTGATGAGTATAATGCAGAAAATGTTTCAAGAAATTCCTTCTCGCTGAGGAGATGAAAGAAGATGAATTGATGGTTCCCCTATCTTAATCATCAAAAGAAAATCCGAATAGTTCTCATCCTAGTAGTTTGTCTTTTGAGAGTGGATCTGGAGAGTCTGGTGATGATTCCGAGGAAACTCTCAGTGATAAAATAGGAATTTACAATTCCCCTGGTAATCTGAATGATGACGTTACAACAACTTCATCTGGTTGGTCGAGAACGGTCCATCATATTTCTTTAAAGGCAACAGGGCTTAAACAATCTGATCTAGTTTTTTATCGCCTTTCATTTCGTATTCCCCCAAATGTGGAGATCAGGGTTCCAAGTCTTGAAGAACGCGCTCATCATGATATTGGGTATTCATGGACCTCTTTCTATGAGATCTTTTTTTATAGCGAAGTATGGTTTCCCATTGGAACGAGGATGGCTTCACTTCTGAGGGATCTGGATGTCACTCTCGGTCAAGTTATGTCGAATACCTTGAGGGGTTTGGTTACCCTCTTAGTTCTCACTTCTATGATGAACATGAATTTGACATTGAGAATGCTTTCATACTTGTGGTCTTCTAGGTTTAACCAACAAGATACCTCTCGATTCCACTTTCATGGCTCTATCGGGAGGAAGATTGTTATTGGTCTGCCCTTTAATGACTAAAGATGGAAGAATAGGTGGTTTTTTTATTAAGGGAAGACTGACCTATGATGGGATCCTGATTCTCCTTATTTAGAAGGAGTCGGGTGCCATCTTTGAATAATTATTCTCATTTTTTCCTTCTCCTTACAGTTCGTACCCTAATCAAATCTAACATCAAGACTTCGAACATAAATGCTTACGAAGAATTAGAGAAGGTTGGTCAATTTATCTAGAAGGATTTTATCAGTGAAGAATAGTTGATTTTGATGGGGCTTTGGGTTCCTTTTCATTCGGAACCAGTCCCAGGAGTTAAAGGTATCATATAGTTTCGTCCTCTTCTAATGGTGACCATTTCATTTTCTGAATTACTTTGTCTTTACAGTTAGGAAGAGACAAGGAAGTATGAAGCTAAATTTCCCACGGCCAAGTATGTCTGAGAACTCGAATCTATCTTAGTTTTCTCTAGCCACCAGCAAGGAACTCCACGTTAGCTCCTCATCGCGTCTGAAGGGGAAAGGCTTAGTTGATGAAATGCAGCCTCCTATTAAAGAGAAAAAGAAGACTCACAAGGTGAAGAGTCCAGTGTCTATGTCTTTCGCGCCTACTTCCTCATTTGGTACTGGCTCTCCCCATCTTGTTGCTTCTTCACAAGATCCTTCTTCGTATCCTCCTTTTACTAATTATCCTCGGCCTAAAATGAAATTGATGAGGGAGGATCCGGTGTTTCCTCCGACTCATTATTTTGGATCTGCCTTGAGTGATAGATTTATGCAGTCTTGTCTTGGTTCAATGGGTTTCGAAAAAGATTTTGGATCTGTGTCCCTTCCTCCTGTATTCGGTTTGCCTCATCCGGAAGAGTTTGTGGATCGTTTATCCACATAGACTATCGTGGTAACATTCATAACTGATACTTTCTTTCTTGCATTTGACTTGTAGTGAGAAGGCCTTCATGTGGGTTACCCAGGGTTTCCAAGCGTAAGCTCAGATGGGTTACTTACTTAAAATGGCCTTACGTGATGGCAAAACGGCCAAACAATCGTTTAATGCTTCGTCTATGAAGCTAGTTGCAGTGGAGGCAGTGACTGCGGAGGCGGTCAAGAAGTTGGAGGTTACTGAGGGAAAGAATAGGGAGCTTAAAGCTGAATTAAAGAAGTTTAAGAATGAGCTAACCTAGAAGGAGGGGTTGAGCAAAGGGCTGCGTTACGAGCTGGAGGATTCCTAGAAATCTCTTATTGTTGCCAATGAGAAACTCACCTATGCAGCGTATTGCGCTGGAGCAAGTTAGCCGTGATGAACTGAAGTTAAGACTCACTAAGGAGGAAAGGTCACGATTCAGCCCAATTAGGAGGGAAAATGCCGCTCAAGAGTTTGAGCATCTTTGCTTGCTTCTCGATGAGGAGGACCGGGCCAACGAGAACGAGGGAATTGTCAACGGCATCTTGTATGAGGAGGACGAGGACATGGGGGTCACCTCTGATTCGACCAAGAACGTGGTAGAGATTTGGGACATCTTCTAGGTTTGGTGGTGAGTTCCCGGATTGTGGGTTCCCCAATTTGAGCTTTTTATTTCTTGTTCCTCCTAAAATACTTTTCCTACTCTTCGTATGTTTTCTTTCATATTGGATTTACATGGGCAACACTCTACTATCAAAACTTTTCGCACATTTAAGGCACAAGCCTCTCCTAATCTGCTGATGTCGATCTTTTTTCATTATTTTAATATGTGTTAACTTTTACTTTTCAAGGATTTAGCCTAGTCTGAGCTAGGTCTTTCTTCCTTATCTTCGTAAGGGTTAATCTTTTTTCTGCGAAGATTTTGTTTCCGAGCTAGGTCTTTTATCCTTGTTTTTATAATGGTTAGTTTTGATCTTCGAAGATTTTTCCTAGTCCAAGCAAGGTCTTTCTTCCTTATTTTTATAAAGGTTAACTTTTCCTTTTTGAGGATTTAGTCTAGTCCGAGCTAGGTCTTTCTTCCTTATCTTTGTAAGGGTTAATCTTTATTCTACGAAGATTTTGCCTAGTCCGAGCTAGGTCTTTTTTCCATGTTTTTATAGAGGTTAGTTTTGTTCTTCGAAGATTTTGCCTAGTCCGAGCTAGGTCTTTCTTCCTTATTTTATAAGGGTTAACATTTCTATGAAGTCCGAGCTTGGTTTTTTGTCCTTTGCTTAAAAAAGGATCGTTTTGTTCTTCGAAGATTTTTCCTAGTCCGAGCTAAGCCTTGCTTCCTTATTCTTCTAAGGATTAGTTTTTACTCTTTGAAAATTTTAACTAGTCTGAGCTAGGTCTTCCTTCCTTATTTTTATAAGGGTTAATCTTCATTCTTCAAAGATTTTACCTAGTTCGAGCTAGGTCTTCCTTCCTTATTTTTATAATGGTTAATGCTTATTCTTCGAAGATTTTTCCTAGTCCGAGCTAGATCTTTCTTCCTTAACTTTATACGGGTTAGTTTTTATTCTTTGAAGATTTTTCCTAGTCCGAGCTATGCCTTCCTTCATTATTTTTATAAGGGTTAATTTTTATTCTTCGAAGATTATGCCTAGTCCGAGCTAGGTCTTCCTTCCTTATTTTTATAAGGGTTAATTTTTATTCTTCGAAGATTTTTCCTAGTCCGAGCTAGGTCTTCATTCCTTTTTTTTATAAGGTTTAATTTTTCTTCTTCAAAGATTTTTCCTAGTCCGAGCTAGGCCTTTCTTCCTTATTTTTATAAGGGTTAGTTTTTATTCTTTGAAGATTTTGCCTAGTCCAATCTAGGTTTTTCGTCCTTTGCATCGAAAGGGTTTGTTTTGTTCTTTGAAGATTTTTTCTAGTCCGAGCTAGGTCTTTCTTCCTTATTTTTATAAGGGTTACTTTTTACTCTTCGATGATTTTTCCCAATCCGAGCTAGGTGTTCCTTTCTTATTTTTATAAGGGTTAATTTTTATTCTTCGAAGATTTTGACCAGTCTTAGCTATGTCTTCCTTCCTTATTTTTATAAGGGTTAATTTTTATTCTTTGAAGATTTTTCCTAGTCCGAGCTAGGTCTTTCTTCCTTATTTTTATAAGGGTTAGGTTTTATTTTTCGAAGAGTTTTCCTAGTCTGAGCTAAGTCTTTCGTCCTTTCTGTTAAAAGGGTTCGTTCATCTAACTTTCATGTTAGCGTTTTCTTTGATATGGATTTGAACAAAAGTGTATCTATTAAAAATTTTATTTCGGATTATATTGGGTTTTCCAAGTAAAGAAAAAGATAACAAGAAAGAAAGAGATAAAGGAGTTATCCGAGACGTCGTCCATTTCCCCGGATGCAAAAGAGAGCTTTGGAAGGTTCAGTAATGGACGGGCTGGTCATTACATCATGGGCGATCTTGGCGGTTATCATCGTCTCTATCGCATCCATCATCTTCGTTATCCTCGTCCTCCTCTTCATCATCCTTATCCTCCGAGGGCTTTAGGATGTCACCAAGATGATAGATCTCTGCATTCATCTCGGAGACCCAATTCTGAAACTCGTCTAGGAAGTTTTCCAGGGGTGCAAGGATTGTTTGGCTTCTTGGGCTTCCAGGACGATTATGTCTCTCAACCTTTTCGTCCAATAGAAGATGTGGCTGGCACTCGAAATGGCCCAGTCCAATCTTTCTTTTATTTCTTCGAATTTCTTATTCAAGCGCTTATTAAATCGGTGTTGTCGTTGATGAGCTTCTTTCTCTTCACGGAGTTCTTGATCCTTTCTTCTCAACATAGTTCTTAGTATTCTCTGCTTTTTCTTCTCCCATTTTACCATGTAGGAGGCTTAGTTACTACCATCGCTCTGATTGGAATCTAGGGACTTAATTTTTGATATGTCGAAGCTTGGAGTTGGAAGAAGTGGTGTTTGGGTATTCTTAGAATGGTTCTTTTAGAGTTCTTGGATGGGAGTTAGGAAGTTGGTGCCTTTCCTCCGTGCGTTGTGGTCTTATTTATAAGCTAGAATTCACTTTCCTATGGGATCTAGAAATGCTTGGACGTTTTACCCAGGCCATAATGGGGTTTTTTGTCTTTCAATGCGCCTTCATGGAGGCAATACCTCTTCGACTACTTTGATGCGATGTGGCACTTCTAGTTCCAAGGTGGTAATGAGTGCGTCCTGTTGACACTTTTTCAAATCCTTTTCGCTGGTTCGGTTTATCGGAGAGAGGGATCATTTAATGTTCCTTTTGTTTCAGATATTTAAACGGGATTCTTGGTTTGCACCTCTTCAAATCCTTTTAATCAAGTTTATTGGGATGTGGTGGCAATCAAATGTGATTCATGTTTCGGCTACCCTCAGTTAGGGATTGAATCTTGGAGGAGATATTTATTAGATGAAAATCTTTGAGAATTTTCTTATTGTGACGTCATGTCAATAATTATGGGGTTTATTCTTCCCAAGTTCATTTTTCTTCCCAGATGGTCAAATCGCTTCAGGATTCGCTACGTTTAACACGCTTTATGTTTTTCCAGAGCCTTCGTCATTTTCCACAGTTTTGCCCGTGTTCTTTTGTCTGTGCTGATTGATCTTATCCGTGCTAGTAACAACAATTTTTTGTTGGGTTACTTGTTTCCCCAATTTATTTGAACTGTTAAATTAATAACGTTCATGTAAATATGAGTTTTTAACAAACATTTTTAAAACGTGTGTTTGTTTAGACTTATTTTCTAAAAATTAGAAGATTAACTTTCTTCGATAGGGATAAGATGGACTTTATTAAAATGCTGAATTGGAAAGACATATTGTACTTGATAAAGAAAAACAAAGAAAAACAAATTAAAATTGGAAAAGAAGAGGGAAAATAGAAAGTTGGGAGGATCACAACCACATTGCTCAGCATGCTCCGTCCCTTTCTTTCTTCAGCTTATTGATTCTATCTTTTTTCTTGTTGACTTCGAGCTTCAAAAGAGATATTTCCATATTCTCTTTGGACACTTCTTGTTTGAGAAGGGTTATTCTTTCCTCTGTTTCTTCCAGTTGAAGCTTGTCGTATTAACGGCCTTTGGCAATTAGTTTCCTCTTGAGTTTCTTATTTTTTTTCTTGATTTCTTTTCAAGGAGGAAGTTGCTGATGTCGAGCTTGCTTTTCAACTCCAGTTTCTCCTTCTAAAAGGCAACTCTCTCAAGCGTGAGTTGATCGACTTATATTTTTAAGATGTTGATTTCGTCTTGGAGTGAAAGCGAGGGAGGGCGAAAGATGAGGAGGAGGATACCATTTGGGAGTTATGAGTGGATTTGTGAGTGCTGCTTCTTTTTTATAGAGTTGATGGGTGGAGTTTGCATTTATTTCGGCATGTTTTGCTTTGTAATTCCCTACGTCTCTATTTAATATAAGTAATGTCTTAGTTGGTTGGCATTCCATGCCCTCGGTATCCGTAGTCTGGTCTCGTCTTTGAGGGGATACGTGCTCGGTTTGACTTCTTCGATTATGCGGTAGGGTTTAACTTTCATGGGACAAGGCCTTACTCTTTTGTTGTAATACCGAGCTAAGACTTGCTGATACTCCACCAGTTTAATGGATGTGCTCTCTCTTTTCTCGTCCAAACTATCCAGTGCCTCTATCATCAGTTGGTCATTTTCTTGGCATTCCTCGGGAAGTTTGCCGCGTATGGTGAGGATTCCTGTTTCGTTCGGTATTATGGCTTCATCTTCGTAAGTGAGAGCGAATGGTGTTTCCCCTGTCAAAGTGTAAGGACCCGAGAACTTTTGTAGGATAATTGAGAATTTTCCTTATTTTGACCTGGTTTATTTATTTATTATAAGTATTTTGGTTAATTAGTATCTAACCATGGTTAGTTTAACTAAGGGTGGGAGTTTATTTGAAGGGTAAAATTAACCATAGGTTAATTTTTGAGTGAGGTCTTGTTAGCAAAGGAAAGAAGAGGAGGGGTATGAAATAAATTTAGGAGGTGGAAGGGTTTTGGTGTTAAATGGAAGAGGTGGAGGGACTTGGTAATAAATTGATTTAAGATGTTATTTTTAAATTAAGGAAACAAATAGTATAAAAGGAAAATAAGAAAAGAAAAAAAAAATACAAAATTCCATCTTTTTTCTTCTCCTTCTACCCGTAGACCCCCCCCCTTCTCTTTTAATTTTCTTCAACCAATTTCACTCACTTTGCACTTGGATCTTGGATCAATTTGAAGGGTTTTTGTGTGATTCATGTAACAATCACAATCTTAGGACGATCCAAACAAGTCTTGGAAGAATATTTGAGCAAAAACTCAAGGTATTGACTAACCTAGATTTTCATTTTTGGTTAGTTTTCTTTGAATTTGATTGAAGTTTCTTCAAGGATGTTTATTGAAGGTTGTTTTTGATTTTTTAAATTCTGGAATTGGTGATGTAAATTATGTTATGAACTTACTCTTAAGCTTCTTTAAAAGGTAAAAGACATGAGTGGGTTCAAGCTTTTACAAAACTCCATTAATGGAGGTTTTTGAAGCTTTTGGTGTTCTTTGATTTTTAGGATTTCTTGACCATCACTTTAAGTTTCTCAATTCTGGTTTTTAAGAGTTTTCATATGATTATAAGATGTATGAAAAACAACTTGAAAGGAAAGGAAATGAATTTTGTTAAAATCTTAAATTTGGCCAAAAAGCTAGTTTTAAATTTAGCTAGTTTTGGGTGTTTCTTTGTTGAATCTTAAAGGTTATCAATTCTGAAAAATTTAGATGTTTGTATGTTTATTTTATACCTGGAAAACACTTTGGAAGATCAATTTAGTGAATGTTTGGTAAATTTCCATTTTTGATAAAAAAAATTGCACTTTTGTTGGACTAGTTTTCTTGTTTTTGAGTATTCCTTGACTTTTAGTGAAAGATTATCAATTCTGGAGCATTTGGTGTTTAAATAGATATATTTAAACAATGAAACCACCTTAGAGCATCAATCCAATTAAAATTTCATAAGTACTCCTTGAGTGACCGAAAATGGCATCCCGGATCAACTAGTTTTGGTACTTGTGTCACTAACCGGGTTCGGGGTTATTTGTGGTTATTATGGCTGATTTGTAATTTTTATATTAGCCTACACATATATGGATCAACTTATTGTAGGCTAAAGGCGAGCGATTGCAAACGGAGCTAACGTTGAAGATGAGAACAAAAAGAATCGGAAGGGTGATTGGTGTGGCGTCCCCGTTCCTCTTGGAACTAATTTGGGAATGGAGTTTATGCATATAAGTAAATATGAATTGTGATGTAGGTGGTAAAAATTGGAAGCAAGTGAAGTTATGGAAAGAAAGAATGATTTTGGGCATTTGGTTAAAGAACCTTAATGCTAGAATAGCTTAAAAAAGATTATTGTTTTAACTAGTTGATCATTGAAGCATGCCTAATTGCTTTGTTATTATGTTCATAGTCCATGAACGAGTCATATGCTGGATTTGGGACAATGATTATGCATATTTGATACTTTTAATTATGCTCGAAAACTAGTTGTGATCACGAACCATGTGAATATGTGAAACTTGAACACTATATGAGTAAAGATGGAGTCATATGCCTATTTTGGAAAAGTTGATCTAATTACATTTGTTGATTCGATATCCCGTTATATAATCATGTTATGAAGGAGTATGTTTAATCCATTTCATGTCATACATGCCACTCATGCATATCATGTGATCGTTATGTGGCCATGAGGTTGTAACCCGTGTAACGGTGTATGGGTGTTAGATGTTACATGTGGTTACCGTGGCAGAGAAGTGATAAAGCTCTGGTGTGCTATGAAAAGAATGGCCTGGGTGCTAGTGAATTGTGATAGTTTGAAATTGAGATGAGCGACGGCTCGAAGGTGGATTGATTTTGTAATATGGGCGTAGTGAGACGCCGGGTTTGAATTTGTAATGTTTGTGGTATTAAAGAGTTATGATTAGTTACCATCATCCAATCCCAAAGCATTTGTACTTCATTCGTATTTTTAGCATGTTGTTATGTACTTTCACATTATGTCATGGTCATTCCACATCACTGTTCATATTCTTTTGTTTTCACTAAGTGTCATGCTCAAAGGTGCTCTATATCACCTTTCAGGTAACGCTCGGGGACGAGGGCGTGGAGCGGTAGGTGGTGCTCGTTGATTATGCCGAGATGGATCTTTTAGATTTGTTCTCCGGTCCGCGAGGCGTATATTTTGGGAGTATAGGAGTCTTGTTTTGACTTATGTTTTCTTTTGATTTTGAGTTAAACATCTACGTATATTATGTGTGTATAAGACTTTTAAACCGGTGCACCAAACTTTATTTTGATTATGGTTTTTATGAAACTCTGAACCGGTTGACGTGCCGATGATTTTGGAAATAAAACAGGTTTACTTTATGTTGTATGTGAGGCATGGACTTTACGAATACTACATGCCGAAATTTCCGTTTGTTTTTAATGAAAGTAATTGTTTTGGGTTCAAAATTTCTTGCTTTTGCTTGTGTAACTATGACCGACTTTTTAAATATGTCTGGTCATCACACAAAGTACGAGGGGTGGTTTTATATGACCATAATACTCCGAGTAGCTCTTCGGTCCATCTGCCCTTTGACTTTTCGAGCCATTTCTTTAGATTGTTCAACATGGTTTTGTTAGAGACTTCAGCTTGGCCGTTAGCCTGGGGATGTCTTGAGGCCGAGAATCTCAACTAAATGTTCAAGTCCGAGCACATTGATCTGATTATGTTTCCAGTGAATTACGTGCCATTGCCTGCCACAAATACCTGTAGGATTCTGAATCACGTGAGTATATTCTTCAAAAGAAACTGCTCTAGTTGGTGTTCGGTGATTTTTATGAGTGGTTCAGCCTCGATCCACTTGGTAAAACAGTCAGTTGCTACTAGTAGGAAGCATCTCTGCCCAGTGGCTGTGGGTAGTTTCTCCACTATGTCCAATCCCCATTGCATGAACGGTCATGGTACTACGATCGTGGGGAGGGGCGTGTACGAAATATGATGCTAGAGGCGAACCTTCGGCATTTGTCGCAGGTTTGAAAAAATTCTTTGCATTGCTCGTACATTCTATTCTAGTAATACTCTTGGTTTTGTGCTCAATGGAATAGTGAACGTCCTCTTGAATGATTTTTGCAGCATCAAAAATGGAGCTCTTGCATGATGTAGGTGGCTTCGTCTTTGTTAATACATCTTAAGTACGGCCTCCAAAGGATCTTCGGTATAACTTCTGGTAACTATTGAATACCGTGCAGTCTGGGATTGAATTTTGCGTGCTTGGGCTTTGTCCAATGGCACTTTTCCATTGAGTAGGTATTCTTGTCTATCGTGGTGCTAAGGTGATTTGTGAGGTTTCTCGATTATCTGAGACATCTCGTTCATTTTCTCTTCGCTTGGTTCAATGCTTGGATGCTCTAGATAATCTATCGGGATCGTTATTTTTAGGTCGTGTTCCACTGTCGTGCCAAGCCTGGCTAATGCATCAAAGGGCTCATTCTCCGACCTCAGGATTTGCTCCACTTCGACTGACTCGAACTGTTTGGTGAAGCTTTTGACTTTGTCTAAATACTTCACCATATTTGGATCTCTTGCTTCAAATTCACAGCTAAATTGTTTCGCCACTAGCATAGAATCTGAGAATACTTTTTCTTTCCTTGCTCCTAGCTCCTTCATTTGATTTAGTCCTGCAAAGAGAGCTTCATATTTTACTTCATTGTTAGAGACTTGAAATACAAACATGATTGATGACTCTAGTAGAAAGCCTTTGGGTGTTTTAATAAAGATCTCGATTGCACTTCCTTTTGCGTTTGAGGAGCCGTCCATATAGATTCTCAAGGTGTTCTCCTCGCCTATTTTTTGTTGTTCATTGTCCTAGGAGATCTTATGTTGCTCGAATCCAATCATTTTAGTGACAAAATATGCTAAGGTTTGACCTTTGATGGCTGTTCTAGGCTCGTACGTGATATTGTATCCCCCTAGTTCTATTGCCCATTTCATCAGTCTTTTGGAAGCGTCAGGTTTATGTAGAATCGCGTCAAGAGGAAAGTCGTTCGTACAATGATTCGGTGACCCTCGAAATAATGTTTAAGTTTCCTTCAGGTTATTGTCATTTCTAATGCCAACTGTTAGACCTCGGTGTATCTTGTCTCGACGTCGAGCAAGGCTTTGCTCACATAGTAAATGGGTTGCTGGATCTTCCCTTCTTTACTGACCAGGGCGGTGTTTACTACCGTCTTGGAGAATGCAAGATAGATAATGAGGTCGTCTTCGTCTTTTGGTTTGGATAGGTGTGAGGATTTGGATAGATACGCCTTTAACTCATCAAAGGCTTTTTAGAATTTCTCGTACAATCTGAACTTCTTGCTTCCTTTGAGAGTTTTGAAGAAGGGGAGACATTTGTCTGATGATAGGGAAATAAACCTTCCCAGTGCGGCCAAACACCCAGTGTTCTAGACTTCTTTCATGTCCTTGGGTGCTTCCATTTCGAGGATTGCATTGATCCGATCCGGGTTCGCTTCTATTCCTCTTTTGGTCACAAGATATCCTAGAAATTTTCCAGATGGGATGTCAAAGGTACATTTGTTTGGATTGAGTTTCATTATGTATTCGTTGAGGATGTCAAAGGCGTTTCTGAAGTGCTCTGGATGGTCTTCGACTTTCTCAGATTTTACGAGCATATCATCGATATAAATTTCCATGGTTTTGCCTAATTCTTTCTCGAATATTTGGATCATCAATCTTTGATATGTTGCTCCGACATTCTTTAATTCGAAGGGCATCACCTTATAACAATACGTGCCCTTATTTGTTCTAAATGAAGTCTTCTCCTGATCAGATGGATTCATCATTATTTGGTTATACCTAGAGAAGGCATCCATGAAACTCAATAGTTCTAATTCAGTGGTTGCAACTACCAGTTGGTCGATTTTTGGTAATGGGAAGGAATCTTTCAGACATACTTTACTTAAGTCTGTGAAGTCTATGTAGAATCTCCACTTTCCATTCTTTTTCTTCACTGCCATGATGTTTTCTAACCATTCTGGATATTTTACTTCACAGATGAAACCAACTTCCAGCAGTCTTCAAACTTCTTCGTCAATGATTTGGTTTCTTTCCTGAGCGAATTTCCTTCTTTTTTGCCAGACAAGTGCATGTTTAGGATTTACCTCAAGCTTGTGCCTTGCATGTCCATGTGATCCCACACAAAGACCTTCCACCTGGAACAAAGGAGGGTGGAGAGTTCCTTTTTAACCGTCTTACTCTTTTCTGTTCTGATCTGCACTATGCTTTCTTTATCCTCGGGATGGATGATCAACGCTTTTGAGTCTTCATCGGGAGCCTGAGCTTAGAGATATTCTCGCTTTTGTTCTATGACCTCTGGCTCCTTTTCTGGTTGTTACTTTTCTACGGATTTGAGCTTTATGGCGTCCACCATGCATCTCCTTACCGTGCTTTGGTTTCCTTTGATCACGATGATTTCTCCCTTGTGAGAGAATTTTAGGTTCTGATGTTCGGTCGAGGAGATTGCCTTCATTGCATGTAGCTAAGGCCTGCCCAAAATCATGTGATAGCTGAAGTTAGTATATAAGATGTGAAGGGAGGGTTACCTTAGTGACTCCTCCGATGACAATGGGAAGTTCCACTGCGCTATTGAATCCAACCACCTCTTGCTTGCTTGCTTGCTTGGATTTTTCCTTCCTCGATCTTCATCTCATTGAGGGATTTTCTAAAAATCACGTTTGTTCCTACGCCTTGATCGATCATTACTTTATGGACGTTGTATTTGTCCATCGATACGGATATAACTAATGCGTCAATATGTGGGTGATGGACGTCGGCTATGTTATCGTCCGAGAACGTGATCGGGTTAGTGCGCTTATACTCGACCCTCAAGACTGGAATTCTTGCATCCCTACTTTTCCTCTTGGTTTTATTGATACTCGAATCAGTGCAGTGGATTAAATCTAGCTTCATTGGATGCCATTGCTTATTCAAATTCTTGCCTTCACACTTGGGGAGTTTGTGGATGATATCAGGAGTTTAATCATTCAGGTCCTGTGTGCCATGTTTTATGTTTTCTTCATTAGTTGTGTCGTTTTCATGAAGGATGAGTTCTAACATGGCCTCAATGATCTCCGGCCCCTTGCAGTGGATTATATTCAGCTTGATCATATCTTCCTTTACATCCAAATTTTCAGGGAAAGTTTCGTTTGGAGTCGCAGGTTTTTCTCTACCTTTTGTTCTGGCTAGTTCCCCCATTTTACTTTTCCCCATTTTCTCTTCCTTCTACTCTTTCCTTGTGATTTTCATCGCCTCCTTGCTTAGTGTTCAACATTCTTCGGTTGAATGAGAACTGTTGTAGTAGAATTCCCAGTATTTGTCAGTGTTACTTTTCACGGGACGACTTCGCGAATCTTCCTTTTGTCCCTTCACACCAGTTTGATGTACACAGACCAGAACATTATCTTCTTCTGTTTTCGGGAGATCCCTTCTATCGAACCTATCTCTTCCGCCTTCATTCTTTGATTCGTATATCTTCTCAGTGGAGGTGTATTGGTCTTTTTCACTAGTGCGTAGTTCGCAGGCCATCCTAGCTGACTCCTCTATCGAGATTTTTTTCAAAGCTATCTCTAGCGCCTCAGTCATTGTCCTTGGTGAAGATTTGTTAAAAGATCTCCAAAGCTGATGGTCTTGATGTATCGCTCTTACGAAGGCCGATGCCTCGTCTATGTCCAGACAGTTTGGGACTTCTAATTTTACCTTTCTGAACCTGCAGATAAAATCTATTAGTGGCTCGTCTTTCCTCATCAGAACATTGTAGAGATCCTGATTCTTCTTTGTGTACCTTTTTCTCACGCTATACTCTCCTTGGAAGGCTGAAGAGAGTTCTTGAAAGTTACGGATTGATCCCTTATTGAGGCTGTTGAACAATTTTAGGGCTGATCCCTTCACACTAAGGGGAAAGAGTTTGTAGGTCACTCTTTCTAAGTAACCCAGAGGAATGCATTTCGACTCCATCAAGTTGATTAGTGATCAACATGCTCGGTCGGGTCATTCATCTCATCGTAGAACTCAAAGGATGGTATTCAGAATTTTCCTGGTAACTCAATTGCAAGGACGTGAGGATCTAGTGGTGATTCCCTAAGGTTACGTGAATTCAGAATGTATTTTCTGTCCTGGTTCCCAGCCTTTTGACGATGTTCTCCTCGAGCTTCTTGTAATGATCAGACTCCGCATTGGTATGATGATAGTCCTTCTGTTGTTTGCGTTGCCTTCGCAGACTAGACTGGTCGGATGACTCACGACTCGATTGGTTATCCGAGTCCTTCTAATGTTGTCTTTTTCTTCTTTCTTCTTCTTGCTTGACGGATTCGGCGTATTTCACTCTTTCAGGTCCGAGTCTCATTTTAACTGGCACTCATCCAGACAAGTTGAATCCTTCAAAATCGTCGTTGGTAGCTTTCGACTGACCAACTTTGGACGCTTCGAAGATTTCTCCATTCTTCGATCTCTGCCTTCGATGTCTCCCAAAACTATGAGTCTGTCGCAGCTTATGAACCCCTTGTCTAGTTGGGTAGGAGGCGTTGGGTTTGCCCAGCCTGGCCTATTCATGAACTCTTCAAACTTTGCTCGCATAGTCTTCATGAACATGTCTTGCTTTGCATACATCTCCCGGACTAGCATCTTCTGGGTATTCCAAAGGTGTCTCGGTCCTACGTTCTTTCCCTCCATTCTTCAGGTCATTCAACTTGCCTAGGAGGGAGTTATCTACGAGGGCTTGTTTTCTTCTTGTGTTCTTCATGTCTTCAATAACGTCCCATTATTTTGAAGTGAAATTTTTTTTATTTATTATTTTTTTTATTTTATTATTTATTTAATGTTATTTATTTATTTATTTATTTCAATTTAAGTATTTAGATTAATTATTATTTTTGTAATTTTGATTTAAGTAGTTAATTTCGCTCGAAATACTTTTTAATCGTTTTAATACTTTAAATCCGTTTCGGTGACATTAATAATTATTAATAGGCCAATTAATAATTATTAATCACCTTTAGATTTATTTAAGAGTTCGGGTTTCGATTTAGAAGTCAAAAGTAATAAAAGGATGCAACCGTCGTTTCCAATTTCTTAAAAAAAATATCTATTTACTATTCCATCATCTTTAAATTCCCAAGTTTGACAAATTGAAGACCATTTCCTCTCATCTTTCTCTTCTTCAACCGTGAGACACTTCCACCATGGATAAATTTTTATTTTCTTTGTTTCTCATTCGTTTCTCGATGGATCGGCTTGATTTCGGTTGCGTTGGATTGGTAGGGACGAAGGCTACCTATCCAACCTACCTTTTCGGAGTTTCCCATTGTCTAAGGGAAGTCCCAAAAAGTAAGTTTTCAAAACTTTTTAGATGGTTTTGTTCGGTTTTTATTATAAATGAGTTTTGATGTTGAAATCATGAATTTTTATCATGGAAATTGACGATTTTGAGCCCGGATTTTCGAAAAACACTATTCACCCGAAAACACTATTCATCCGAAATCACTATTCATCCGAAAATGCAAACTTGTTCTCATATTAGATATGAGTTGTAATATGTTGTGCAATTGATGAATTGTAGGTGCGATTGCTCGGTTGTTGTTTCGTGGGAATCGGAGATTTGGACCAAAACTAATTTGGCTAAGGTGAGAATAGTTTGGATTTAAAGTAATCTTAGAAAACGAATAAGTATGATGGTTTGTAGAATTGGAAACTAAGACTAGAATTCAAATCTAAGATTAGTGGGAAGTGAGTTAGTGCCCTTAGGATTTGAAGTTAATTCTTTAAGTGAGAACTTAGGATTTCTCGAAGAAAGCCTCGAATCATAGAAGATTCTAAGTTAGATTCGTTTCGGAGTTTAGGATGGATCATTGGAAGTTAAAAGATCCAAAACTTTTATATAGAACCATTAATAGAACCTCGGATTATATTGGAAGTTTAGAATCCTTGAAGGTTTAGGTTAATCGTTTAAGTTATGATTTTACTTTTATTATTTGTAGCGGAGTTCGATTTACATATCGTTCGTCCGAGATTATTATCTATTTTACTTTATGTCTTTTATTTTATGCCCCTCTACTTTATGCTTGCATCGCCTACTTTAATTCCGTACTTTACTTATTTACTTTTACAAGGATATGCAGGCATATGCATATCATATTGCACCATAACATTTTCGCATCATGCATTGAAAAAGAAAAGAAGGGGAGAATGTTGGAGCCTACGGGTAGTGTCCGCATCACCTTCAGAAAAAGAAAAGAAAGTAAAACAAGGAAAGAAGTTGAATGGTAAGTTACGGGACATACACATAACTTCTCATGCAGAAGTTGAATGGTAAGTTACGGGACGTACACATTACTTCTCATGCATAGGGAGTTGAATGGTAAGTTACGGGACGTACACATTACTTCTCATGCATAGGGAGTTGAATGGTAAGTTACGGGACGTACGCATTACTTCCTCATACATAAGGGCAAATGTGAAATCCTACAGGATGTCCTCATGCATTCATGCTTATGATTGATGATATAGAGAATCGAGATGTTATATTTTATACAAAGTTTATTTACTTTACTTATTCTATGTCATAACAAGTTAATGGATGAGGATTTGACTACGCGTGTAGTAATATCATCTTTTGGGAGTATAAGATTTGACGTAATTCTTGTATATAGTATAAGGTTTATAAGGAAAATTAGATATAAATGCTATATGCATTTACGAAATGTAACGACCCGATTTTTCCTAAAATCCTTTAAAACAATTACGCAGCGGAAAACTTGATTTTACAGAAAAACGGCGTGGGTTCGTTTAAAATTCAGATAAACCAAAACATGTTTACATTGGCTCAAATCAGAAAAAGCAGTATACCTAGAATGCGCATTCCATACCGTGATAAAACTTCTAAAGAAAGTTTAAAGTCCAAAAATATAAACACAAATTATACAATTTCTCCATCGAGCTCAAAATGAAACATAATAAAAGTAGTAAAATGGTCATGAGCATTCAAGGATGCTTCACCCAAAACCATATATGTTCTTGTCCATTCATTGTCTCGAGTAGTCACGCGGCGCCACCTCCTCTACCTCGTCCTCTACCACGAGTCTTACCTAAAAAAAAAGGTAATTGTAGCAACATTAGCATAAAAATGCTAGTGAGAGTAAAATGAAAGCAGGTAATCCTATGAATCACATTCCATGTCGGAAATTGTGTCCAAAGGCCTAGATTTCAATTTTACTATCCATTCCACATTCCAAATTTCGCATATAATCAACATGCATAGTATGCTTCCTGAAAAGTAACGATATCAAGACTTAAAGTAAAAGTACCCGTTATTACTAAGTCTTACTACTGAATTCTAAAGGTTATGTAATGGTATACTAACTATCTTTAATACCAAACAAGTTTCATCGTATCATAAAACTGTACGGACCGAAGTCAACATACCATCATGTACCATATCACAAACCATCGTAACTTTCATCACATCGGATATCAGGAATTTCACCATATAGATATCAGGAATTTCACCATGTAACAAATCATCGCACCATGATACCGTATGGAGCCAATCAACATACTATCATGTGCCGTATCACATATCATCGCATCATGATAACGTATGGAGCGAATCAACATACCATCATGTGTCATATCACATATCATCGCACTATGATACCGTATGGAGCGAATCAACATACTATCATGTGCCGTATCACATATCATCGCATCATGATGCCGTATGGAGCGAATCAACATACTATCATGTGCCGTATCACAAGTAACGTATAGTACTCATCAAGTTCCCTAGTAAGTTAGTTAGAAAACCACTAAACTACTGAAGAACATAAACTGCTTGAATTACACGAGTCAATACTCAAGTGTAAATTCTAAGCCACTTTGACTCCCAAATCTCTTAAAGTTCCTTATTCAATCACTTTCATCTAAAGTCTCCAAATCACCTTACAAGACTTCCAAACCACTCATGTTTCCTCTTTTACTTCTAAAACCATAAGTACACCAAAACCACTCCACTCACATCCGAGTTTAGAGTTTATACCAAGTATAACTTCCGGAAGTTAGTTCCCCTCTTAACCTCGATAAACAATAACGTAATGAAACATAACTCATAAAATTACTAACTTCCATTTTAAACTCACCTTAGATTGAAATCGAACTTCGAAAGTGTCGAGATAGATCCCACGCGAGCAATTACCAACCTACAAATAAGTTAAATCCAATAAATATTAATTAACCAGAAATTGAACCATCGACGTCTAAACGCGTAAAACGACGAAAAACCCGGTTTTTAGCCTTATGGTGCTCTCGGCCATAGGGGAGAAAATGAAGTTCGTGTTTGGTTTTTCGACTTTTAGGCATTTTAGAGGTGTTCCGGTTGGTTTTAGGTACTTTGGAGGTTCGAATTATCGATGGGTAACCGTGATTTAAGGTTTTACACAATACTTGATTCCCGAAAAATTAAGTAAAATACAAAACAATAAAAAACTAAACACCCCAACCATCACCAAGTGAGAGAAAACAAATGGAACGGGTTTTCCAATCGACTCGGGTTTAGGTCCAAGACAACAACCTCATCCAAAGTGATTTTTCCTAACTAGAATTCACAAACAACACCCGGGGAAAACGAATCAAGGCTTACATACAAGATTGGAAATAAAGAAAACACAAAAACCCATTTCTTCCTCACCTTGTATCTCCTGGATCTTTAATGGATTGGGCTGATTGATGGGATGGGTAGAAAGATCGTCTCGAGAGCTTTCCAACGAGCTAAGGTACTATGAAAACGGTCGAGAAACGAAGCCGGGGCGACAATTTCTTCCTCTTCTCTTTTTTTATCTCTAGGCTTCGGGTTTGGGAATGCTTTTTCACTTCTCTTTTCTTTCTTTTTCTTATCATTACCCTTAAAATATGAAGTGGATAAATATAAAGATATTTTGGTAAAAGACCATACTGCCCCTCATCTTATTTCCTTAGGAAAACTTATTCCGGGTGCTCGTTATTTCACGTTTCTAATTCCAATACAACTTCACTACTTCTAATCTATCTTAAAAGTATTTAACAATAAATAATGGGCCCGCTAATAATTTTTAATACGTTCAAATCTAATTTAAGCTAATAAAATGATTAAAAAGCTTTCGAACGAAATTAACTACTAAATTCTAAAATTAAACTAAATACTTTGATTAAAGTAAATGAATAAATAAATGAAATATTAAATAAAAAAAAATTTCACTCCAAAAATAACGGGACGTTACACGAAACCATACCCAGAATATTTGGAATGTAGTTCCACAATTATATTGGAGAATTGGTAAGTAAAAGTGGAACATTTTGATATAAACTCTTTGAATGGATTGATAGCAAAGAGTAAGTATGTTCTTGGTCACAAATCGGAAATGCAAGTTTGAGGTCTAACCTTACTTTTTATTCTTATTATTCTCACTGGGCTTAGTTTGTTAGCTCATGATAATACAAACATTTCAGGTAATGTTTGGGATCATGGAAGAGGAGCTGGTGCGCGCTTGATCGAGAGGATGATGATTTCGAGATGGACTAAGTAGTTGTAAAAATCCATGTACATGGTTTTGTGAATTTTATATCATTTTTGAGATTTGTACAATTGTATATAGCTCTTAAGAGCTTTTGTCTTTATGTTTATGATTATAATCATTTTGAACTCCTGGATAGGAACTTAATGTTCCTTGTGTATTTTAGATTTTGAAATTAAGATGTAAACAGGTTTTGGCCAGCAAATTTTCAAACATAACCACGCCATTTTTCTTAAAATATAAAGACTTCCGCTGTGTTTTCTAATTTAAATTATTTAAAAGTGTCGGGTCGTCACATCTTCGTATGCTGTGTCTGGTGAAGCTTACGTGAATGTTTTTCTCGTAGCCCCACAGTGGGCGCCAAACTGTAGAGGATGATTACGCTACGGTCAACACATGCAAATAACATGTGTTGCATCTCCTTGATATTTGAATATCTAAGAAACAAGAACAAGAAAACACCGGTGTGTTGCTTACCAAACTCTCTCCGACAATCAAGTCAGTGATCTGGAAGCTATGTAAAATGTGTATATTCTCGTATGGAGCTGGAATAACATACCGTTTAGGGTTTTTTTTTGGCCCTTTATACATTAGACGTATAGATAGGATGCATCCTCTATCTACAGTGGTTTGATCTTGATAATATCTAATAAAGATAATACTTTATCTTGACATATCCGGAAGATGATGAACTTATCTTCTGATCGAGTTATTATTCAGAATATCCACTTGTCCGAGCTCAATGCGCTGCGTATTTCCAAGCTGGTCTTTGAGTCTTTACTTTCTAGTTTTGGCTCAACCCAAAATTTCTATACATACTTCGAAGAAGTGGCTCGGACTCTTCACGCCATATTTTCTATTTGAGCCCTAGCCTGTCAAGATCTTGGGCTTTAGACATTAGGCCTTGTCCAAGGTGAATTTTACCTGTACAGAAACTATCAAATTTCTTCAATTCTCCACATGAAAAGTTGCATTTTTTATGATATTCCATTAACTCCCTTCAATTTTGTGAAATAAGCGCTGACAAATAGATTTCTTTGAGTGATATTCATCAATTCCCTTCGTAGCTGAAATATCCTCAGTGGTTTACCCTGTTCAAAGCGATCTTTTAAATCTTGCCAAATTTTTGAAGCTAAATATGTGTATAAGAGACTGGCTGAGATTTCCTTTATAGTAGAGTTGAGGATCCAAGAAACCACAACATCATTGTTGATAATCCAGGCCTGAACATTTGAACCTTCCGTTGGACAAGACAAACTGCCATCAACAATCCCTAACTTGTTCTCGATAGTAAAGTGCAAGACGTATTGAATGAAGCCAGGAGTGAAAATTGTCACCATTCAATGGTGGTGAAACCAAAACAGTTGAAGATCCATCAGAATGATGGCGATAGTACGAATTATTTTGATCATTCAAATTGGAATTGAGAATTGATGAAGAAGATGGATTCGTAGCTGTTACTGAAGCAGAGGAGGTTGACATTGAAGGAAAAATCAATGATTTTCAAGAAGAAAATAAAAATCAAGAATAGAAACAGGTGGAAAACAAGATCAATTTGTAGAAATCAAAAGAGAAAATGAAGATTTCCTTCAAATGAATGAGAGATTTGACAAATAAGAGATAGGAAAAAGAGAAAGGATTTGACACTGATTCCAAAGCTTAGAAAACGAATGCGTCTATTCACATTGATACCATATTGAATGAAAAGAATGATTATCTCATCTCTTTCATTAAGGATGATTACATATTTATATTACAATCAGTTAGCTTCTAACTAAGCTTGTAACTAACTTAAAACTAAATGTAATATTTACATAAATGCTCCAATACTATATGTCACATGATTGGTGCTAGTTTTCATATTTTAAAAAAAATGCAAACATATTCTCTTATTTTTTAGTTAAATATCCCACATTGGAAAGATGAAATTACCTAACAACATTTATAAAGTCTAAGGGTCACCCCTCTCATTACCAATTAGTTTTGAGATGGATGCCCATGATTATTAATATGATATAAGATCCCAACAAAGCACAAACAAGCATCCGGTCTAAAAATGGGATCCGGCCCAAGATTGGTGAGCCCAAAAGAGGCACCATCTTGAGAGGGTATGTTAAGGATCTCACATCGGAAAGATGAAGAGATCTAACAACATTTATAAAGCTTAAGTGTTCACTCCTCTCATTAGCAATTAGTTTTGAGATGGATGCCCATCATTATTAATAATTTTATTCAAAAAAAAAATATTTGAAGAAGCTAATTTTATACTAGAATAACAAATCATATAGCAAACGACATTCATCTTTTATCTAGTAATGTATACAATAGGAAGAGGTCATTGTTCTCTCTCTTCTTGAAAACGTTTTTAAATAAATTATACATATCTGAAAAATAAAAATTTAATACTTTTTTTTTTCTAGTTTCCTTTTCTTTTTTAATAAGATTTCCCAATTTCCTTGTAAATGTTTTTTTTTTTTTCAAAAACTTCTAACGCCACTCTTAAAATTGGTTTATACAAAAAATTATAAGTGAGGTCCACAAGCAAGAAATTGTAAAAAAATATGTGAACAAAATCATTTGGCCTCACATGCTATTGTTTGGAGAATCACACTGTCATTGTCAATTTGTCAACAAGTAAGGCTTTGAAAACTGAACGAGATTATTGGTTTTTAAAAAAAAAAAATACTAATTGCTAGCCCTACGTTGGGAAACTTAAAAAAATTGCAAAAAGTTTAAAAGTGTCTTATTAATTCGAACACTATTTGAGCCCCATTATCTAAAGGAACTTTAGATATATATGATATAAATAAACATACTTGAAATTTTAAACTAAACAGTTTAATATCACTAGAAATAATATCAATAACATAAAATCATGGATTTGATGCTCTCAACGTTTAAATAAGTTTAAATTTTGGGTTTTCACATTGATATTCTAATTATTTTATGTAATATACATAAAAATGTATATAAGCAGATTTATTAAGGTCTTCAACTTTTCTACTGAATAATATTAACTCCACATCAACTCATTAATGATATTAATGAAAACATTGGTTGTTAATTGAATTAAAGGGAGATTGCACAAACCACAACTGAACTATAGAGTTCGTGACACTTACATCCTTAAACTTTTAATTTGAGTAATTGGGCTCATAAATTTTTTAAAGTGTTAAAATTAGACCCAACAAAATTTAATTTTTCAAATTACTTCGTTAGCTTTTGTAATTATATGTAACAACCCGGTTTTTCGCATAAGGGTATTTTAGTCATTTCATCAATTTTGATCCAAATAACGTTATCTTTAGTTTTCCCGAACCATCACGTCGCTACGAGTCCAACGCAATTGACTACGCTCAATTCTGAGTCCCAAGTAAAAAAATATGACCTGAATACCGTTTACATCCTTTTAGTTATTTTTTTATATAAGGGCATTCTAGTCTTTTGACAGAGTTTTCATTCTTTCATAATACTCAAAACCCTAAAGTTCAATATGATCTCAAAATCTCACGTCTCTCTCGTCAATAGTCGTAAAGAAGTTTTCATCAAAATTATTCTTCTCCTTTGTTGAATCTTCGAGGTGATTCATGGTTAGTCTTTCCTTTCGTTAAATCATCTTCCTAACATCATTAAACATTCATTTAGTGTCTGAAATTGAAGCTTCCCATGTTTGTTTTGGATGTAGCAGCAATAGATCGTGTTCTTCGCCAAAAAATTGAGAACTTTCGTGTTTAATTTGAGAATTATCTAGGTAACTCATCCAATAGATTTGAGTAATTGGGCTCATAAATTTTTTAAAGTGTTAAAATTAGACCCAACAAAATTTAATTTTTCAAATTACTTCATTAGCTTTTGTAATTATATGTAACAACCCGGTTTTTCGCATAAGGGTATTTTAGTCATTTCATCAATTTTGATCCAAATAACGTTATCTTTAGTTTTCCCGAACCGTCACGTCGCTATGAGTCCAACGCAATTGACTACCCTCAATTCTGAGTCTCGAGTAAAAAGATATGACCTGAATACCGTTTACGTCCTTTTAGTTATTTTTTTATATAAAGGCATTCTAGTCTTTTGACAGAGTTTTCATGCTTTCATAATACTCAAAACCCTAAAGTTCAATATGATCTCAAAATCTCACGTCTCTCTCGTCAATAGCCGTAAAGAAGTTTTCATCAAAATTATTCTTCTCCTTTGTTGAATCTTCGAGGTGATTCATGGTTAGTCTTTCCTTTTGTTAAATCATCTTCCTAACGTCATTAAACATTCATTTAGTGTCTGAAATTGAAGCTTCCCATGTTTTTTTTGGATGCAGCAGCAATAGATCGTGTTCTTCGCCAAAAAATTGAGAACTTTCGTGTTTAATTTGAGAATTATCTAGGTAACTCATCCAATAGATTTTTCCCCTTTGAGTTCGTATTGATTTTAAGCTAAATGGACAACGTTTTCACCATGTTTGGCCTGAAAATACAGCTTGCCGGAAACTGGGTAGTTTTTTGTGGGATTGCTTGGGTTGAAGGTGGTTGTGCATAGGGTTCATCACTACGTTTGATTCGACGTTTCGTTGGCCTTTCTCTTCGTTTTCTGTCAGGAAAGTTGCTGGTTTTAAAAATTAAAAAAAAAAAACGCAGATCTGCTGCATTTCTTGGGGCTGGAGGTAGGAGATGAGCTGGTCCAACTGGACCGGCCAGAACGGTTCAGGTGGTCCAGACCGGTTTAGTGCCCATTTTTAGTCAATTTGAGCCGCTTTTCGTTTCGTTCTTCCGGTTTTCATTAAATTGACTTTAAATTAATGTCAATACTGGTTTTGGGCATCGTTAGGAGTCTTATTGGAGATATTTCGAGGGCTTTTGCTACTTCAATTTACGATTAAGGTAGGTTAATTCCTACTTAAAGTGTTAAATTGAATTCTTTTGTTTGTTTAATTTGCCTATGATTATTCGTATGACTCGGGAGTTTTTTTTATTAGATATCTAAGTATTTTAACATGATTATATGACTACCGGTTATCATTTAATTATTATTTGAGTTCGGCTATTTGATTAGTGCTAAATAGAGCCTTCATGTTTTACAACTTGGGTTGAACCTATGTATAATAAATATTAAATTTGTAGAGCGTATACTATGGCACGTATCATGAGTGGCCCTATACCCCAATATGATACATATATGCAAATTTAATTAAAACAAAGACTAAAGGAAATGTTGTAGGCTAAGTATCTACTAAATATATAGGCTAAGTACCTATATTTATAAATGAGGAATTGGGGATTTGGACTAGTATCCAATAGTTATTACATTTGGTGTGATTTCAATTTAGCTTACTCATATAAGTTGAAATTAATCTGTTGAACTAAAAACTCACGGTATTCGAATGCCCTGCAAATTTAAATTTTGCAGGTAACGATAACAATGTTGGGAATCGAGGCGCGTGAAGAGGATGGTGCTACATGGAGGCCTTAGGACTTATGCATTTACACATATTTCTTTCGGATTTTCATTATTGGTTATTTTCCAATTATTTGGGATATTTCATATTTATTATTAAACTCATTTATTTTATTTGTTTTGCTTTTATCTTTTATTAGTTATTGTGACGACCCGTCACTTTTAAATAAATTAAATTCAGAGAAAACTGCGGAAGTCTTTTAATTTACAAAAAATTGGCGTGGTTTTGTTTGAAAATTGGCATGCCGAAAACCTGTTTACAACCTAATTTTCAAATCTAATAAAATCTCATGGACTTTAAGTCCAAATCAGGAGTTCAAAAATATAATATCATAAAACATCAACATTAGGCTCTTAGGAGCCAAATACAAATTACAATTCCTTAAAGTTCATCAAAATAAGACATAAACTTTACAAAACCATTAGTCCATCTCGAGGTCAGCATCCCTCGATCACGCAGCACCACCTCCTCCTCCTCGACCTCTAGCCAAGGCATTACCTGAAATTGGTTGTAATATCATGAGCTAACAAACTAAGCCCAGTGAGAATAATAAGCATAAAAAGTAAAGATAGACCTCAAACTCGCATTTCGATTTATGTCCCAAATAATCTGACACAAACACTCCTAAAGTTCTCTAAACTCTAGGTAATTCGTTTTATACTTTCTAAGGATGATATTACTAATAATCGTAGCCAATACTTATCCATTAACATCATTATAAAGTATATAAGTAAAGTGAACACACTTTGCACAACATACAACTTCTCAATTCTCTCTTGCATCTATCATAACCATGAATGCATGAGAGCATCCCGTAGGATTTCGCAATTGCCCTTTTTATGCGTGAATGAAGGTAATGAGTACATCCCGTAGGATTACCAGTCAACCTTATGCATGAGGAAGTAATGCGTACAGCCCGTAGGTTACCATTTAACTCCCTATGCATGAAGAAGTAATGCGTACAGCCCGTAGGTTACCATTTAACTTCTTTTCTTTCACATTATTTCTTTTCTCCGAAGGTGATGTGAACTCCACGTAGGGTTCATCCATCTTCCTTCTTTTCTCATTCACTTTATTTTCTTTTCACTTTCATTCTTTTTCACTTTCATTCTTTTTCACTTTCATTTTTTTCACTTTCATTCTTTTTCACTTTCATTCTTTTTCATGAATGTTGCGAGAATGTATGATGCAATATGATATGCATATGCTTGCATATCCTTATAAAAGCAAATAAGTAAAGTGCGGAAATAAAGTAATCGTAAACAAGCATAAAGTAAAGGTGTAAAGTAAAGGGCAAAAATGTAATTGACATAAGATAAAAGTAGATAAGCATCTCGGATGAACGATATATCGATCGAACTCCGGTTTCAAATAATAAAATTAGAAACATAACTTAAACGATTAACCTATGCCCTCCGGATTCTAAACTTCCAAATAATTCGAGGCTCTATTAACAGTTCTAAATACAAGTTGGATCTTTAACTTCCAATGATCCAAACTTAGTTTCACATCGAACCTAACTTAGAATCTTCTAAGATTCAAGTCTTCCTTGAGAATTTCTAAGTTCTCACTTAAAGGATTAACTCTTAATCCTAAGGGCACTAACTCACAACCCTCTAATCTTAGGTTCGGATTCTAATCTTAGTTCAAACTCTTCAAACCGTCATACTTGTCCGCTTTCTATAGTTACTTTAGATACTAACTATTCTCACCTTAGTTAAAAGATGACTTTGCTCCTAAGTCCGAAGGAGCGATCAACCACGAGGTTCAAAAACACCTACAAACGAATTATATCATAACAATCAATAACGAAACCAACTATCGTTCAAACAACTACTAAACATACAAAGCAACGAAAACCCAATAAAACCCACAAAGAGGCCCACGACCCTATCATCAAAAATGAGTCTCGGGTTTGGTTTTTCGGCTTTTTGGCAATTTAAATACATTTTGAGTTGGTTTTAAGCAAATTCGATAATCCCGATTTCAATGGGTATCGATAATTAGGGTTTTTGAACATTAATCCCTTTCCCGAATTGAGTTTAAATAAACATTCATTCATTAATTTCTAACCCATTTTCAATCCCAAAAGGGTAAATTTCAAACGGAAAGGGTTTCAACTGAAACTCGGTTTTAGGGTTATGGAATAGTTTCCAAAAACACTTAAAACTACTCCCGAATTGACAAACACCGAGTTCCACGGCAAGAAATCGAAAGAAAACAAGTAAAACTCCATTAAAACACTATTTGGAGTTAGGGTTTGAAACTTCACTTACCGAGAACTCCTAGGATCTCGAGAGAAACGGACGATGGCTAGGTGGGAAATGATCCTTGACCCGAGGGCTTTCCGAAATATCCAAGCTCGAGTCGATCCGGCAAGAAACGAACAAAAACCAAAAATTCCCTTTTTGTCTTTGAAGCTCACGGAAAAGGAGGAGAGAAATGAGATGAATTTTGGTCAAATGTGAAGTCAATGACTCATTTAAAGAAGATGACAAATAGTAATTTTAGATATTTTGCAAATTGGGTAATTACAACTTTGCCCTTTTATGACTTTTGGCTTAAAACGAATCCCGAACATCTCAAACTATCCCAATGGTGATTAATAATTATTAATTGGCCCGTTAATAATTATTAATACCATTAAAACGTATTTAAATAAATAAAGCCATTAAAAGGAATTAAAATGAAATAAATTACTAAATTCTAATTTAATAATAAATAAATGAATTTTAATTACTCAAATAAAAATAAAATAAATAAAAGTTTTTTTTTTATCACAAAATAACGGGACGTTACAGTTATTTAATAAAAATGCTTTCGCATTTATTGATTTTACTCTGATTTATTTATAAATTGAAATTAGTTCCTTTAATATTTATTTATTTTTTTTACATTGAGTTGGGTCGTCACATTATACCCTCGAAAATCATTGTAGAGACGAATAATACATTTCTGAGGTCAATATGGCGAGGAGAGGTGAGACCCGAGAAGAATTCTCATTCCTGACCCTCGAAAGGTTTTTGCTTTCGGGGTCATGGACGAGGTTAGAATGGAAACGGAACCTTCGGGGACACGACCCTATAGAGATTTTATAATAATTATTAGTAAATTAATTATTCTAAGGGGATAATTTGACAAAATAAATTTTCTTTGGTCTAAATTTAACACTTTACATAGTTCAGGGGGTCAATTATTCAAATTAAAAACTTGAAGAGGTAAGTGTTACAAACCTTATACTTCATGGATAGTTTGTGAAATTTACCGTTGAATTAATAACAAAATTCATCATAAGTTGGTATTTCAAGTACTATACAGTGATCTTTATGAAACATTGTTTAAAATAAACTAATTTAAGTTTGTTTTGTAATCCGCTTTTTAAACTGTGTTTAAAATCCTACTTAAGTTTTAAAAACTTATAATTTTTTTAAAAATATATATTTTAAAAGTGTTTTTAAAAGTGAAAATCAAAACAAATAAAATCACTGGTAAACTAAGTTTAACTCTTATAAAAAAAGTGAATTAGAAAAAATAATAGAATCACTTTTAAACAAGATTTCAATGAACCTGATTAAAATAAAATAAGTGAAATTTAAAGATTAAAAAAAGTGAGATTGATTATTAAAGTGTTATTTTAACTCTCTTTTAAAATTAAGACAAAAACAGAGGTTATGAATATAAAAATATAAGATGAAGGATATAATACGTTTTTTATTCTAGAGTTTAGATGTTTATGTCTATTTCAATTTTTAGTTTTCAATTTGTAACCATTTCTTTCCTGAGTTTTGGGAAATATATTAATTTGGACCTTGTCATTAATTTTTCCATTCATAATAAAGAAATTTGTTCATTGATGGTTAGATTATTAATTTTATAGACCAAATAAACTTTATTTTCTAAAACCGAATATACAATTGACACGAATTTAAAAGTTATGACTAAATAAAATTACTCCTCAAAATATGAAGTAGTCATTCATTAAAAATTTATGGTAGAAAGACACGCAAGTCTCAAAACTCAACGTCAAAAAAGTATTATACCCAAAGATTAAAATTCTAAATATATATCATAATAAACTCTTTAAACTTTTTCCAATATTAATATTTTATTAATGTAGTTGACTGACAATTTTTTTATAATAAATTTGTACTAAATAACATTCCAATAAATATTGATATTATCGTTCTTTGAGTCATTTCTATTAAAATGAATTTTGAATTTGTTGGATAAGTAGGTGAGGAGAGAGATAAAGCTACCCTACAATCGATGGGTAGCCCGCAATGGAGTGTATAAAATAATATATGCATAATTAATATTAAACTATTCCACTAAAGAGTTCGGCTGCCTCTCTTTCGTAGCATTATTGAAGTTTGGAAGCATATATTTCGTAGCATTATTATTATTATTATTATTATTATTTTGAAAGAATTTCGTAGCATTATTTTAATAAACAATCATAGGTAGATGATGAAAGAGCAGCCGGTTTCTTTGAAAGAATTTCAAACTTAAATATAATATGCCATGTGCAGCCAATTCTACTTTCGGAGATACTATTTTTTTTCCGCGTAAACTGTAAATAAGGACGTTGTGGTTTTGGTTAGATGCAAATACATTTTGTATAATTAAAAGATAAAAAATTTATAATCACGTGGTTTTAAAATTATGTAACTTAACATCTCCCCACTAATATTTTAATTTTTTTTGTTATAACTTCTTCATTTCAATCTGATTTGGATTATTCCAGATATTTCGAAATCCTCATTTCGAGTTTTATGTTGTGGGGTGAAATTAGACAACACGTGAATTTTACAACTTGGCAAAAAGGCCTACGCACCTAGTCTGACTGTGGTACTTGGACACCTGGTCATAAAGTCCACGCACCTGAAAAGACCTAGCTACGCAGTCTTCAACATACACCTACATATTTAAACTAAGTACAAGTATCCACTTGAGAAACGACACGTGGCGCAACCCGCAAGTGACACGTAATTGAGAAGCAACACATGGCCCAATCCTGACGCGACATGTGGTAGGATGATGTCATCCAACCTATTCTCCTATAAATAGAAGAAGAAATTCATTCATTAGGTAACTAATTTCTACTACTATTCTCTCTGGCACACTAGCTCTGCTTACTCTGACTTTAGCATCGGAGGGTGTTAGGCCGGCACCACACTGGTGCTCTTTTCCTTTCCTGTGCAAGTACCTATGTAGCACGCCGTCGAAGCAGCGCACTACCTTCGACTCGTCCCATAAATTAAGTTCGTTGCCTACGTGGAAGCTCTCCATTTTTACGCAACAACATTTTACGTTATAGTTACTTAAAAATTTTAAAATCCAAAAAAAATTAACATAATATCAGCATCAAAACATTAGGTATGATAGAAGTCATAAACCTTAATATTTACTAATGATTTTGAAGTTTTGAAGTGGACATAAGGTAGAGTTCGAAACAAATGATTGCAGAATATCTTGAATAATCATCTAAATTAAAATTCAAACGAAAAGGTTATGACTAAAACAAAGTTAATAACATTAGTGAAGAGAAGTCAAATTGCATATTTTAGAACCATAAGTATTTATGTAAAGACTCGAATTTTCTCAAATCTTTAAATCAGAATAAACAGCAGAGACTTTATTTTTATAAAAATTTGGCGTGGATCTGTTTAAAATACGAACTTCCTAAACCTGTTTACATGGGCTCAAATCAGAGAATTTAAAACAACAGACATATCATTTAGAAAACCCTAATCATAATCAAATATGAGAAAAACTAAAAGAAATGGCTTTTGGCTCAAACCCGATTCTAGGGTTTAGGGAAAGTTCTAAATATACATCAAACAACTCCCTCGATTTAAATCTTCGAGTTCCCGGGCAAGAAATGGAAGATTTTAACAAAAAAATCCACTAAAACACTATTTGGAGCTTTGGTTTAGAACTTTGACATACCTGAAGGCCTTTAGAAATTGGAGGAAAAGATCGATTGATAGGTTGGAAATGATGCTTGGACCCGTGGCTATCCAACGCAACCGAAATTATCACGATCCGCCAAGAATTGAAGAAAAACCAAAAGTGGGAAAATCCCAAATGATGTCCACGGCAAAGGAGAAGAAGGAGAAGAAAAATGATGAAATTTGGTCTAATTTGGCTTATTTAAAAAGATAAATGAATAGTGTTTTTGATATTTAAGAAATTGGAAATGAGGCCTACGTCCTTTATTTGCTTTAAGCCTTTAAAACGAAACCTGGAACATATAAACTAGCCTAATGGTGGTTAATAATTATTAATACAACCGAAAAAAATTTAGGTTAATTAAGCGATTAAAACGGTTTCCGAACGAAATTAACTATTTAAATCTAAATAACTAATTCTAAAATTAACTTTAATACTTTAAGTAAATAAATAATTAAATAAAAAAAAATCACCTCAAAAAACGGGACGTTACAATTTAAATTTTAAATTTTTTTCAACTATAAGTGGTGTGTTTGCATTTAACCAAAATCATATGGGCCTAATTTACATTTTACTTTTTTTATTTATTGGTCATTGCTTATGTTAGATTATTAAAAAATAGTAAAAGAAATGAAAAAAAATTTAGTTTAATCTAGACGATGATAAGTAGATAACATGTAGTCAAGGTTTTTTCTTTTGAAATCTAATAAAATACTCTTTATTATTTAAAAAAATTAGTATGTTTTAAAAATATACTTAAATATAGTAAATTTTTATTGAGATTTGGGTTTCTAAGTATAAAGAAAAGAGACTAACCTCTTGAAGTGCAGTGGAAACGAACACGAAAATCCGGTAAACATATGATGACAATCGATATGAACATATCACAAATAGAATTGTTCTTAGCCCACAACCTACAATCCTTTTTGGTCTTTTGAATTTACTATCAAGATTGAGAGAGAGAGAGAGAGAGAGAGTTATGTATCTCAGATAAAAAACTTATCTGCTTAAACTGGCCAAATCCCGTTTTTAACATATCAACATGTCACTTACTAAAACTGCATATGCAACCAATTTCAGTAACTGCCTTCATCTCCCACTTGCGCAAATAATGGATTACCCATCATAGGTGACCTCTAATTATTTATTTTTATTTATATATGGAACATTCTCATAACTCAATTCAGGAGAAACTTATTGTGTTTAATTAGCATCAAATTCATACAAGAAAATAGGTCGTGCGACCGTCATACTTTTAACTCAAGAGCTAGATATTTTACAACGGTTAAGTATTTAAAGCAACTCAAGGTGTGTTTAAGTAGAGTGTATGATGTAGTTCCCTAGATCATTTTGTCACATTTGTAACTCCAAATCTCATATAAAATATTAACTCTTTATTCATAATTATACAATTGGTCAACCAATGAAATACAATATAATGTAACACTAAAATGATCTTGTTTTTTCATAGAATGCTCTCTAGAAAAGTTCCATTAGATCGAATATTTCATCACCATTGGTAACTTTCAAAGATAGATAAATTGGAGCGAAACTTCAATAATTACTTAAAGATCTTAGGGTATTTGAAGACTTCTTAGTCTCATGGATCTCACATTATCAAGAAGTAGAGATGTAACTTTGTTACCCATTTAGATCGAATATTTCATGACCATTGGTAACTTTCATAGATAGCTAAATCGAGGCAAAACTTCAATATTTAATTAAAGATCTTAAGGGAATTTGAAGACTTCTTAGTCTCATGGATCTCACATTACAGAAGTAGATATCTAACTTTTGTTACCTATTTAGATCGATTATAGTACATGTGGTATGAAACACATTGTATAGTATTATTCTCCATCTTCATTGGAGTGTACGTCTCAATTTATATATTGTACATATGATAGTTCAGATACACTAAATATCTAACTTGAGTCCACAACTCTACTTTATCAACTTTTGACTGTATGACTTCCATCTGGCTCATAGATACTAAGGTGAATAGTGCGATCTATTATTCACCTTTGATTATAAATATAACCTGATCTTGATTCTTTATCAAGGCAATATTCATATTAAGCACATAGTCTTGCTATCAATTAGCAACATTGTTGCTTAAAATATCTCATTTCTCTTCGACACTAAGTCATAGAAGCATACTTATGATTAATGTACTAAATGTTGGGGTTTCTGCCTTAAATCTTATGTAATCTGTTGAGACTATAAATAAATAAAGAAGTAATATTTACATCATCATTTATTGTTAATAATAAATGATATTGATCATAAGATCCAGAGTTACTTATGATAACTAAAGGTGAGCATTAAATGCAAGAAGATTCACTTAACTTGTAACTCAAAAGGTCTGTGGTATTATGAATAAAGGTTGGGTGCCTTATTTCTGGTAACACCACTAACACGGCCCACTTGTAAATTGGTACAAGTGATCTTATCTGGATCACTCATGTAGAGACATGTAAGTGGGGGTGTTGCTGCAATAGAGATTGTAGTAGACTAGACTAAGATGTACTTACTGTGTTTGGTAAAACCGTTTAGAAAGACACTTTGTATATCAATAAGTTGATCATGTAAAATTGATCTTAATTCTTATTGAATTACGAACTCCTATTTTCAAGAGACAAACATTTGATTTGCATAGGTGAGAGTTTGACTCGATAAAGTACACTCATTATGCCTCCCATTTTGGGGATTGCATCTTGGATATAGCTGGGAACGTAGTTACACAAGATTGAAATTCACTTTTTTCCTTATAAGAAAAATAATAAGCAGTTATCTAATGGATTGATTCAGGGCTTGAAGAGCGAGTCTCAATATTCCTCTGATCAAGGAACTAAGTCAAACGCATGATGAGATTATGTAAGCCTGTTCTTTAGAGAATCAGTTGGGCTTAAGGAATAACATGTTTCAGAGGTTAATTTGATAAATTACCTAGCCATGGATATGAAATACTTGTGAAGGATCAAAGTGTAGTTAATGATTATAGCCAATGGACATAACTATGTCTATAGACCTAAGAGTACGACTCTAGATATATAGTGGAGTTATCTAAAAGTTAATGAATAAGAATTAATTAATTAAATGAGCTTTAATTAATGTAATTCTAGATTATTGGAGATATGTTCTATAGGTTCATTAAATCCCCAAGCTAACGCATGTAGTTGAGAAAAATAATTAGTAAGATTAATTCCTTTGGAAAAATGGTTTTAAGTAAATTAATTTGAAGTTGTCAAAATAATTTAAAGGTAAAAATAAATAGAAGAGTCCATTTGATTAGTTAAAAAAATGAAATAGAGAATTCTATTTAATTATTTAATTAATGGAAAACTAAATAGAGTAGTCTATTTAATGATTAAATAGAAGAGTCTATTTAATTATTTAAATGAGAGATTAAATAAAAGATTCTATTTAATTAATTAATTTTGAAGTTGCTAAAATTAACGGGTAATTAAATAGAGGAATCTATTAAATTATTTAATTTGAAATTGTCAAATTAAAAGGAACAAAAATAAATAAAAGGAGTTTTATTTCTTTATTTATTTAATAGAATAAGTCTATTAAATTAATAGGATTATAAAATGGCCAGTCACTTCCTGTGGTAAATGAAGTGGGCGTGTGGACTATCTGGATATAAGGCCACAAGCCACTAGCAATAATACAGAGTTATTATTGTGCATTTTATTTAATTAAATATCTATGAATTAAATTAATGTGATTAATTAAAATATTTAAATATAAGAATAACTAATTTAAATATGTTGAGAAATATCTTGGATAATTAATTAGATTATTAAAATAAATTTTGAATATCTTTATTAATTATTTAGATAATTAAAATAAAAATTTGATTCAGATTTTTTAAAAGATTTTATAAGGCTCTTCGTTTCGTATAAATAGGAATGGTAAATAGGAAGGGCTTGGAGAAACCCAAAGACATAGACTTATAGGTCAAAAGTAGAAAGGCCCATAATTTTTTTTTCCTCTTTTTTCCCCTCTCTTGCCACCGCCCCTTATGTGGTATATGAAAAAAAATAAATTTCTTTCCCTCTTCTATTTTCCAAGAAGGATTGTGGCCACACAGAGGTTCTCTTTTGTGCTTACTGAGGAAGGATTTTTGGTGGTCTTAGGATCGTAACTAAGAATGAGGATAAGCTGACACTTCTCAACAAGGGTAAATATTCTGTTTATGCATTCGTATTTAGATTAATATTATACTGTGAGGAAAGATCTTTAAGAATTCCGCTTGTAGATAGTTTTAGAGATCTCAATCCCAAAAACTGGTATCAAAATAGTCTTGTAGAATAAAATATCTTTCTAAAATTTATTATGATGGGAAAACATAATTTTTTAAAGTAGTTTTATTATTATGGTTTGCGTTTAGGTATAATTTGGAATTATTGGCCTAGGATGTTATTTTCTTTCTTAGACAATATGTTAAACCCACACATAGGGTATACGAAATTTGTAATCGTTTGAATCAAATATAGAGATATCGATTGAAAAGACGGTGGAAAGAAAATTAATCGGATCCCGGCTGGTACAATAGAAGGCGGTGCCGCGAGATGCCGAAAGAGGATCCACCACAACGGCGACCTCGGCTGCTATTGCGGCATAACAGCTGGAAAAAAAAACAGGGGCCCCTAGGAATTAAACCACTACGTGCCCCGGTTTTTATATTTTTCGTTTTTCTGGAGACCTTTGAGATTGTTCATGATGGGTTTATTTTTATATATATATATATATATATATATATATATATATATATATATATAAGAATTAATTTTCATAGATTTGACCAATAACCAAAATTGCCTACTTAATTATTATATAGTTGATATAATTAAATATAAATTATGCATGCATAAAGTATGCCATAAATAAATATTTCCATCATAAATGCATAAATGCCATGATCATGCCTCATTAATAGAGATTATTGATTTTTGCTCATACCTTGAATGAATATAATTGTCATATTTATTGTGCCAGAATTTTAATCAAGGTTTTTAATAAGTAATTACTAGCAACATATTTTTGGTATTAATTAAAATTGGTTTAAAAGAGTTTAGTAACCAATTAATTAATTAGTTTTAAATAGGATTTGAAACTAAAACCTAAAATGAGAGGTGTCATCATTATTTTTAATTAAAGAAGTTAATTAAAAATTAATGAAATTGATGGATTAATTAAAATAGAACTCTAGCGAGAAAGCTCTGCCCTAGATAAGAGGTACTTTAATGTTCCATTAACACGAGAACCCTCTAACTGGGAGCGATCTGGGAGTGTTATTTAATTAGTTGATCATTTCTTTGAGACGGTGCATAATGTGTTAGGATTGATAAAGATTAATCACTTGGCTATCAAATTAAAATCAATATAACCAATTTATAAGAGCGCTTATAGGCTAGATTGAACTTAGATATTATAGTTAGCCTGGATATATATAAGTAAAAACCATAGCTACATATATTGAGTGGGAGAAGGACAAGTGACAACCAGTCCTGTGGTCTCCAAGTTAAGATCAAAGTGTGAGATTCATAGAGGGCTTTGTTGTGTTGGTAACTCTTCACTTATCCCCTCTGGAAAGTATCTGTATGAATCAATACCGAGGTGATTCTCTTTGGGATAAGATTTTTTTTTAAAGGTTTTGATGTTTGATTCTCCCTTCAGTGACACTCATCCGAATTACTTTAAGTGATCTAAAACTTAGGCAACTGTAATGACCTGACTCCTTTTAAATCATTTAAACTCAAACACAGTGGAAGACTTAGAATTTTAAGAAAATTGGCATGGTTCCACTTAAAACTTGGACTATACCAAAACCTGTAATAAAAATTTCACAACCAAATTTAAAATGCATTAAGTGCCAGAAGATTGATCACACGAGCGGCTATCAATACCTACAATTAATTATATCTAAAATGCATTAAATAACCAAACAAAAAATGAATCGACTCCTCAATGAAACAAATAACAAAATAGCCCGGGTCATGACCCAAAATAAGGGCGGTGTTTGGCATGATTTTCCGGCTTATAGGCATTTTAGAGGCCTTCTGGGTTGGTTTTGAGTAGTTGTAATGCACCTATAGGACTAAGCTCCAATGATCTAGAATTACATTGATTAAATTCCTTTAATCAATTAAATCTTATTCATTAACTCCTAGATAACTCCACTAAATATCTAAAGTTGCACTCTTAGTCTTATTAGTTATGTACATTGGTTAAAATCATTAACTACACTTTGTCACAAGTAGTTTGTATCCATAGCTAGGTAATTTTACCGTTAACCTCCATGCTACATCTTGTTCCTTAAGCTCAACTGATTCTCTAATAAACAACCTTACATAATCTCCATTATGCGTATTTACTTTTTCCTTGATCAGATGAATATGGGGCCCCGCTGTTTAAGCACCGAATAAGTCTATAAGGGAACTACTTATTTATTTTCCTCTAAGGAAAAGAGTGAATTCCAATTTGTTGTAGTTATGTTCCTAGCTACAAGCAAGATGTAATCCCCAAAGTGGAAGGCATATTGAGTGAACTATATATCGTGTCACGCTCACCCATGCAAATCAAAAGTTTGTCTCTTGCGAACAGGAGTTCGTAATCAACTTAGGATTAAGATCAATTGTACATGATCAACTTATTGATATACGAAGTATCTTTCTATAACGGCTTTACTAGAAGAATGTAACTAAATCTTAGTCTAGTCTACTACAATCTCTATTCCAACAACACCCTCACTCACATGTCTGTAAACTATAAATAAATAAATGAATAATTAATTAGTAATATTTACATTGTCATTTATTATTAGTTTAATAAATGTAATCCATCATAAGATCCAGAGTTACTTATGATAACTTAAAGTGAGCATATGATGCGGGAAGATTCACTTAAGTGTAACTCAAATTGTAACGTCCCGTTACTTTTGGGGGTGAAGTTTTTTTTTTATTTTATTTATTTATTTTAATTAAAGTATTTAAGGTTAATTTAAAAGTAGTGATTTCGATTTTAGTAGTTATTTTCGTCCGAAATTCTTTTTAATCGTTTTAATACTTTAAATTTGTTTGGGTTGTATTAATAATTATTAATGGGCCAATTAATAATTATTAATCACTTTTAGATTTATTTACGAGCTTCGGGTTTCGTTTTTAAAGTAAAAACAAAAAAGGGACGTAGGCGTCATTTCCGATTTCTTAAATATCTAAACACTATTCCTCCTTCTCTTTAAATAAGCCAAATTTAGACAAAATATGAAATTTTCTTCTCATTTTTCATCCCAAACCCGTAGCTTAGAGAGAAAAAAAGAGGAGAGAAAGAAATCGTCGCCCCGGCTTCGTTTCTCGACCGTTTTGCGTGATTTCGGATGCGTTGGAAAGCTCTCGCCGAGACCTTTCTACCCTTCCTAACAATCGAGGTTTTCATTCGTTTTCTCGAGGCTTAAAAGTATGTTAAACTTTCTTAAATTTTGATGTGAATAGTGTTTTAATGGAGGTTTTGAGTTGTAATCTTCGAATTCGTTCACCGAAGCTTGAAGGTTTCATTCGAGGAAGTCTTTATGGTCAATTTTAGAAACTTTCTCTAAACCCTAAAACCGAGTTTGAGCCGGAAACTAGTCCCTTGTGATTTTCCCTCTTTGGGCTATGTTTAGGATGTTAGGTTCTTTGTGTTTTTGCTTTTTAGTTAGTTTTTCGAAAATTGATTAATATGCAAAACCCTAATTTTGGGTTACCCATTGATTATGCAAACCTCCAAAGTATTCGAAACCAACCCAAAACACCTCTAAATTGCATAAAAGCCGGAAAACCGAACCCGAACCCTTTTTCCCTAGCTTGGCATAGAGTTCCATAAGGGTAGAATCCGGGATTTTCGTGGTTTTATGTGTTTAGATGTTGTTTGAATGTTTTTCGGTTAATTAATGTTGTTTAGGATTAATTCGTTTGTAGGATTGTGAATTGATCGTGAATTTACAACTCGGATTATTCGGAGCTTGTCTTCAAGCTAAGGTGAGTTTAATGTGAAAGTTAGTGGTTTTATGAATTTAATTTCGTTATGTAATTGTTTATCGATGTTAAGAGGGAGATAACTTCTTAGGATTATAGTTTGGTTGGAGACTTTAATTCGGAAGTGTGTATGGAGAATGTTTGGTTATGGATAGTTAGATGTTTATAGAACATCGGAGAGGTTTGGAAGTATGGTAATGTGATTTGGAGATGTTAGATGAAAGTGGAATTGGAAGTTACTTTGATGGTTTTGGAAGTTACTTTGGTTTGATTTGGAAGTTACTTTGATGGATTTGAAAGTTACTTGGATTGGATTTGGAAGTTAAAGTAGTTAGAAGATGCACTTGAGTGATAACTCGTGTAATCTAGTTAGTTAGGTTTCTAATTAACTTAGTAGAATTCTTTGGAGTTTAGCTAACTTATTGGAGACCTACGGCACATTGATTCTGCACGTGATAGTATGTGATTTTAATCCATATGTAATCATGGTGAGATGATTTGTGGTGACCTTAGGCACATTGATTCACACATGGTAGTATGTTGATTTTGGTTCATATGTATCATGGTGTGATGAATTGTGGGTACCTTGAGCACTGTGTTTCGGTACATGGTAGTATGTTGATTTTGATCCATACGTATTATGTTGTGAAATGGTGAAATTCCTGATACCTATATGGTGAAATTCCTGATACCTATATGGTGAAATTCCTGATACCTATATGGTGAAATTCCTGATACCTATATGGTGAAATTCCTGATACCTATATGGTGAAATTCCTGATATCCGATATGGTGAAATTCCTGATATCCGATAGGGTGAAAGTCCTGATATCCGATGATTGAGATATGGTACATGGTAGTACATGGATTCGGATCCGTACGTACCATGGTACTATGATCTGTGATACGGCACATGATAGTATGTTGATTTCGATCCATACGTATCATGGTGCGATGATGGTAATATGGTACGACCGTACGTGGTATGTCGATTTCGATCCATACAATAGCACGTTACGATGAAACTTGTTTGGTAATAAGATAGATAATGTTAGATTTACATATTCTTTAGAATTGTGTAGTAAGACTTAGTAGTTATTGTTAATTTTACTTTAAGTCTTTATATCTATCGTACGGTTTATGAATGACGATTACGGGTAGTATGTTACTATCGTATGTTTATATGGAAATTGGAAGTGTGGATATGGGTAGTAATTAACATTTAGGCCTTTGGACACGATTTCGGTTATGAGATTTTGTTCATAGGATTACTTGCTTTCATTTTACTCTCACTAGCATTGTTTGCTAATGGTGCTACACCACATTATTTTCAGGTAAACCCCGTCCTAAGAAGCGTGGGAGAGGAAATGGTGTCGCTTGACTGGTCGAGGTGGTTTAATGGACAATGTTAAAAACACTTTTGATAAGCATTAGTAAAATGCTTGTAATCATATACTTTTTCCATACTTATGTCTTTTTGAGCCCGCGAAGGGTGTTTGTATAAAGTATTTTAATTTTTTTATGATTAAACTCTCTTTTGGAATGCGCATTCCCGATTTATAGCTTTCTCTGAAAATTTGGGTTGTAAACAGGTTTTGGTTATTCGATTTTTAAACGAACCCATGCCGTTTTTCTTTAAAAATTGAGTCTTTCGCTGTGCATTTGAATTTAAAGAATTTAACGGGTTCGGGTCGTTACAGTTGGTATCAGAGCCTCTTTGGTTCTGAAGACCACATGCATCGCATGTTTTTCATATTTTAATATTGTCCAAACATCGCTCGAAGTCAACGTCTCCAGGTATCCTTAGAACGCTCTCTTTTGATTAGTTTGTTTGTACTTTTGCTTTTACTTTCCTGGTATCTCAAGTGAGACTTTTCTGATTGTGATTCAGTATGCCTCCGAGGACAGTTGCACCGAGGAGAGGTAGGAGTAGAGTACCAACTGCAGTACGAGGCAGAGGCCGTACTAGAGCAGTTACACCACCATCACCTCCTCCACCTGTGTATCGGGAGGATGAGCCTCCAGTAGATCAGCCACCTAGTCATGGTCGCAGTGTTACCATTTCTGAGGAGTATTTTAGAGATCTTTTACGAGGTGGTGGGGGACTTACTGAGCAGGCTATACCACCTGTTAGAGCACCTGCTCCCGTGGTAGATCGATCCTGGTGTTATCGATGTCAAAAACTCTGAAGGAGTATATCAGATATAACACTCCTGAGTTTGATGGTACATCTACCGATCCGGCTGATGCAGAGAGATGGATTACCAGGATTGAGAGGGTACTTGGGTTCATTAAGTGCCCAGATCAGCTGAAGGTTCACTGTGGGACCTATTCATTGGTTGATGATGCACTTTATTGGTGGAATGGTATATCCCATACTCTCAGTCCTGATTTACAGGTTAGTTGGGAGATGTTCAAGGAGAAATTTTTTTGATAAATACTATCCCGAGGATACACGTGACCAGTTAGAGATTCAGTTTCTTACCCTTAGACAGGGTGATATGTCTGTGGTAGAGTATGAGAGAGAGTTTGACAGGTTGTCAAAGTTTGCCACCAGACATGTTATCGATCTAGAGAGTAAGAGGAGACGGTTTATAGTAGGTTTGAGGGCTGATTTATGAGGTCAGGTACGAGCCTTGCAGCCTACAACCTTCGCAGATGCTTTGAATGCCGCTTTGGCATTAGATATTGGGGATGCTGAGAAGAAGGCTTTTGAGATTACTGCGCAGGCTTCTTCTCAGAAGAGGAAGGCTGGGGACGACTTTTCAAGTCGAGGGACACAGCCACTTAGACAGGCTCCTCCTTTACCCTATTATGCAGATTGTACTGGGTATCACCTAGGTCAGTGTAAGGTGATGAGGTGCTTTCAGTGTGGACAGATCGGACATACTAGACCTTTCTGCCCTAGTTTACAGACAGTACGGTATAGTTCTGGTCAGGGTCAGAGTTCTGGTCAGGTTCAGGGGCGAGGTCAGACTGTTGGTAGGGGCCAGGTTAGGCCTCATCAGCAGCAGAGAGCACCACCAGTAGTTCAGGCACAGCCTCAGACACGACAGCAGGCCCGTGTCTTTGCCACCACTCGAGAGGATGCTGAGGCATCTGGTACAGTTGTGACAGGTACTTTGTCAGTTTTAGAGCACTCTCTTGTTTTACCTGAGACCTGATAATCGTGTTTATGAACATTATATTCTATTAAGTGGTTTTGGATGCTAGCTAGTCTTAGAAGGAAACGCCGGTTGTGATCCTAGCATTAGGACCAAAGTGTTGAGAAACAAAGTTATCCACTTGGTCAAAGTTTTGTAAAGGAACCAAGTGTTGAAAGAGATTATGTGGGAACGTGACGATGAAATGGAGTATAGTACCTTCGCTTATCACTTAGTAAGTGCACTTTTCGAGGACGAAAAGTCTTTTAAGGAGGGTAGTCTGTAACGTCCCGTTACTTTTGGGGGTGAAGTTTTTTTTTTATTTTATTTATTTATTGTTATTAAAGTATTTAAGGTTAATTTAAAAGTAGTGATTTCAATTTTAGTAGTTATTTTCGTCCGAAATTCTTTTTAATCGTTTTAATACTTTAAATTTGTTTCGGTTGTATTAATAATTATTAATGGGCCAATTAATAATTATTAATCACTTTTAGATTTATTTACGAGCTTCGGGTTTCGTTTTTAAAGTAAAAACAAAAAAGGGACGTAGGCGTCATTTCCGATTTCTTAAATATCTAAACACTATTCCTCCTTCTCTTTAAATAAGCCAAATTTAGACAAAATATGAAATTTTCTTCTCATTTTTCATCCCAAACCCGTAGCTTAGAGAGAAAAAAAGAGGAGAGAAAGAAATCGTCGCCCCGGCTTCGTTTCTCGACCGTTTTGCGTGATTTCGGATGCGTTGGAAAGCTCTCGCCGAGACCTTTCTACCCATTCTAACAATCGAGGTTTTCACTCATTTTCTCGAGGCTTAAAAGTATGTTAAAGTTTCTTAAATTTTGATGTGAATAGTGTTTTAATGGAGGTTTTGAGTTGTAATCTTCGAATTCGTTCACCGAAGCTTGAAGGTTTCATTTGGGGAAGTCTTTATGGTCAATTTTAGAAACTTTCTCTAAACCCTAAAACCGAGTTTGAGCCGGAAACCCGTCCCTTGTGATTTTCCCTCTTTGGGCTATGTTTAGGATGTTAGGTTCTTTGTGTTTTTGCTTTTTAGTTAGTTTTTCGAAAATTGATTAATATGCAAAACCCTAATTTTGGGTTACCCATTGATTATGCAAACCTCCAAAGTATTCGAAACCAACCCAAAACACCTCTAAATTGCATAAAAGCCGGAAAACCGAACCCGAACCCTTTTTCCCTAGCTTGGCATAGAGTTCCATAAGGGTAGAATTCGGGATTTTCGTGGTTTTATGTGTTTAGATGTTGTTTGAATGTTTTTCGGTTAATTAATGTTGTTTAGGATTAATTCGTTTGTAGGATTGTGAATTGATCGTGAATTTACAACTCGGATTATTCGGAGCTTGTCTTCAAGCTAAGGTGAGTTTAATGTGAAAGTTAGTGGTTTTATGAATTTAATTTCGTTATGTAATTGTTTATCGATATTAAGAGGGAGATAACTTCTTAGGATTATAGTTTGGTTGGAGACTTTAATTCGGAAGTGTGTATGGAGAATGTTTGGTTATGGATAGTTAGATGTTTATAGAACATCGGAGAGGTTTGGAAGTATGGTAATGTGATTTGAAGATGTTAGATGAAAGTGGAATTGGAAGTTACTTTGATGGTTTTGGAAGTTACTTTGGTTTGATTTGGAAGTTACTTTGATGGATTTGAAAGTTACTTGGATTGGATTTGGAAGTTAAAGTAGTTAGAAGATGCACTTGAGTGATAACTCGTGTAATCTAGTTAGTTAGGTTTCTAATTAACTTAGTAGAATTCTTTGGAGTTTAGCTAACTTATTGGAGACCTACGGCACATTGATTCTGCACGTGATAGTATGTGATTTTGATCCATATGTAATCATGGTGAGATGATTTGTGGTGACCTTAGGCACATTGATTCACACATGGTAGTATGTTGATTTTGGTTCATATGTATCATGGTGTGATGAATTGTGGGTACCTTGAGCACTGTGTTTCAGCACATGGTAGTATGTTAATTTTGATCCATACGTATCATGTTGCGAAATGGTGAAATTCCTGATATCTATATGGTGAAATTCCTGATACCTATATGGTGAAATTCCTGATACCTCTTTTGCAAAAAAAAAAAATTCCTGATACCTATATGGTGAAATTCCTGATACCTATATGGTGAAATTCCTGATACCTATATGGTGAAATTCCTGATACCTATATGGTGAAATTCCTGATACCTATATGGTGAAATTCCTGATATCCGATATGGTGAAATTCCTGATATCCGATATGGTGAAAGTCCTGATATCCGATGATTGAGATATGGTACATGGTAGTACATGGATTCGGATCCGTACGTACCATGGTACTATGATCTGTGATACGGCACATGATAGTATATTGATTTCGATCCATACGTATCATGGTGAGATGATGGTAATATGGTACGACCGTACGTGGTATGTCGATTTCGATCCATACAATAGCACGTTACGATGAAACTTGTTTGGTAATAAGATAGATAATGTTAGATTTACATATTCTTTAGAATTGTGTAGTAAGACTTAGTAGTTATTGTTAATTTTACTTTAAGTCTTTATATCTATCGTACGGTTTATGAATGACGATTACGGGTAGTATGTTACTATCGTATGTTTATATGGAAATTGGAAGTGTGGATATGGGTAGTAATGAACATTTAGGCCTTTGGACACGATTTCGGTTATGAGATTTTGTTCATAGGATTACTTGCTTTCATTTTACTCTCACTAGCATTGTTTGCTAATGGTGCTACACCACATTATTTTCAGGTAAACCCCGTCCTAAGAAGCGTGGGAGAGGAAATGGTGTCGCTTGACTGGTCGAGGTGGTGTAATGGACAATGTTAAAAACACTTTTGATAAGCATTAGTAAAATGCTTGTAATCATATACTTTTTCCATACTTATGTCTTTTTGAGCCCGCGAAGGGTGTTTGTATAAAGTATTTTAATTTTTTTATGATTAAACTCTCTTTTGGAATGCGCATTCCCGATTTATAGCTTTCTCTGAAAATTTGGGTTGTAAACAGGTTTTGGTTATTCGATTTTTAAACGAACCCATGCCGTTTTTCTTTAAAAATTGAGTCTTCCGCTATGCATTTGAATTTAAAGAATTTAACGGGTTTGGGTCGTTACACAAATAGTCTGTGGTACATGAATAAAAGTTGGGTGCCTTATTTCTGGTAACACCACTAACACGACCCACTTGTGAATCGGCACAAGTGATCTCATCTGGATCGCTCATGTAAAGACATGTGAGTGGGGGTGTTGCTGCAATAGAGATTGTAGTAGACTGGACTAAGATAAACTTACTGTCTTCTGGGAAAGCCGTTACAGAAAGACACTTCGTTTATCAACCGGTTGATCATGTACAATTGATCTTAATCTTGAGTGGATTACGAACTCCTGTTCGCAAGAGACAAGCCTTTGATTTGCATAGGTGAGAGTGACTCGAATAATACGCTCAATATGCCTCCCACTTTGGGGATTGCATCTTGCTTATAGCTTGGAATGTAATTGCACAAGAATTGGAATTCACGCTTTTCCATATAGGAAAATAGATAAGTAGTTCCCTTATGGACTGATTCGGTCTTGAACAGCGGGGCCCCATATTCCTCTGATCAAGGAAAAGGTTAAAGACGTATAATGGAGATTATGTAAGGTTGTTCATTGGAGAATCAGTTGGGCTTAAGGAACAAGATGTATCATGGAGGTTAATACAGTAAATTACCTAGCCATGGATACGAACTAACTTGTGAAGGATCAAAGTGTAGTTAATGATTATAGCCAATGGACATAACTATGTCTATAGTACTAAGAGTGCAACTCTAGATATTTAGTGGAGTTATCTAGGAGTTAATGAATGAGAATTAATTGATTAAAAGGAGTTTTAATCAAAGGTAATTCTGGATCATTGAAGCTTAGTCCTATAGGTCCATTAAGTCCTCCGAGCTAATGCATGTAATCGAAAACATTAATTAATACGATTAATTTCTCTTTGGAAAATTGGAAATGAATAGAGGAGTCTATTCAATTAATTAAAGCAAATTAAATAGAGGAGTCTATTTAATTATTTAATTAATGGTGGAATCAAATAGAGGAGTCTATTTAATTATTAAATAGAAGAGTTTATTTAATTATAAGAGATTAAATAGAGGAGTCTATTCAATTAAATTAATTTTGTGTTGTCCAAAATTAATGGGGATTTAAATAGAAGAGTCTATTTAAATATTTAATTTGAAATTATCAAATTAAATGAGGAAATAAATAAAAGGAGTTTTATTTATTTATTTAAAGGAATTGTTCCATTAAATAAAAAGGAAAAATAAAATGCCCAATAATGTCATTGGTGGATGACATGGGCGTGTGACCCATGGTGGGGTCACACGCCACTTTGGTCAACAGTTGACCAATAGTTTGCATTTTATAATTTTTAATATATTTAGAATATCTTATTTAAATTAATATGATTAAAATTAATATGATTAATTTAAATAGAAGATATGGAATAATATATTTAAATTGATATTGATTAATTTAAATAAAAGATATGGAATATTTTATTATGGAATAAAATATAATATCTTTATTATTCAAATATATTTTAGAATATCTTAATTAATTATTTACTAATTAAAAGATATTCAAAAGATTTTCTGAGGCCTTAGTATTTCTATAAATAGGAACCTTGGGGTGACCCCAAAACACACAACTAAGAGAGTTAAAGTAAAGGCTCAGGAAATTTCTCTCCTCCCTCTCTCTTAGCCGCCGCCCATAGGGTATTGGGAAGAAAATTTCTTCTTCCCAATTTTCCTTTTTCCAAAGGAGATAGTGCCCACGCACCGATTCTCTTTCGTGCTTAGTGAGGAAGATGTTTTTGGTGGTCCCAGGATCGTAACCATCGAAGAACTAGGATGAGTCAGACACTTCTCGACAAGGGTTAGTATTCTGTTTATGCATTTAGATTTTCACTACAAAAAAAAGTCAATTTGCGACCAGTAATTTGCGACCAACTGGTCGTTTTTATAGTATAATGCGACCAAAAAAGCGACCAACATGGTGGAGGCAAAAAAGCTGGTCGGTCCTGAATTTGTGCGACTGTATAGTCACAAATATACAACCAAGAATGTTTGGTCGCAAAAAAGTCAACATTTTTAAAAACGACCAAATGGTCGCTTAAAAAGTGACTATCTGGTCGTAATTTAAGTTGAAGATAAGTGACCAGTTGGTCACATGAAGAAGTGCCACGTGGTTGTTTTATAAGCGACCAAATGGTCACTTTTGTACTCAGACAAAAGGCGACCAGATGGTCGTTTGTTTGGGGATACAATACGACCATATGGTCGTAATTTAAGTTGAAAAAAAGTGACCAGGTGGTCACATAAAACAGTGACCACGTGGTCTTTTATAAGCGACCAAGTGGTCACTTTTGTACTCAGACAAAATGCGACCAGATGGTCATTTATCTTAAGGCAAATGCGACCATCTGGTCATATTTAATAAATATTTTTTTTATTTATTTAAATTACAATAATTAGTTAATTAATTATTATTTATTTATTTATTTAATATTAAAATTTAATAACAAAAAATTGGAATTAAAATAAAATATATATAAATAAAATATTCAAAAAATGTTTTATACAGAAGAAAGCAACGTAGAACTACTGCGGAGGGGCGGGGGGTGGCGGAGGAGGCGTCGATGATGAAGTACGCGGCCAAAGATGCTGCGACCTGGGCCTCAACCCGTGCCTGCATATCCGCCTCAATCCCAGCGACTCAAGAAACGAAGTCCTCGCGCATAGCGTCCATGTCCGTGTGAAGCTGCTGCTCAACCGGAGAAGGGCCGGAGCTAGTGCTCGCTCTGCTACCCTGAGGCCGGGGCACATCCGCGTAAAGGCGTCGCCCGTACGATCCGGGCCCAGGAACTGATCCATCAGGCCGAACCCCTCCAGCAGCCTCCAAGAACGCCTCTTTACGGTCTTCCTGAGTCGGTTGCGAGTCTGGTGTGGGCAACCGCTGACTCAACGACTCCGTGAAACGTTCCTAACCATTTAAAATTTAGAAAATAAAATAGTTAATATATAAGTTAGGAAAAATTTTAAAGAAAAAATAATAATTGAAAAAATTATTAAATTCCTGAATTTCTTTCGCCTTATCGTCGACGAACGTCTCGTCCTTCTTCGTGTGAAGAACGCGGTGCAGCTCATCGGGCGGGACAGGGCGACCGTGCTTCACTTCCTAAAAATATTCGAGATTAAAGAAGAAAAAATAATAAATTAATAACTAATTGAAAAAAGAAAACAAAAAAAAGTTCGTAAAAAAAAAAAAAAACTTACCAATCGACGATGGTGCTCGTCGTGGGTCCGGGCCCCGGCTGTGTGTTTGGTGGGATTCTTCGCGCGGTTGGCCTTATTCTTCCTTGACACTGCCATGCCCTCGGAAGTGCTCAAGCTCGCGATAAGCCGCGCGTGGTCCTCTGGGCTCATCCACACAGGGCGGTTTGCTGGTTGCTTTCTACGCGCCCAGTACATGAGGTCCTTGAATCAATCTCGGACGTGATTGTCCCATAGGGGGAACAATCTACCGTCCGTGATATCGGGATCGATAACAGGAAACTTCCCTGAAAAAATTGAAATAAAAAATTGTTAAAGTAATAAAGTAATAAATTTATTTCTATAAATTTCAAAATTAATTAATTATAAAAATAAATGATGTTTTTTACCTTCCAATTTTCGTACATCCGACGTTTCTCCGTCGTCGGAATCTTCCGCCAAGAGGTCGCCGGGATAGAAGCATGCTCTAAGGACCTCATGGCCCTGTTTTGAAACGGTTGTATGCGGCTGTACTCTGCAAAAACATAAAAATATTTTGATATTAGAGACTATTAGTTAACAGAAAAAAAAAAGCACTTTTAAAAATGTTTAAAGATTTAAAAAATAAGTAATTAAAACAATAAACAAAATTACTTACGTATCCGCTTCAATCCGAAGGGTAGAGTCTGCTGCCCGAGGAGGCTACGTGCCTGAAGTGGAGGGTCCCGCTGGATCCGGCTGTGATGCAGACCCTGATGCTCCCCCGGGAGTCGTGGCCTGGGAGTCCTGCGCCAATTGTTGTGTCGTAGGCTGGGTCTCAGGGACTGCAACATCGAGAGGGCCAGCAAGTCCCGGCCAGAATCAAGAGGAGGCCGTCCCAACTCCTCTCGTAGTCGTCCGCATCGGGGCGGCGGCGAGGGCGGCCATGAGTCGCCTCGTCAATCGCGTCGTCAGGCTCGTCTGACTGGGGAGGACGTCGTCTGCCCGTCATAATACTACAACTAAACTAAACTAATTTAATACTAATTAAGTAATTAAAATAATGAAATAAATTTAATTAATTAATTAATGAAATAATCAGAATTAAATTAATTAATGAAATAATCTAAAGTAAAGTGATTAAATAATGTAAATTAAACTAACATAAATTAATTAACTAATTTAAAATAAACTAATTAATTAATTTGAATTAAAGTAAATTAAAATTAGATTAATTGAACTAAAATGAAGTAATTAAAGTAAACTAAGTACTGAAGAATTAAACTAAAATTAATTAAATTAAGTAATGAAGAATTAAACTAAATTATATTAATTGAACTAAAATTAATTAAATTAAACTAACATTAATTAATTAAAACTAAAATAAACTAAACTGATTAATTAAATTAAAGTAAACTAAAATTAGCTTAAGTGAACTAAGTAATTAATTAAAGTAAACTAAGTAATGAAGATTTCAACTATTAGATTAAATTAAACTAAAATTAATTAAATTTAACTAACATGAATTAATAAAAACTAAACTAAACTAAACTAATTAATTAATTAAATTAAACTAAATTAAAATTAGATTAATTGAACTAAAATTTATTAATTAATTAAAGTAAACGAAATTAGATTAATTAACATTAAGTAAACTAAGTACTTAATTAAACTAAATTACATTAATTAAACTAAAATTAATTTAATTAACAACATTAAACTAAACTAATTAATTAATTAAAATAAACTAAAATTAGATGAATTAAACTAAAGTAAACTAAGTAATTAATTACACTAAATTAGATTCATTAAACTACAATTAATGAAATGAACAAAATTAAACTAAACTAATTAATTAAAACTAAGTAAACTAAATTTAAACTTAAACTAAAACTAACTAAAAACTAAAACTAAAACTAACATAAAACTTAAAACTTATACAAAAACTAACCTCGTAATAGAAACCGGGATTTGAGGTTTAGGGTTTTTAGGTTTAGAGTAAGAACGGGGAAAAAATAACGGGGAACGGAACGGGGAAAAGAGAGAAAAGAAAGAAAAAAGAGAAAGGAAAAGAGAAAGAAAAGGAAAAAGAAACGGGGGAAGGAAACACTGATCTGAATTTAAATCAGATTTTGTGACCATCTGGTCGCAACTATGTAATCATGACCAGAAACGAAAGGTCGCGCGTGCTGGGGAAATTACGACCACCTGGTCGCATTTTTATACATATTTGCGACCACCTGGTAGCATATATTGAAAAAGCGACCATGTGGTCGCCACTTTGCCATTATCCAGAACAGTTGTCATATCACGCGTCCCATCAAATATTGCGACCAGAAGGTCGTAATATTTAAATTCACCGCCATAAATTTCATGAAAATTTAAATTTACCGCCCAGATTTGCGACCAGATGGTCGTAATTGAACTTATATTTTTTGAAAAATAAAATTCTACTTTTCCACAAATGCGACCAACTGGTCGCCTTTCCCTTCTAAATTACTACCATGTGGTCACCTTTTGTGTTAAATTGCGACCACATGGTCACAAATATTAATATATATATATATATATATATTTTTTATCATTCATTAAAGAAATAGTTTTAATAAACACATACACAGTGAATAATAAAGTTACGAAATGTCTCATTCAGCCTCCTCAGTTTCTTCAGTCCTCGCTTCTTCTTCTTCTTCTTCTTCTTCTTCTTCTTCTTCTATTTCTTCGTCGAATTCATCGTCTCAAAGAAGTCCGTCACATAAATTCTTCTTCTTCTTCTTCTTCTTCTTCTTCGGATTCACCGTCTTGAATAAATTCAGCATCAATGTCACGTGCGTGAGAAGTGGAAGCATTTGTATCATCATCATGCAATGTTATCGTTCCATCGTTAAAAGGACAAACAGTACTTGCATTCTGACCATCGTCGATTGCACGACTTCTTATCTCATCTTCTTGAAAAGCAACAGCTCCCTCTGCACCGTCGTCTTTCTCGAACAAGTTTTCTTCTACCTGGTGTGGTTTAACTTTACAAACAACTAACCAATCTGTCAGATCTCGTCTATTAATCGGATAGTTCAGGTAATAAACTTGAATCGCCTGTGAAGCCAGGACAAACCTATCAGCGGTGCGCATATGCTTAGACTTGTTTACCTCAACGATTTGTAAATGATCAAGCTTACGGACTCCGCCTCGTCTGATTGTCTCGAACCAAGTGCAGTTGAACAGAACAATGCGTTTTAGCGTCGGACTTGAGTATTGAATCTCAAGAATCTCCTCGATTACTCCGAAGTAATCGTCTTCGTTTGTGTCGAACACATGACCTTTTATGCAAACACCACTGTTGTTTGTTGCCCTGTTAACTGAATGTGCCTTCGTTTGAAATCTGTAACCGTTACCGACGTATCCAGTATACGACCTTGCAATCCGTCCAGGTCCCTTTGCCAAAGAAATAATGCGAGGATCATCTACTGGTAATGTAGGGGAGTCAAACTGTTATTGTTCACATACAGTAATGTTAGGAAGATATTAATTTTTTCAACAAATTGCCACGGTTTTTTTGACAATTTAAAATAACTCACGTATGCACTGAACCAAGAACGAAACTTTTGTCGATTATTGACCCCTCTTCAGCGGCTGTAAGACCAACTCGTGTCATTCGAACGTATAAGTTTAGAAATAATCTGTATGTTACAAAAATAGTTAGCAAATAGTTTGTAATTGTTTATGTGATGAAATAATGTTAAGTTACGAACTCACTCTATGTAAGGCTTAATCTATGCGCAGTTGCAAAACACGTATGTCTGCATTACGTGATACTCAGAATCGGTCAACGACCTACGCACTGATCTTCCAACTGTCATGCCAGGTTCTGTAAAAATCGACAAGTCGTTTATGTCAACACCTTCAAGTAAATTTTTGACCCTGTTTCGTTTCGCTGGTCGAAACTACTCTACAATGTGTTGGTCAAAGTAGTATGAACAAAATGTGGTAGTCTCTTGTGTCAGGTACGCACTACAGTTAGGTCCTTCTACTCTTGCTTTATTTCCAATCAACCAACGTAAGTACCAGTGGGTAGGTAGAATGTGTAGAAAACATTTACATTCGATATCACTGTACTTTATACGTGTACATTACAAATTAACTGTGCTTACCTTTTAAATGGGTACATCCAGTGGTAATGTACCGGACCCCCTAAGAATGCCTCGTATGGAAGATGCACTGGAAGATGCTCCATGGAGTCACAAAGCCAGGTGGGAACATTCGCTCCAACTTACAGATAATAACAGCGATCTCTGAACTCATTGAAGCGACAGTAGCTTCAGTCAGCTCTGTACATGTCAAGTCCCTGAAAAAAACACTCAACTGTGCAAGCGGCTCCCAATGTCTATTCTCTAGGAACGGTCTGAACGCGACCGGCATCAATCGTTGCATGAATACATGACAGTCGTGGCTTTTCATCCCGAACATGATATGCTTTTGACTGTCTATACACCGACTCAAATTTGAAACGTATCCGTCCGGGAATTTGATGGATTTGATCCACTCAAATAATGTTTTCTTTTCATCCGTCGTCAACATGTACTTTGCTTTTGCGTAGTTATCATTGTCGTCAGGCTCCAACTCAGGACGGTGACATATCTCCCGTATATCATAACATGCCTTCAGATTGTCCTTCGTTTTTCCCGGAACTTTCAAAATCGTATTGAAAATGTTGTCGAAGAAATTCTTCTCGATATGCATTACATCCAGATTGTGTCTAATCAGTAGATCTTCCCAATATGGTAGATCCCAAAAAATACTTCGTTTCTTCCAACCCGTGTTTTTCACAGCCGCATTGTTTGCACTCTCTGCACCGTCCACTGTAATCTTCTGCATCCCTATAGCATCTATATCGTGAAGAATCTCCCTTCCACTATACATTGTCGGGGGGGTATCGTTTCTTACTCGTCGACCCTTCTTCCAGTCAATGTCGTTTGAATGGAAAGTATGATTCAACGGTAAAAATCGACGGTGACAATCAAACCAACAAGTTTTCCGACCGTTTCTGAGATAAAATGCATCTGTGTCTAGCATGCAATGTGGACATGCGTATTTTCCCGCCGTACTCCATCCTTTAAGAGGGGGAGATTGAGGTTCACACAATTAACTACACTGACTAAGGAAAGCAATAACAAAAGCTAAACACATACTCAAAAATGTATATGAAAGCAATTAAAGATCAACATACCTGACAACATTGAATACGCAGGGAAGTCACTGATCATCTAGATTAACGCCACGCGCATCAAAAAATTTTGTTTCTTCGAAATGTCGTACGTCATAACACCGTCAGTCCACAACCTTTTCAACTCTACAATAAGTGGTTGCAAATACACATCTAGTTTATGTTTTGGACTTTTCGGCCGAGGTACGATCACTGTTAGAAAAATCACCGGGTCTCGCATGCACATCGAGGGAGGCAAGTTATACGGGGTTACCATGACTGGCCAAACTGAATATTGTGCTCCGGATGCCCCGAACGGGTTAAAGCAATCCGTGCATAAGCCCAATCTGACGTTTCTCAGATGTTGTACAAAATCCGGATGACAATTATTTAAATGCTTCCATGCCGCAGCATCTGAGGGATGTCTCATAACACCTTCATCCTGTGAATGCTCGTGATGCCATCTCATGTGTGAGGCTGTCACATCCGATGCATACAACCGGTGCAGGCGTGGGGTCGCGGTAAATAGAACATCTTTGGCGTCTGGAATGAGGTTGTGTTTCCCTTGTTTATATCTTGGAAGAAAACAGAATTTGCAGTGATGCAGGTCCTCATCCACATCCCAGTAAATCATGCATTCGTTCCGACACGAATCTATTTTCTCCACGGGTAAGCCAAGTCCCTCCACTAGCTTTTTCATGTCGTACAAACCGTTGGGCATAATATTTTCTTCTGGAGCGCATCGACGAAACAACGATGCAATCGAATCAAATCCTCTAGCAGGTATGTTGTACTGCGACTTTATATTTAAAAGTTCTGTAGCAGCAGCAAGTTGACTTACCTGACACCCATCGTACAATGGTCGGCTGGTTGTCTCTAGCATCTCGTGCATCTTACGTGCTTCCGGATTCATTTCCTCTTCAACAACCCGTTCATCTTCGTCTACGTTTAAACTTTCACGGAAATTTTCATTGCCCCCATACCCCGCACCTTCAAGTATCATTTGCTACTTCTGACTATACTATTAACCTCTACATTCGAGCTGCTACCTTCGTATAGTCTCGATTCATGTAATGCAGCGTCGAACATTTCCTGTGTTTCCCCATGAAACACCTAGTGGTAATAATTCTGCACAAATCCCCGACTATAAAGATGAACCTTCAAATCTGTAACCGGTATGATTCTCCTATTGTCGCATTTCCTGCACGGGCAACGTAGCTTTCCACTATACTTTTCATAATAGACAGCTGTCATGCAAAACTCAACAAACTGGTCAACCCCGGCCACGAACTCATCGTTCAAATACTCGTCTATCAAACGACATACATCCACTCTCTCATTTTCTTTTTTCTTAATGCTAACAAACAATGGGAGGAGCGGATTTTATAATGGACTCCTCTGGTCATTTGCGACCAGATGGTAGTATTTTTGCTACCAACTGGTCGCATTTTCCAGCCAAAATTTCCCGCCATTTTCCTCACTGCCCCTGGTCACATCAAGTTACAGCATGTACGACCACATGGTCACGTATTTTGGTGACCACTTGGTAGCTTTTCTCACACCAAATTGTTTATCTACCACTGGTCACTTAAAATCACAATATTTGCGACCATCTGGTCACTTAACAATGTGACCACATGGTAGCTTCTTTCCCGCCAAATGTTTAAGCTACCACTGGTCACAATATTTCCGACCATCTGGTCACTTAAAATTGCGACCATATGGTCACTTTGAATTGTGACCACTTGGTAGCTTTTCTCCCGCCAAATTTACGCGCCTGTTTTTGCTACTAAATGATATCTCCTGTCACATAATTGCGACTAAATAGTCTTTATTTTCAAGTGACCATATGGTCTTCTCCGAAAAATTGCAGCCTTTTTATGACTTTTGCTTGGTGCATTTGGTCGGAAAAGGACCATATGGTCGTTTTAAGTCAAACTTCACATTTACTACCAGAGTGGTCACCAAAAATACTACCCAATGCTTTGGTCGCAAATTTCTGGTCGCAATTTAACAGTTTTTTGTAGTGTTTGTTAATATTATACTACAAGGAAAGATCCGTGGGACTTCTGCCTGAGAACTCTTTTAGAGGCCTCAATCCCCAACACGGTCTAGATGAGATCATTTTACCAATTCACAAGTGGGGCGTGTTAGTGGTGTTACCAGAAATAAGGCACCCAACTTTTATTCATATACCACAGACTATTTGAGTTACAACTTAAGTGTAATGACCTGAATCCGTTTAATTCTTTAAATTCAAAGACACAGCGGAAGACTTGGTTTTAAAAAAAAAAGGGCATGTGTAAAATTCGGATTAACCAAAACCTGTTTTACATTGTTCCTAATCAGAGAAAGTGATAAGCGCATTCCAATTGAAAATAAATTTCTAAAACAACTTAAAAATCATAAGACCTTTACAATTTTAAAACAAACGCTCTTCCGAGTTCAAAACACAAAGTATGAAAGGTAGAAAATATAGACAAAGCATTTCAAGAATGCTATACAAAATGTGTCCATGATCATGTCCATCTATCGCCTCGAGAAGTCAAATAGCACCACCTCCTCTACCATGTCTCCTACGTAGAGAATTACCTGAAAAATTGTAAGTGTAACAACATTAGCATAAAAATACTAGTGAGAGTAAAACTGAAGCAACTAATCCTATGGACCAAATTTCATACCATAAATTGTATCCAAAGACCTAAAATACTCTTTACTACCCATTCTACACTTTCAAGTACCATATAAGCATACAATCGACATATAACTCCAATTCAATCAACATCCAACTCCACAAAGTAATAAATTCGAGATTTTAAATAAAAGTACTAGCGATTACTAAGTCTTTCTAAACAAAACTATCGTAAGTATATAATCGTATCTCGAACTTTCTTTGTTACCACATCATATAACCATATTTTGTACCACATAATGTTACCTTGTACTGTGTTACCATATATTACAACATCAACATACTACCACGTCTGGCGTTACCACATCAAGCTACCTCGTACTGTGTTACCATATGTTACCACATCAACATACTACCACTTACGGCGTTACCATATCATGTTACCTCGTACCGTGTTACTGTATGTTACAACATCAACATACAACCACGTACGGCGTTACCAAATCAAGTTACTTCATACCGTGTGTTACCATATCAACATACTACCACATATGACGTTACATATCATGTTACCTCGTACCGTGTTACCGTATGTTACCTCATCAACATACTACCACGTACGGCGTTACCAAATTATGTTTCCTTGTACTGTGTTACCGTATGTTACCACATCAATATACTACCACGTTCGACGTTACCATATCATGTTACCTCGTACCGTGTTATCGTATGTGTAATGACCCGCTTTCCGTTAAATTTTTTAAATTCAAATGCACAGCGAAAGACTCAATTTTTAAAGAAAAACGGCATGGGTTCGTTTAAAAATCGGATAACCAAAAAACCTGTTTACAACAACCCATATTCAGAGAAAGCGATAAATCGGGAATGCGCATTCCATCATATAATTTAAACTCCCAAACAAGATTTGAATCATAAAACATATACAATTTTAGACAAATACCCTTTCGGGCTCAAAAAGACACAAGTTATGGAAGTTGGAAATAATTTACAAGCATTTATAAGAATGCTAAACCAAAAAGTGTTCAACATTGTCCATTCACCGGTCTCGACGAAGTCACACAAGACCCACCTCCTTTACCACGCCTCTTAGGACGGGGTTTACCTGAAAATTTGTAAGTGTAGCAACATTAGCATAAAAATGCTAGTGAGAGTAAAACGAAAGCAAGTAATCCAATGAACTAAATTTCATACCAGAAATTGTGTCCAAAGGCCTAAAATGCTCATTACTACCCATATCTACACTTCCAATTTCCATACAGACATACGATAGAAAAATATTACCTGTAATAGTCCTTCAATGCCATGTAATCGAAGTAAAGACTTAAAGTAAAAGTAACAATCATTACTAAGTCTTACTACACAATTCTAAAGAATATATATAAATGTAATATTAACTATCTTTATTACCAAACAAGTTTAATCGTAACGTGCTATTGTATGGGTCATAATAAACATATCACGTACGGTTGTACCATATCACAAATCATCGTACTATGATACCGTATGGACCGAAGTCAACATACTATCATGTACCGTATCACAAATCATCGCACTATGATACGTATGGACCGAATCAACATACTATCATGTGCCGTATCACAAATCATAGTACCATGGTACCGTATGGATCCGAATCAACATACTACCATGTACTATATCACAAATCATCGCACTATGATACGTATGGACCTAATCAACATACTATCATGTGTCGTATCACAAATCATAGTACCATGGTACCGTATGGATCCGAATCAACATACTACCATGTACTATATCATAAATCATCGCACTATGATACGTATGGATCCGAATCAACATACTATCATGTGCCGAATCAATTGTGATCAAGTCCCCCACAAATCATCGCACTATGATACGTATGGATCCGAATCAACATACTATCATGTGCCGAATCAATTGTGATCAAGTTCCCCACAAATCATCGCACTATGATACGTATGGACCAAATCACATACTATCATGTGACGAATCAATTGTGATCAAGTTCCCCACAAATCATCGCACTATGATACGTATGGACCGAATCAACATACTATCATGTGCCGAATCAATTGTGATCAAGTTCTCTAATAAGTTAGATAATCTCCCAAGAATTCTATTAAGTTAATAAAGAACCTAACTACTTAGATTACACGAGTCATCACTCATGTGTAACATCTAAGCTACTTTAATTTCCAAACCACTCAACGTAACTTAAACTTTGACTTTCGACTAACATCTCCAATTCACTTTACAATACTTCCGAACCACTCCGATGTTTCCTTTTCACTGAACTAACCATAATTCCAAATCCTCTTCACTCACTTCCAAATTAAAGTCTCCAACCAAACATTAATTCTAAGAAGCTAGTTCCCTCTTAACATCGATAAACAATAACATAAAGAAACGTAATTCATAAGACAACGAACTTCCATTTTAAACTCACCTTAGCTCGTAGAGAAGTTCCGATCAATCCGAGGCTGCAAACACCCGAACAATTCACAATCCTACAATTTAATTACACCTAAATAACATTAATTAACCGGAAATCGTACAAACAACATCTAAACGCATAAAACGATGAAAAACCCGGATTTTCTCCCTATGGTGATCTCAACCATACAAGGGGAAATGGGGTTCGGGTTTGGTTTTCCGGCTTTTATGCACTTTAGAGGTGTTTTGGGTTGGTTTCGGATACTTTGGGAGTTTGCAACAACAATAGGTATCCGTAATTTAGGGTTTTGTACATTACCATTTGGGATTTGAATATGGGTTATAAATTAGTGAATTAATGTTTATTTAAATTCAATTCGGGAAAGGGCTTAATGTTCAAAAACCCTAATTATCGATACCCATTGAAATCGGGAATATCGAATTTGCTTAAAACCAACTTGAAACACCTCTAAAGTACCTAAAAGCCAGAAAACCAAACCCGAGACCCACTTTTTATGGGGGGGCCGAGAGCCTCATAGTGGGGTTTATGAGGTTGTTCGTTGTTTTGAGCTTTTAGATGTTAATTGATCGATGTATGTTTATATATTAATTGTAGATGTAATTAATTGTAGGTGTTTCAGATCATTGTTTGATTGTGCTTTCGGAAACTTGGAGCGAACTCTTATTTGGCTAAGGTGAGAATAGTTAGGATTTAAAGTAACTATAGAAAGCGAATGAGTATGAAGGTTTGTAGCATTTGAAACTAAGACTAGAAACCGAATCTAAGAATAGAGGGAATGAGCTAGTACCCTAGGATTAGGAGCTAGTTCTTTAAGTGAGAACTTATGAGTTCTCGAGGAAAGCATTGAATATTAGAAGATTCTAAGTTAGTTTCGATTTGAAACTAAGGTTGGACCATTGGAAGTTAAAAGATCCAACTTGTAATTAGAACGATTGATAGAACCTCGGATTATTGGAAGTTTAGAATCCTTGAAGGTTTAGGTTAATCGTTATGTTATGACCTTTACTTTTATTATTGATACCGGAGTTCGATCGACATATCGTTCGTCCGAGATTCTTATCTATTTTTACCTTATGTTTTTTACTTTATGTCTGTTTCCGTTACTTTATTGTTCGCACTTTTCTTTATCTATTTTGCAAGCATATGCATAACATTTTGCACCATTATTTATTTTATCATAACATCTCGCATCATTGAAAGAAAGTGAAAAAGGAAAGAAAGTGAGGATGAAAATGTAAGGAATGGTGGATGAATGTGAATATCCACGTTACCTTCATGCATAAGGAATGGTGGATGAATGTGAATACCCACGTTACCTTCATCATGCATAAGGAATGGTGGATGAATGAGAATACCCACGTTACCTTCATGCATAAGGTTGAATGGTGGATGAATGTGAATATCCACGTTACCTTCATTTCATGCATAAATGGCGAATGCGTATCCTATGGGATGTACTCATTACTTTTATGCATATGATAGATGGAATAGAGAATCGAGATGTTTAATTGATGCAAAGTTTATTTACTTTTATTACTTATGTCATAACAATGTTAATGGATGAGTATTGACTACGATTATTAGCAATATCATCCTTAGAAATTATAAAATGAAATCACCTAGAGTTTGGATGACTTTAGGAGTGAATTGTGTCAGATTACTTGGACACAAATAGAAATGCAAGTTTGAGGTCTATCTTTACTTTTTATGCTTATTATTCTCACCGGGCTTAGTTTGTTAGCTCATGATATTACAAACATTTCAGGTAATGTTTGGGATCGTGGGAGAGGAGCTGGTGCGCGCTTGATCGAGAGGGTGATGATTTCGAGATGGACTAAGTAGTTGTAAAAATCCATGTACATGGTTTTGTGAATTTTATATAATTTTGGAGTTGTATATTTGTAAATGGCTCTTAAGAGCTTTTGTCTTTACTTTTATGTTTATAAATCATTTTGAACTCCTGATAGGAACTTAATGTTCCTTGTGTTTTTAGATATTTGAATTTAAGATATAAACAGGTTTTGGCTAGCCTATTTTCAAACATAATCACGCCAATTTTCTTAAAATAAAAGACTTCCGCTGTTTTTCTCTGATTTAATTTATTTAAAAGTGACGGGTCGTCACAATAATTCAATTAATTATTGAACTATTTTTCATAAGTATTTTTAACGAATTTGTTTGTTTTTGGGTTTTTTAAGTTCAAGGTCAATAATTTATTAAACTATTTGATCATTTTTTTATTATTATTTTCGATGAATTTTTATTAAAAATTTTAATTTTTTTAGTTCAATAAATTATTGAACTATAATTATGCTATTTAAGTAATTTTTGAAAAGTTCAAATATTTCAGTAATTAGCATGTAAAAATATGCTATTTCAGTAATTACTCCTACTTATAATTGTTCAAAATTTAATTGACCTTGAATCTTGGTCCTCCGATCTACCGTCCAGCCCATACATTTAAGTTTCCAAATTTGGCGAGATCAGAGGAAGTAATGAAGGAAAACAACAAAGGAAAGTCGCTAATTGTGTGCTTTGATTTTTTTAATTAAAATCTTTATATATATTTATTTTTTTAAAAAACTTTTTCCAAAAATGTTTTAAATTATTAAAATCTTTTCTAAACAGTGTCTATATGCAATTTTATAATAAGTATAAAATACAATATTCTTAAAAGTTATTTATATTTCTTTTATTTGACGTAATTAGGAATAACACATCTATTGACTTTTGTTAAAAATTTATTTAAATGACGATGAAATATCGTGACTCCTACTTCCATATTTAATGGACGTATAATTAAGAAAGTTGTTTTAGTTTCTATTTCATACATTCCAACAATTACAGAATAGAGTCACATATATTCTAATTTCATGGAATAATTTCAGTATTTTTTTAAATAGATTATTATATGCATTAACATTTAATTCCAATAATTTATAATAAATATTACGGAGGACAGTATTTTTACTAATATAATATATTTGAAATAGTTAAAAAATATGATGATACGAATAATATTGTGGTTTTTCAATGGGGAAATCGTATATCCAATTCTACGGTAATGTAAAAAGAAAATAGAGAAGTTTGTTTAAAAAAAAAAAGAGAATTTGCCTAACACTCTTATTAGTGTTAATGTCTTAAATAGCTTAAGTTTTAAAAAAATCCCTCAAATGACATTTTTTCTAATATAACAAAATTAATTATTTCGTTAAATTTATAAAAATGTCACTCATTTATTAATTCACTAAATTTACAAAAATGCCACTCATTTATTAATTCACTAAATTTGTTCTCTTATTCACTAATTAGTGAATTAAAGGGAATAAGTTAGTGAATTAAATTATAATGTAAATTTGGGATACCTGATATTGATTTTAATTGAATAATTTAGTGAATTAAAGAGGATATTTTAGTGAATTAAAGGGAATAATTTAGTGAATTAAATTTAAATGTACATTTGGGATACCTCATATTGATTTTAATTGAATAATTTAGTGAATTAAAGAGATTATCTTAGTGAATTAAAAGGAATAATTTAGTGAATTAAATTTAAATGTACATTTGGGATACCTAATATTGATTTTAATTCAATAATTTAGTGAATTAAAGGGAATAATTTACTGAATTAAATTATAATGTACATTTGGGATACCTAATATTGATTTTAATTCAATAATTTAGTGAATTAAATAGAATGATTTAGTGAATTAAAGGGAATAATTTAGTGAATTAAATTATAATGTACATTTGGGATACCTAATATTGATTTTAATTCAATAATTTAGTGAATAAAAGAGAATAATTTAGTGAATTAAATCATAATGTATATTTTAGTGAATTAAAGGGAGCCGATTATATACCGGTTCGGTTCGTAACTTTTCCCATTCCGATTCAGGTTCTTTTTTTTTATGAATTTTCTTAGTGAATAAAAGAGAATAATTTAGTTTGTAAGCTCTGTCATTTTAGTTTTTAAAATAGTTTTTCATCCTAAATCCCTTTTTTGTGTCAATTTAGTTTTTCGTTATACAATTCAATAACTTATACCATATTGTTCACTAAATTATTGAACTAAACTTATTTGTTTTATTCTGCAACATAGTTTATTGAACTTTTTATTTTGCACTGTTGCTTTACATGTGCTAGGGTATATGTGAATTGGAGAAGAAAACAAAGAAGAAAAAAATGTGAAGATAGGCCAAATGAGGACACAAGAAGATGCCATTTTTTAATTCTTTTTTGTGTTTGTTATAAATTTTAATGAATTGTTGATGTATATAGGTTTAAATGGATCTTGCTGTTGAGATTTATAAGTCAATTATTTAATACATTGAGTTCAATAAATTATTGAATTGAAATCTTGATACTATCTTGCCACTCTATGAAAATATTATTTTGTATTTCAAGTTTATAATCACTAATATTGGTTATTGATGTTGCATACTAGTGTAAATGAATGTGATTTTTATTTACGGAAAGCTTTGAGATTTTATGTGTTTTTTATAGGCAAAATCAAAACCGTTATTCAATAATTTATTAACTTCAATTACTTATTGAATTAAAATCAATATGAAGATCTCAATTATATGTTGTAATTTAGTTTAATAAATTATTGACGAAGGGAAAATTTTTATTGAATTAATAAAACTCAAATTTTAATTCACTAAATTATTGACTAAGAGAGAAAATTTAGTGAATTAATAAAGTTCATATTTTAATTCACTAAATAGTGAATAAGGGAACAAATATAGTGAATTAATAAATGAGTGGCATTTTTGTAAATTTAATGAAAATAATTAATTTTGTTATATTAAAAAAAATGTCATTTGGAGAATTTTGAAAAGAGAGTGCTATTTAGGGAATTAGTTTTATAAAATGTGTCATTTAAGTCCATGCCCAAAAAAAAAAATTGTTTGCCCGACTCATAATTTCACTTGAAAGAAAAGTTAAATTTTATGTTTATCCATGTCAATTTTTAAATATTTTAAGAACATCATATTTTTCTATTTTTGAAAGAAAAATCTTTAAAAATATATATATATATATATATATATATATATATATATATATATAAAGCCTATAAATCAATGGAAATATGATCAGAGAAACTTAAGTGTCCGTTTGAGATAGTTTTAAATAGTGTTTAGAAGCGTTATCAGATAAAAAAAAGTGTTTTTAATAATAATTAAAAAAACACTTTAAAAACGTTTCTAAACGCCCTAAATTTAAAATTTTAGCTACGATAAAAGACAAGATAACACGTGGAAAATGGAAATAATAGTTTTTTTTTCTGTGTACCATCTAAAAAAAGTTTTTTTTTTTTTTTATAAATCAAAATTTGCATGTAAAGTAAGGTGGCTCACACGTACAGTTGGATTTTGAATCCATAACTTATTAATATTAATATATTATTATTTTAATTGATATTATATAATATGTAATATTAACTCAAAGATTGCAGCTTTTACTGTATTTTCCATTGTGGGGGAAAAAAAACACTCCTTTCCTTTTCCTATTCGCTCTATTTTCAAGACTGCACGAATATCAAAGTGAATGAACTTCAACAATGAAACAGAGATTCAGCCTACCAAAGTTTAGAGATAGACCCATCACTAAGGTAATTTATTAAAAGACATTTTTTTAAGAGTAATTTTATCTGAAATTAATGAATGTCATGTTTTAAAAATTCTAATATTTGTATTATTTTTTAAAAAATCCTCCAAATTTTTTAACACTCTAGTTCTAGTTATTCTTCTTATTCATAATATATTACATAAAAATAAAATAAAAATTATAACGTGCTACACGACAAATTTATTCTTAATAATAAATACTTATGACATACTATGAATGAGAGGAATATGGAAAAAATTTCAAAAATACTCAATTTTAATTTGGTTGTATTTTATTATTATAGAAAAAGAAAAAGAAAAAGAAAAATAATAATAATAATAATAATAATAATAATCTCTCCCTAAGTATTTTCATTTTCTTTTATCACTCTGTGTTTTGCTCTCTGCACATTGCACAAAGCATAGGAAGCAGCATCTTCTTCTTCTTCTTCTTCTTTTTCAGACTTATTTCCTACACTGTTTGTCTGTCAAGATTTCTTAGAATTCTTTTTCTGCCATTACTATAATAATAACATAACTTCCATTTCCATCAAACTCTTTCTCTAAAATGGGTCAAGAATCTTTCCCAACACTCCTCCATGACAGGGCAGTTGAACAGGTATCATCATTTTTTTTATTGGGTTTCTTCTCAGTTTTTTTTTTTTTTTTTTTTTTTTTCCATTTCCACTTTTGATTGAGAAATTTAGTTCATTTTCTTCAACAAAAAAATGTAACCAACAAAAAAACCTTATGAGAATTTTAATTGGTTTCAATTGTTGCAGAAGGTGATGCTTTATTTTCTCCTTATCAAAACATAACATGAAGTATTTTGCAGGCAATTCTATCTATGAAGAAGGGTGCTTACCTTTTAAAGTTTAGGCGTAGAGGAAAGCCCAAATTCTGCCCTTTCAGCCTTTCTATGGTAAGAAAATACCATATGTAGAATACTTTTGGAAAATGTGTAGAATGGCAGTATGGATGTGTTCTTTCTTATTGACAATACTGTTATCCTGAATCATATTCTGGAGTTTCATATGCCGTGTGATTCGACCGTAATGTGAGGGGTTGTTGATATTTCATTTTACCGTCGTCGATTCAATAACATGTTAGGCATTGAAAATGTGTGTTCTCTCAGTCATATGAAATAATTTCGTTCCGGTTCCCTTTTTCTTCTGTCACCTTATTTATGTGTGGCTGATATCTTTTTATTTGCCATTGAAGCTTAATTAGTTGAGTAATTTTCTTTAACTGACTTCAATTTTATATCATCATCAGCATCAATGATATCAAAACTTTCCTGGATTATCTTCTTGGTTTCAGGATGAGAAGTTTTTGGTCTGGTATTCTGCACACGGGGAAAAACAACTGCGATTAAGCTCGGTAATGAAAATTATTCCTGGAAAGATGTCTGTAAGTAAAAAATCACCATGCCTCTTATTGTTAACTTGTGTTTGCTCTTTTCATTCATATGAATGCTCTTGCTTTTGATTCAGCCAACTCTTCAAAACCAACTTCTACCAGCCAATAAGTCGCAGTCCTTTTCACTCATTTATGCTAATGGCGAGCGATCACTCGATCTTGTAAATGTTTTCCATTGCCTTAAGCTTTGTTGAGCTTTTTACTAGTTTGGATAATGCTGATATATTTTCTTTACTCATCACTTTATCCTTTATGCAGACATGTAAGGACAAAGAACAGGCAGATTGTTGGTTTCTTGGATTGAGAGCGATAATATTTAGGAATCGACATCCCAGACCACTAGTTGGTTCCAGGAATCATAGAGGGATACAATCTTGTGTCAATAGTCCTGCTGGATTTATTCGAAGAAAGTATAATCTTGGACTTCTCGAGGACGCTCCTGACTTTCCTCAGGTTTTAGTTACCTAAGTCCTTCAGTTTCTTGCTAGTATCTTTAAATCCCAAATTTATTTTATTGATTTTATTCGGTTGCTAGTGAAAATCATGGAAATAGCTCGTTTCATGCTCGGGAAAGATTAGTTTGAAGTCAGCTATTTCATTACCTTATAATTTCTAAGACTAGTAATGACATACATAATTGACAAGGAACGATTTTACTTCCAGTTCCTATTGAACCAAACTTGCATTGTAAACCAGAAGACCAACACATATAGGACAGACTATATTTGAGATAAAATCTTTAGGACCTGAAATAAATTAGTTTTGTTTGCCAATGGTTTCTTCATCATACTTGCTAGTCCAAGTCCTCGGTTTTAGGTTTTCATCTTCTTCACATTTTTGTAAAGGTGTGTTAGTTTTTACTTGTAGTTCGAATTTTTATGCATGTGTTTTCACATAGAACTCGACTATCAGCATAGCAATGTTATGTCGCAAATGAATGCTCTTTTCAATGTGTTTGCTCCTTTGGCTACAGTTCAAATCGTTGTTAACAATGCTTTTCTTGTCAGTTCATTTTACATACATTCATGTCTTTATGGTTTTCGCAAGTAATATTTTAAGAGGCTTGTCTGTTGTAAGGCTCACCAATTTTTAGCTTCGAGACCTATCTCTCCATGAGTTGGAGCAGGGAAACTTTACACCCTATGAAATGGCATGAAAAATAATGTCAACTTAAAAAAAATCAGAGTTCACAGATGCAGAACATTCAGTGCGTAATTCTTTGTTTAATTTAATATCCACTATCCATTGTGTTTATATATCTTTTTTTTTTTTTCAAATCGATATATAACTTCTGAGTTTCTGAATAATTTTTATGTATTTTTTTTCTTCATGTGATTGCACTTCAACTAAAAATGTACTATGCTTGAAGGTGCACAGCACGTGTGGCAGTCCCTCTCTTTCACTTTCCGAGCGATGTCTTTCTGATGGCTTATCACATTCCTTTGAAAGCTTCCCTCCATCGGATACTGTTTCATCAGATGAACAAAGCGCTGGAGATATCTCTGCTTTATGTACCCCACTTGTTGAACCTGATACATTTAAGAGGGGAGCATCAACTGAACTAGTACATGAAAAGAATGTGTTCAGTAGATTTGCTGCACCGGTTTATAGATCTCCGAAAATGGACAAGAAGAGTACTCTAAAAGATGTCATGATCTGGGGAGAAGGTATAGAAGGTGGGCTTATAGGTGGTGGAATTCGAAGGTCTGCTAACCTGAATGGAATGCACATGGATGCATTATTGCCGAAACTTCTAGAATCGACCGTGATGTTGGACGTGCAAAGTATATCATTGGGAGAGAAACATGCTGCTCTGGTTACCAAGCATGGGGAAGTCTTCTGTTGGGGCGAAGGGAAGGGTGGTAAACTTGGACATAAAATTAATATGGACTTGGACTATCCGAAACTAGTCGACTCGATTAATGGGATCACAGCTAAATCTGTTGCGTGTGGTGAATATCAAACCTGTGCACTGACGAATTCTGGAGAACTCTATACATGGGGTGACAATAGGTTTGGTGCTGGATTTGAATGTGAGGAGAAAAGTAGAAGTCAGTGGTTGCCGCAAAAACTTTCTGGTCCCCTAGACGGGATTAGCATAACAAATATTTCTTGTGGAGAATGGCATACAGCTGTTGTTTCAACTTCCGGGCAGTTATTCACCTATGGAGATGGAACCTTTGGGGCTCTTGGACATGGGAATCTGACAAGCATTTCCCAGCCTAAAGAAGTTGAATCTTTAAAGGGTTTGTGGGTAAAATCTATTGCTTGTGGATCATGGCATACTGCTGCTATAGTTGATATCATGATTGATCGTTTCAAGTTCAATAGTGCGGTTGGGAAATTATTTACATGGGGTGACGGTGATAAAGGAAGGCTGGGCCATGCCGATAATGAACGGAAAATCTTACCGACATGTGTTGCCCAACTTGTTGATTGTGATTTTGTCCAAGTTTCATGTGGTCGAATGTTAACCGTTGGGCTTACCAATCTGGGTAGAGTTTACACAATGGGAAGTTCTGTACATGGGCAGTTAGGTAATCCAGGGTCCAGGGATACATCAGTAACCATAGTTGAAGGGAAGCTCAACGAAGAGTTTGTCAAGGCCATATCTTCAGGTTCGTATCATGTTGCTGCTTTGACGTCAATGGGACTCGTTTATACGTGGGGGAAGGGTGCAAATGGACAATTAGGATTAGGTGATACTGAAGATAGGAACTTGCCTACTTTTGTTGAAGCTCTAGGAGGAGACCAGCAGGTAGAAAGTATAGCCTGTGGATCAAATTTCACAGCTGCAATCTGTTTGCACAGATCTATCACTTCCAGTGACCAATCTACTTGTAATGGATGTAAATTGCCTTTTGGGTTTACGAGGAAGAAACATAATTGCTATCATTGTGGTCTTTTTTTTTGCCGGCTATGTAGTAGTAAGAAGAGTACAAATGCTGCATTGGCACCCAACAGAACTAAGGCTTCCCGAGTTTGTGATCCATGCTTTAACAATTTACAGAGACATATTCACATGGATAGGTCAATAAAGAAGGAAAATAAGAGGACTGAGAATTTAATTGTTCAACAAAAAGCAATTTTTTTTGAAAAAGAAGATAACAGAACTGTGAGTTCTAAGCAAAATACTGAAGAAATGAAGTCTGGTAGGAAATTTATAAACCAAGGGGAAAACCAACAGAAATCAGAACATCTTTCGTTTTCACGGGGTGGAATACCAAGTTGGGGACAAGTTTCATGCCCAATTTCGTTTACGTCTGATAGAGAAAACTTGAAAACTTCCATTTCCCCATTTCAATACCAAACACATGACACTTCTTTAGTTCGTCATCAATCGCCTAATTCAAGTTCCATCAGTGTTGAGAAGTTCATGTGTGAGTCCAATGAAATGCTTAGTGAAGAAGTTCAGAGGCTTAGAGCTGAGGTATTTTTACATGTTCTCTCTTCTGATATGCATATGGCTGCAGTTAAGTACGTAAAGTCGTGATCCATATTCCGTTTTTAATATAATTTGTTCGGGTTTAATTCATAAGATATGAATCATATATTGTACAGATAATTTGTGCATCTTATACATATTTTTATTCATCTAAACTGGTAATATATGCAACTGACTACATTTATTTCTTGACAAAAAAGTTGATCATTAGTCTATTATATTATCTCGTGACACCAAATTTGTGTTCCATCTTTGAATTTTAATGTTCTGTTTAAGATCTCTTTGAACTGTTGTATTTTCTGTCATATTTAAGTCTTGTCTGTGTTTTAAAAATTCACAAATTGAGAATGCATATATGGTTTTGATGAAGATTTTGCAAATAGAATATGATCTGAATATGTCAGTTAAAATATTTAGCTCTTATATCTTGATACCCTGCATAAAATGTGGATGATTGCTGCCAGTTTGTCATTAGGATTTCCTATAATTAAAAAGTTAAATAACAAAAAAAGTTCAAGCATTATTGTATTTATGTGGGCATTCTGTCGAATTTCAAGTTGTTGATTGGCATTTTTTTTGGCTAATTTATTTCTAATTACGCATAAGTTTCCTGCTGGATTGTGTTTTGATGCTGTTGTTATATCTTTCTTAAGGTGAAGAGCCTTGAATTGCAATGTCACAGTGGGGACGAGAAGATCCAGAGATGTCGACAAAAAATTGAAGAAGCTTGGTCTATTGCAAGGGATGAAGCTGCGAAATGTAAGACAGCAAAGGAGGTCATAAATGCTTTGGCACTTAGGGTAATCTTTTTCTTTTGCTTTAGAATACTTCATATCCTAGAAAATAAGTTATGCAAAAAGATTCATCTGAACCATGTCAAACTCTGAAAGATATATAGTTCGAGACGAAAAGGCAATACATTTATTTATCGGTCTTTTTAATATTCCCTACCGATCTTTACAAAAGGGACTAACCTTACTATCGGATTGCAGGTTCATACAATGTCAGAGAAGTTCTCTGGTGGAAGTGATGCAAAGGATGAAGTTGATGCAAAAAAACGACATCTTACACCAGTCTGCTCAGAGAGCCCATACTTTGACTGTCTTCACCCGCTCGCTGCGTCTACTCCTTTACCTTCTGAGATTCGGGTTCCCAAAGACAGACCATTAGGTGATAGTCTGTACAACTCTCCCATTGTCTTCTCTAATACAAAAAAATTGTTATACGGGAGACGTGCATTGCGTCACGTCAATAAGCCACCAGAGGATTCAAAATTTGACCAGAACATCCGGGATAAATGGAACTACAGATCATTTGAAAGATGAATGGATAGAACAGTATGAACCTGGTGTATATATGACATTTACAAGTCTTCCAGGTGGGCACAAGGGGTTGAAGAGAGTCAGATTCAGGTAATTCTCCATGTCTTCTTTTCATGTTAAATCTATCCATTTCATGTGCCTTCATAAGGAAAAGTGCATAAAATTAGTTGTTCATATTATGTGCTAAATAATCTTCTTAAAGGAGAAAGTTTGCAGCCATTTTATTGTACAATATAATTATATACAAAATTTTACGATTTTTTCAATGCTAACAATTGTAAGATCAGGCAGATATTTTTGGAAAATTAGTTGACGTGCATATAAGCTGATCTTAGGCACCACATTTATTATAAAAGAAAGAAAGAAAATAAGTGTTAATATTCCCGATACTATAAATGGAATTCTTTTCTGTAATTCGTTTTATAATCTTTGTTTTATTCGGGTAAACGAACATTGTCATAAGGAACTATGTTTTACAGCCGAAGAAGATTTTCAGAGAAGGAAGCAGAAAGATGGTGGGAAGAGAATCAAGTTATAGTATACCAAAAGTATGACATTGAAGAATATAGCAATTCAATTCAAAGCCACATGAAATGAAGGACCATTTTTCAAGTTTTTCACATTTTTTTTCTTCATATTTATATGAATTTTGTGTCTGCCTCTGAAAAAGAGTGCTCTGAAACATTTCATATAGTTTCTTCTGTGTACAGTTCATTAATAATGTGATGATTTGAAATTTGATTACGGCGATCGAAAAGTGCAAAAGGAAAATAAATTATTTTGGTTGAATTTTTTTTAAGGTTAAAACAAAGTTATTTAAAGTATATTAGCTAATGCAAAATTGTATGAGACAGATTTCATATTTTACTTTTAAAAATGTTATATTTTTAAATTTTAATTCATGTTCATCATGATTTACTATTTCAAAATTAATTGATACATTTTATTTTGACAAAAACTCTATTTATACTTGGGTAAATTAAAAAATATATCCCTACATTTTTAAGTTGTTGTAAAATGTACCCTTACACTAAATTAATAGCAAAATATATTCTTGTACTTTATATTTTTCAACTTTATGTCTTATGTTAACTAAGTTTGGAAAAAAAAAAAAAACACACCTTCTTCCCATTATTGTTCCATCAATCACCAATAGGTTTACCCAGTTCTGGAGTTTCGGCGGGAATAGCCGATCAGACATTAATGGGTTTAAATTGAGAAATAAAGTTGTATTGGGAGATTCGAAATGAAAATTTGCAGATGAGAAAAATATATATTGCTTGATATGATGTTTGGTCTTTAGCAACTGCGCCTTCTTAGAGTGGCGGCCAAACAAAGGAAAAATCCTACAGGAAAACAGTAATTGCTATAGCAACTTTGCTTAAACGCATTTGGTGTAATTTTAGAAAGTTTGACCTAGCAATAAAGACTTGCCTAATCTATTACAACCATTAATTGTGTTGAAATAAATGCCTAAAATGACTTGTCTTAGTCGTGGCAAGCAAGGATAAGAAGATATAACTCATATATGGGACAATAGGAGGCAAATATGAAAAATGGTTCAAATTAGGAAAATTTTCAAAAATGGTGCTTCTTTTCTAAAATGAATTCTTCTTCGATTCTAATTGCACAAGCCTCTTAAACTCTTCTTCCAATTGACTTGCCATGGATATAAGTGCACATATTCATCTTTCAAAGCCTTAATGCTCGGATCTTCATTGTCTTCATTGACTTTGCTTATGAATGATTTGACAATGGATGTTCAACCTTGAGTCATCCTAAGCTCTTAATTGTCTTGTATTCCATAATTCATATTATCCCTTCCCTGATTTTAGGGGTGTTCATTTTCCCCGCGGGGACCAGCCCCGAAAGTGGCGTCGAATCCCCGTTCCCAACGGGGATGGGGATGAAAAATTCCCCTTTCGAGTTTCGGGGACGGGGATGGGGAATGCCATCCCCGTCCCCGACCCCGACCCCGTTCCCCTATTAAATCCCCGAAAATAATGCATATTTATAGATTATTTTAAAATATCTTAATATTTTAAGTCCAATTCTTATTAGTCAAATTATTTTATTACTTTTATTAAGCCCATCTCTCCTATTAGTTTTATCAAGCCCAACCCAATCTCTTTAAATTTAAAAAATAAAACTCAAATATTGCTATTTTATTTCATTTTTTATTTTTTTAACGGGGAAAATTCCTCGTTGAATTCCCTTTTCCCCGCTAAATCCCCGCGGGGATTCCCCGTCCCCATCCCCGATCTCTTTGAACGGGGAATTTAGCGGGGATAAGGATGGGGAATTTGAGCGGGGACGGGCATTCCCCGTCCCCGCCCCGCCCCGTGAACACTCCTACCTGATTTGTCCTCTTTAAAATATTCCTACATCAAAAGGACTTAAGCTAGTAACATCAACAAAAACCCTTAACGCATACTAACCTTGCAAATCAACATTTTTATAGCTCCTAATTTCTAGTGTGTCAAGACCTGACTCTTTAATTTAAAAATTAGAACAAAATGAAGCAAGAGGAAGACTTAATAATCATTTAAAACCTGTAAATCAATGGGTATCACCCTGCATCATTTCAAAATGAAAACAAATCCTAAGCATTTCAAAGCTGGGATGTGCATCCCTTTCATACACAATTCAAATCAAAGAGTTTAAAGTTACATACTCCAAAAATTCAATAAAACAACTCCAAATCATAAACATGTATGCTCAAGAGAGCTCAATAGACCAAAGTATGAAAAAAAATAAAGACATAGTAAGTCCATGGACATAAAGAGAAGCTAGTTCATCACATCGTCATTAATCCGAAGTCACGCTGCACCAGCTCCATGGCCTATACCGCGACCACGAGCCACACCTGAATGTAACAACATGAGCGAAAAACCAAGTGAAGATAAACTAAATTTAGACCCCAAAACCGAATCCGGATTGGCAACCAAAAGCCTTACTGTCTCTTGACTACCCCATAACATACTTGCTTACATCACTTTCAACTATCAAGGACTTAACTCTCAAAATCACATTCAACTTCAATAACGATACTCAAAATCTCACAATTCATGCTACACTCATAACAAAATCACTCCAACATGTTTCAAACACAAAAAAAAACATGCGAATAATGACAATAATATAAGTACACGTAGTCCCATCATTATTCATTAACTCGCCTAAACCATGCAAAGTACTCACAATCTTTACATCAATTACATTCAACAACATCATGAGAATAAGGACAGATAATGAAAGTACACGCAGTCTTTACATTTACACCATATATAATTCACAACATTTATGGATAATACCAAATGATGTAATCCCACCTAGTCAGACATTATCTCATTATCTATCCCCGCCAATCATGCAAAGTACATGCAGTCTTTAACAATCCTCATGATACATATATGCAATTAAGTACAAATCAACGATAATATAATCACATATCGAAATAATCCAGAATTGCACAATCATAAGCAAATAGTCACGCCATCAAGACTATCAAATAACCAACATGAAAGAGAAATAAAATCAGAGTTCAAGTTATTAACGCTCAAGCGAAAGCACAATTAAAACATAAATTCATGCTAGTTTTTTCAAAAATTAAAGCCCTTTACTTACATTGAGTAAAATATGGAGAATTGATTGTAAGTTTCTTTACAATATCAAACCCTTAACCACCAGATCTTCTATGCTATATTCCGATCGAACGAGCGAAACCCGATTGTAGGATCGAACCTTAGAAGAAATTAGTAAGAACAAAAAGAATTTTCTTCCTAATTTTAATGTGACAAATCGACAATCCTTAAGGGGAGAAGATAAGAGATATTTTTAATTTTTTAGGAATTGAATTGTGTGATTTATGAATGACCCAAGTCTCCTATTTATAGGATAATGGAAAATCTAATCACATTAAGGAATATTCCATGGGGATAAATATAAAAAGAAAAAGAATTTTCCTTCCCTTTATCTTGGTATAATAGGAAATATTTTCTTTTCTTTTATTTGCTTTATCTTGGGTAAATAAATCTATGTAATTATTTTAGGAAATAATTCAAACAATTATCTCCCTAAAATATAATATATATATATATATATATATATATATATATATATGGCCAAATTTAGCAGAGTAATTAGTAAATAAATCTAATTTAATTAATTAATTATTTTGGGCCAATTTCAATTGGGTTCATTAATCCAATTGGGCTAGAAATTCTAACTTAAATTAATAAGTCCAACTTAATTAATTAATTTATTAATTCTCATTTATATAACAAACTTATTTAAATAATTAAGAATATTAATATTTTTCTCTCGACTAAATATTATCAAATATTATTTTATTATTATTAATTTATTAATTAATTTAATTTTTAATTTCCATTTAAATATAATTAATTATTTAAACAATTAATAATTTCCAATTAATTTCAAATTATTAATCACCATTTTTAAATATATTCAATATTTAAATAATTAATAGTATTTGATATATTTCACTATTAATTTATGTTTAAATAAAATTCATTATTTAAACAATAAATAATGTTTATATTAATTACCCAGTATTTAAATAATTAATATTGCCTATTTAAGTAATTCACTTTACTTAAATTTTTTCATTTCTTCAATTGATTTCGCGACTACAATATTTGAGCTAGCATAGGGACTCGATTGACCTATAGATCATGGGCTTAATATTTAGTCAATTAATTGATTAATTGATAATCACTTAATTACTTATTATTTAACTATGAATGATTCCACTATAGATTCATAGCTGAACTCTCCTAACTATAGATGAGTTATGTCCATTTAGTTTATCTTTTATTTATATTCCTTCACGTGGAACACTCAAAATTACAGACAGATTAAATTTATCATTTTACCCCTATAATTATCGTTTTATCCTTGTGTTCCCGCTGATTCTCCAATGAACATTATTTGTAGTCAAAATAGAGATAAGAGTATTTCTGTAATCAATAGAAGTCGAGGCGCCACTTGTTCAGGTCTTGAATCAGTATATCAAAGGAGTTTTCTAAAGCTCTTAAAATGTTTAGGTGTCGCACTGATACCGTTAATTTATAGAAAAGTTTTGAATTCTATCTCGTGTAAATGTGTTCCCAACTACTATCTAGTTATATTCCCACAATAGAATTGTATTGAGCGTTGATATCAGATCACTCTCAACCATTTGAATCAAAGAACATAACTCCATGAATATGAGTTCACATTTCACTCAAGATTGAGATTTATCATGGTTGATAAACTTAGTTTGATATTCGATAATTTTTTGTAAACGATACAATTGAGAAATTTGATCAAATATCATGGTCCTGTCTTATACAATCAACATTGCATATGATACTTACATTTCATGTCACCCACATGAATGATCAGAATTAGATAATTTATCTTTATACAAAATGGACAGCTATCAACAGTGTTATCTTGATAAGGTTCCCAAATGTTATCCAATTACTATAGACGCTTTAAGTTACTCATCTCGACTTTAATCCTCTCATATGACTCACATACTTAGTCGTTATTTCATAAGAGTAACTTAGGATTTTACTATTTGAATGTTTGATATTAATATATTCACATAATTCTTAATATCGTCAATTGAATCAATATAGATAATAGAAAGAACTTATGTTTATTTATTTAATTTATTCAAAATAAATTATCTTTATTAAATAATTAAAAGTTCTAGGACACTATTTCTAACAAAAGGAACTTCCCACTGTTGTTAAAATAGATGGTGAGGTTTGGAGGAAGAAAAAAAAATGGCAACTCCTCCTACTTGGTGTTCCAGCCAAAAGGGAAAGAGAGATGGTGAGGTTTGCTTCCCTTTTTTCTTCTTGTTGACCAAGTTGTAAAACCCATGAAGAAAATGACAAGAAGAGAGACAAAATGATAGAAAAATGGAAAGAAAACACAAGGAGAAAAAAGTTGCTTGGGCCGGCGGTGGAGCTTCATGCAGAAGAAGATGAATAGTAAAGAAAAGAGTTTTTGAATTATTGACCAATGGTAGATTTATTTGTCCAATGGTTAGGGGAGTTTCCCTCAGCCCACTATTTACCTTTAAAATAAATTGAACACCCTAGCCTCCAATCCAAAAGAATTACCAATCCACCAATTAACTTAATAAATTATAAATCAACATTCCGAACTTAAATTTATCAATCAAGACCACACCTTGATAAAAAAAATTAATTTAAAAAGAAACCATTATTATATAATAACCATCTTTTAAAATCAACATTTCCATTAGAATATTGACATTAATTTAAAAAAATTCGAAATTACCTGAAAAACAATAACGGGACGTTATGTAGTGCCTTGAATTGTATAACTCCTTCTGGGTAAAAAACCTTAAACTCCATTGCATCTACCTCTTTGATGTTCGCATTCTCTACTCTACCTAGGTGTTCTCGTCTTCGTAAATTCTTCACAAAATTCGTCGTATTAAAATCATCAACAAGCTCTCTATATCATTATATAGAAATTGCAACAAGTTATTAAAAATAAGTGGACCATAGTCAATCTCATAAATTTTCTTATAATATGGTAACACAAACAATGATGCAAAAGTATATTCAACCTTAGACTCATATGTGTATTCATACACAAGTCCAACATTCTTCTCAAGTAACTGATAATCATACAAAACCATTATTTCAATCAAATAGGAATCATTTAAAACATTAAGCACATCATCAAAAGGAATTGTTGCAAAAAGTATTTAAAATTGGAAATTATCCAGCAAACATGATTCAACACAACACAAATATTTATGATCAGAAATCAATTGAAGTTGGAGAAATTCAAGCAAGCAAACATGTACTATGTATTTCATCATGAATAGGGTTAGGCTACTTTACCATGGTTGTTATTACCCTATTTTCTATGCATTGAATCATGTGAGATGTTGGTCTATTAAATAAGGCACCCTTTTGTCTACTTGATGCTTTTGTCTTGGATTGATGATAAATCATTAGTGTGACGACCCGACTCCTTTTAAATAATTTAAAATCAGATTGTCAGCGGAAGACTTTAAATTTAATAAAAATTTCACTACAAAAAAACTGTTAAATTGCGACCAGAAATTTGCAACCAAATAAATGGGTAGTTTTTTTGGTGACCACTCTGGTAGTAAATGTGAAGTTTGACTTAAAACGACAATATGGTCACTTTTTTGCTACCAAATTGCGACCAAGAAAAAATTAGTCATAAAAAATGGCGCGAATTTTTGGCGGGAAGAGAGTGACCATATGGTCACTTGAAAATGACGACCATTTGGTCACAATTATGTGACACGAGGTATCATTTAGTAGCAAAAAAAGGCGCGTAAATTTGGCGGGAGAAAAGCTACCAAGTGGTCACAATTAAAAGTGACCATATGGTCGCAAATGTGGTGACCTTTAGTGACCAGTGGTAGCATAAACATTTGGGGGAAAGAAGCTACCATGTGGTCACATTTGGTAAGTGACCAGATGGTCGCAAATATTGTGATTTTAAGTGACCAATGGTAGATAAACAATTTGGTGGGACAAAAGCTACCAAGTGGTCACCAAAATAAGTGACCATGTGGTCGTAAAACTCTGTGACATGATGTGACCAGGGATAGGTGGGAGAAAAGCTACCAAGTGGTCACCAAAATAAGTGACCATGTGGTCATAAATTCTGTGACATGATGTGACCCGGGGCAGTGAGGAAAATGGCGGGAAATTTTGGTTGGAAAATGCGACCAGTTGGTAGCAAAAATACTACCATCTAGTTGCAATAGAGCAGAGGAGTCCATTATAAAACCCCTCCTCCCATTGTTTGTTAGCATTAAGAAAAAAGAAAATGAGAGAGTGGATGTATGTTCGTTTGATAGGCGGGTATTTGAATGATGAGTTCGTGGCCGGGGTTGAACAGTTTGTTGAGTTTTGCATGACAACTGTCTATTATGAAAAGTATGGTGGAAAGCTACGTTGCCCGTGTAGGAAATGCGACAATAGGAGAATCATGCCGGTTACAGATGTGAAGGTTCATCTTTATAGTCGGGGATTTGTGCAGAATTATTACCACTGGGTGTTTCAGGGGGAAACACAGGAAATGTTCGACGCTGCATTACATGAATCGAGACGATACGAAGGTAGCAGCTCGAATGTAGAGGTTGTTGCCGAAGAACGGAATGATGAACAACAGTATAGTCAGATGCATCAAATGATGCTTGATGGTGCGGGTATGGGGGCAATGAAAATTTCTGTGAAAGTTTAAACGTAGACGAAGATGAACGGGTTGTTGAAAATTTACTTGACGCAAGCGACTACCACATTTTGTTCATACTACTTTGACCAACACATTTCAGAGTAGTTTCGACCAGCGGAACGAAACATTGTTGAAAATTTACTTGAAGGTGTTGACATAAACGACTTGCCGATTTTTACGGAACCTGGCATGACAGTTGGAAGATCAGTGCGTAGGCCGTTGACCGATTCTGAGTATCACGTAATGCAGACATACGTGTTATGCAACTGCGCAGAGATCGAGCCTTACATAGAGTGAGTTCGTAACTTAACATTATTTCATCGCATAAACAATTACAAACTATTTGCTAACTATTTTTGTAACATACAGATTATTTCTAAACTTATACTTTCGAATGACACGAGTCGGTCTTACAGCCGCTGAGGAGGGGTCAATAATCGACAAAGAGTTTCGTTCTTGGTTCAGTGCATACGTGAGTTATTTTAAATTGTCAAAAAAAAAAACCGTGGCAATTTGTTGAAAAAATTACTATCTTCCTAACATTACTGTATGTGAACAATGACAGGTTAACTCCCCTACATTACCGGTAGATGATCCTCGCATTATTGCTTTGGCAAAGGTGAAGGGATGATTTACTAAACTAGCGGAATTTTATTTAGTAAACTTATAAACATTTAATAACGGATCTATTAATATCATGCAATTTGTGAAAAAACATGTAGATTCATGCTTTAAATTTCGAAAATTAAAACCGTTACTTACATTGAGTAATTAATGGAGAATCGGTTGAAGGTTTCTTTACAGCATCAAATCCTCAGCAACACCGGATCTTCTATGCTATATCCCGATCGATCAAACGAAATCCGATTGTGGGATCGAACTTAAGAAGAAATTGGGAAGAAGAAAAATATTTTCTTCCCAATTTTGAATAGGGAATTTCGGCCAAGGGGAAGAAGGGAAGAAGAGAGAATTCCGAATTTCTAAGGAATTGAATTGAATTGTGTGATTTATGAATGACCCAACCCTCCTATTTATAGGAAAATAGGAATCCTAATCCCATTAGGATTAATCTATAGAGATAAATACAAAAAAGAAGAAAATTATCTCTTTCCTTTATCTTGCAATTTCGAAAATGCCATAGATAAATAGGAAAATATTTTCTTTTCTTTATTTTATTTATCTTGGGTAAATAAATCTATTTAATTATTATAGGATATAATTCAAACAATTATCTCCTACAAATTATCTCATATGGCCGATTTTATCATAATAAAATAATTAATAAATACAATTTATTTAATTAATTATTTTGGGCCAATTCCAATTGGGTTCATTAATCCAATTGGGCTTGAAACTCTCTCTTAAATTAATAAGTCCAACTTAATTAATTTATTTATTAATTACCATTTAAATAAAATATTTTATTTAAACAATTAATAATATCAATATTTTCTCCCGACTAAATATTATCAAATTATATTTAATTATTAATTTCCATTTAAATAATTTTCATTATTTAAATAATTAATAATAAATATTTTAATTATTAATTTCCATTAAATAAACTCATTATTTAATTAATAATTTTATTGACAATATTTTATTATTAATTAATTAATTTTAATTATTAATTTCCGTTCAAATAAAATTAATTATTTAAACAATTAATAATTGTCAATTAATTTCAAATTATTAATTACCATTTAAATATACTCAATATTTAAATAATTAATAATATCTAATTAATAATATTTCATTATTAATTTCTGTTTAAATAAACTCATTATTTAAACAATTAATAATGTTTATATTAATTACCGTTTAAATATACTCAATATTTAAACAATTAATATTGCCTATTTTAAGTAATTCACTTTACTTAAAATTTCCATTTCTTCTACTTGATTTCGCGACTACGATATTTGGGCTAGCATAGGGACCCGATGGACCTATAGATCATGGGCTTAATAATTAGTCAATTAAGTGATTAACACATAATCGATTAATTACATATTATCTAACTATGAATGATTCCACTATAGATTCATAGTGAACTCCCCTCACTATAGATGAGTTATGTCCATTTAGTTTATCTTTATTCATATCCGTGATATAATCCTTCACGTGGAACCCTCATAATTACAAAGTGGATAAATTTACCGTTTTGCCCCTGTAATTACCGCTTTATCCTTGTGTTCCCGCTGATTCTCTAATGAACATTATCTTTAGTCGAACTAGAGATAATATACTTCTGTGATCAATAGAAGTCGTGGCGCCACTTGTTCATGTCTCGAATCAGTACATCAAGGGAGTTTCCTAAAGTTCCTAAAATGTTTAGGTATCGCACTGATACCGTTAATTTATAGGAAAGTTATGAATTCCATCTCGTGAAAATGAGTTCCCAGCTACTTATCTAGTCATGTTCCCAAAACAGGAGTGTATTGAACGTTCTTACAGATCGCTCTCAACTATGTGAATCAAAGAACATAACTCCACAAATAGGAGTCCGCATTTCACTCAGGATTGAGATCTATCACGGTTGATAAACTTAGTTTGATATTCGATCATTTCTCGTAAACGGTACTAATGAGAAATTTGATCGAACATCGTGGTCCTGTCTTATACAATCAACATTGCATATGATACTTCCATTTCATGTCTCCCACATGAATGATCAGGATTAGATTATTTGTCTATAAACAAAATGCGAAGCTATCAATAGTGTTACCAGGATAAGGTTCCCAAACGTTATCCATTTACTGTAGACACTTTTAAGTTACTCATCTCGACTTTAATCCTTTCGTATGACTCACATACTAAGTCGTGATTTCATAAAAGTAACTTAGGGTTTACTATTTGAATGTTTGATATTTATATATTTCCATATATTCCTAATATCTTTAATTGAATCAATCTAGATGATATAAAGAACTTATGTTTATTTATTTAATTTATTCTTAATAAATTATTATTATTAAATAATTATAAGTTCTAGGACACCATTCCTAACAAAAGGGACCTGGACGGATTACAAGGTCGTATACTGGATACGTCGGTAACGGTTACATATTTCAAACGAAGGCGCATTCAGTTAACAGGGCAACAAACAACAGTGGTGTTTGCATAAAAGGTCATGTGTTCGGCACTGTAACGTCCCGTTATTTTGAAGTGATTTTTTTTTATTTTATTATTTATTTATTTTATTTTATTATTTATTTAATGTTATTTATTTATTTATTTATTTCAATTTAAGTATTTAGATTATTTTTTTTTTTTTGTAATTTCGATTTTAGTAGTTAATTTCGCCCGAAATTCTTTTTAATCGTTTTAATACTTTAAATTTCGTTTCGGTGACATTAATAATTATTAATAGGCCAATTAATAATTATTAATCACCATTAGATTTATTTAAGAGCATCGGGTTTCGTTTTAGAAGTCAAAAGTCATAAAAGGACGCAACCGTCATTTCCAATTTCTTAAAAATATCCAAAACACTATTCATTCATCTTTAAATATACCAATTGACCAAAGTTGACTTATTTTGCTCATTCACTTCCCTTCAAAACCGTGAGCAAGGAGAGGGTTATGGGGGATTTCGGGTTTTCTTCGTTTCTCGACGGATCGGCTCGATCTTGGTTGCATCGGAAAGCCCTTGAGTCTAGGATCCATTTCCACCTAACCATCGTGCGTTTCTCTCGAGATCCATGGAGTTCTCGGTAAGTAAATTTTCAAACCCTAAGCTCCAAATAGTGTTTTAATGGAGTTTTCTTTGTTTTCTTTCGATTTCTTGCCGTGAAACTCAGTGTTTGTAAATACGGGAGTAGTTTTAAGAGTTTTTGGAAACTTTCCCATAACCCTAAAACCGAGTTTCAGTCGAAACCCTTCCCGTTTGAAATTTACCTTTTTGGGTTTGATTATGGGTTATTTATTGTTGAATTATTGTTTATTTAAATTCAATTCAGGAAATGGCATAACGTTCAAAAACCCTAATTATCGATACCCATTGAAATCGGGAATATCGAATTTGTTTGAAACCAACTCGAAACACCTCTAAAGTACCTAAAAGCCGGAAAACCAAACCCGAGACACACTTTTTATGGGGGGGCCGAGAGCCTCATAGTGGGGTTTATGGGGTTGTTCGTTGTTTTGAGCTTTTAGATGTTAATTGATCGATGTATGATTATTTATTAATTGTTAGATGTAATTAATTGTAGGTGTTTCGGATCGTTGTTTGATCGCGTTATCGAAGGTTTGGAACGAAATCTTCTTTTGGCTAAGGTGAGAATAGTTAGGATTTAAAGTAACTATAGAAAGCGAATGAGTATGAAGGTTTGTAGCAATTGAAACTAAGACTAGAAACCGAATCTAAGAATAGAGGGAATGAGCTAGTACCCTAGGATTAGGAGCTAGTTCTTTAAGTGAGAACTTAGGAGTTCTCGAGGAAAGCATTGAACCTTAGAAAGTTATAAGTTAGATTTGTTTCGAAGTTTAGGATGGATCATTGGAGGTTAAAAGATCCAAACTTGTATTTAGAACGATTAAAAGAACCTCGGATTATGTTGGAAGTTTAGAATCCTTGAAGGTATAGGTTAATCGTTGAAGTTATGATTCTACTCTTATTATTGATACCGGAGTTCGATCGATATATCGTTTGTCCGAGATTACTATCTATTTTACTTTATGTCATTTACTTTATGTCATTTACTTTATGCCTTTTACTTTATGCTTGTATCGACTACTTTAATTCCGCACTTTACTTATTTACTTTTACAAGGATATGCAAGCATATGCATATCTTATTGCATCATACCATTCTCGCACCATTCATAAAAAAGAAATGAAAGTGAGAAAGAAAAGAAGGGGGAGGAATGTTGGAGCCTACGGGTAGTGTCCGCATCACCTTCAGAAAAAGAAACGTAAGTGAAAAAGAAATGAAAGTGAAAAAGAAAAAGAAATGAAAGTGAAAGAGAAAAGAAGGAAGAATGATGAACCCTACGTGGAGTTCACATCACCTTCAGTGAAAAAGAAACGAAAGTGAAAAAGAAATGAAAGTGAAAAGAAAAGAAAGTGAAAGAGAAAAGAAGGAAGATTGATGAACCCTACGTGGAGTTCACATCACCTTCAGAGAAAAGAAAGAATGTGAAAGAAAAGAAGTTGAATGGTAGCCTACGGGATGTACGCATTACTTCCTCACGCATAAGGTTGAATGGGAGCCTACGGGATGTCCGCATTACCTTCATTCACGCACAAAAGGGCAATTGCGAAGTCCTACGGGATGCTCTCATGCATTCATGTTTATGATAGATAAAAGAGAGATTCGAGAAGTTGTATGATGTGCAAAGTATATTTACTTTTCTTACTTATGTCATAACAATGTTAATGGATGAGTATTGACTATGATTATTAGTAATATCATCCTTTAGAGAATATAAAATGAAATTACCTAGAGTTGGAGGACTTTAGGAGTGATTAGTGTCAAATTAATTGGACACAAATCGAAATGCGAGTTTGAGGTCTATTTTTACTTTTTATTCTTATTATTCTCACTGGTCTTAGTTTGTTAGCTCATGATATTACAAACATTTCAGGTAATGTTTGGGATCGTGGGAGAGGAGCTGGTGCGCGCTTGATCGAGAGGGTGATGATTTCAAGATGGACTAAGTAGTTGTAAAAATCCATGTACATGGTTTTGTGAATTTTATATAATTTGGAGTTGTATATTTGTAAATGGCTCTTAAGAGCTTTTGTCTTTACTTTTATGTTTATAAATCATTTTGAACTCCTGATAGGAACTTAATGTTCCTTGTGTTTTTAGATATTTGAATTTAAGATGTAAACAGATTTTGGCTAGCCTATTTTCAAACATAATCACGCCAATTTTCTTAAAATAAAAGACTTCTGCTGTTTTCTCTGATTTAATTTATTTAAAAGTGACGGGTCGTCACAGGCACAAACGAAGACGATTACTTCGGAGTAATCGATGAGATTCTTGAGATTCAATACGCAAGTCCTACGCTAAAACGCATTGTTCTGTTCAACTGCACTTGGTTCGAGACAATCAGACGAGGCGGAGTCCGTAAGCTTGATCATTTACAAATCGTTGAGGTAAACAAGTCTAAGCATATACGCACCGCTGATAGGTTTGTCCTGGCTTCACAGGCGATTCAAGTTTATTACCTGAACTATCCGATTACTAGACGAGATCTGACAGATTGGTTAGTTGTTTGTAAAGTTAAACCACGCTAGGTAGAAGAAAACTTGTCCGAGAAAGACGACGGTGCAGAAGGAGCTGTTACTTTTCAAGAAGATGAGATAAGATGTCGTGCAATCGACGATGGTCAGAATGCAAGTACTCATGTTCGTCATTTGAACGATGGAACAATAACATTGCATGATGATGATGCTGGGGTTTCTGCCCTAAATCTTATGTAATCCAATTAAACTATAAATAAATAAAGGAATTATTAATTAGTAATATTTACATTGTCATTTATTATTAGTTTAATAAATGTAATCCATCATAAGATCCAGAGTTACGTATGATAACTTAAAGTGAGCATATGATGCGGGAAGATTCACTTAAGTGTAACTCAAATAGTCTGTGGTACATGAATAAAGGTTGGGTGCCTTATTTCTGGTAACACCACTAACACGGCCCACTTGTGAATTGGCACAAGTGATCTCATCTGGATCGCTCATGTAGAGACATGTGAGTGGGGGTGTTGCTGCAATAGAGATTGTAGTAGACTGGACTAAGATAAACTTACTGTCTTAAGGGAAAGCCGTTACAGAAAGACACTTCGTTTATCAACCGGTTGATCATGTACAATTGATCTTAATCCTGAGTGGATTACGAACTCATGTTCGCAAGAGACAAGCCTTTGATTTGCATAGGTGAGAGTGACTCGTATAGTTCGCTCAATATGCCTCCCACTTTGGGGATTGCATCTTGCTTATAGCTGGGAACGTAATTATACAAGAATTGGAATTCACTCTTTTTCATATAGGAAAATAGATAAGTAGTTCCCTTATCGACTGATTCGGTCTTGAACAGCGGGGCCCCATATTCCTCTGATCAAGGAAAAGGTTAAAGACGCATAATGGAGATTATGTAAGGTTGTTCATTGGAGAATCAGTTGGGCTTAAGGAACAAGATGTATCATGGAGGTTAAGACGGTGTAAATACCTAGCCATGGATACGAACTAACTTGTGAAGGATCAAAGTGTAGTTAATGATTATAGCCAATGGACATAACTATGTCTATAGTACTAAGAGTGCAACTCTAGATATTTAGTGGAGTTATCTAGGAGTTAATGAATGAGAATTAATTGATTAAAAGGAGTTTTAATCAAAGGTAATTCTGGATCATTGGAGCTTAGTCCTATAGGTCCATTAAGTCCTCCGAGCTAACGCATGTAATCGAGAACATAAATTAATATGATTAATTTCTCTTTGGAAAATTGGAAATGAATAGAGGAGTCTATTCAATTAATTAAAGGAAATTAAATAGAGGAGTCTATTTAATTATTTAATTAATGGTGGAATTAAATAGAGAAGTCTATTTAATTATTAAATAGAAGAGTCTATTTAATTATAAGAGATTAAATAGAGGAGTCTATTTAATTAAATTAATTTTGTGTTGTCCAAAATTAATGGGGATTTAAATAGAAGAGTCTATTTAAATATTTAATTTGAAATTATCAAATTAAATGAGGAAATAAATAAAAGGAGTTTTATTTATTGGAATAAATAAAAGGAGTTTTATTTATTTAATTATTTAACGGAATTGTTCCATTAAATAAAGCGGAAAATAAAATTCCCAATATTGTCATTGGATGATGATAGGGGCGTGTGGCCCAAGGTGGGGTCACACGCCCCCCCTTGGTCAAAGGGTTGACCAAAAAGTTTGCATTTTTATTTAAAATATATGAATATCTTTTTTTGAATTAATATGATTAATTTAAAATGGAAGATATGGAATATCTTATTTAAATTAATATGATTAATTTAAATGGAAGATATGGAATAATATATTTGAATTAATATTGATTAATTTAAATAAAAGATATGGAATGTTTTTTTATGGAATAAAATATAATATCTTTATTATTCAAATATATTTTAGAATATCTTAATTAATTATTCATTAATTTAAAAGATATTCAGAAGATTTTCTGAGGCCTTTACTCTCCTATAAATAGGACCTTTGGGGTGACCCCAAAACACAACAACCAAGAGAGTTAAAGTAAAGGCTCAGGAATTTCCTCTCCTCCCTCTCTCTTGCGCCGCCCATAGGGTGATTGGGAAGAAAATTCTTCTTCTCAATTTTTCCTTTTTCCAAAGGAGATAGTGCCCACGCACTGATTCTCTTTTGTGCTTAGTGAGGAAGATATTTTTGGTGGTCCCTGGATCGTAACCATCGAAGAACGAGGAAGAGTCAGACACTTCTCGACAAGGGTTAGTTTTTCTTTTATGCATTTAGAATTTTGAATTTATTATACTGCAAGGAAAGATCGTTGGGACTTCCGTTTGAGAACTCTTTTAGAGGCCTCAATCCCAACAGATGATACAAATGGTTCCACTTCTCACGCACGTTTTATTGATGCTGAATTTATTCGAGACGATGAATTCGATGAAGAAACAGAAGAAGAAGAAGAAGAAGAAGAAGAAGAAGAAGAAGAAGACTTTATGTGACAGACTTCTTTGTGAGACGATGAATCCGACGAAGAAATAGAAGAAGAAGAAGAAGAATCGACGAGCGAAGAAACTGAGGATGATGAATGAGACATTTCGTAACTTTATTATTCACTGTGTATGTGTTTATTTATTAAAACTATTTCTTTAATGAATGATAAAAAAAAACATATATTAATATTTGCGACCAAGTGGTCGCAATTTAACACAAAAGGTGACCATTTGGTAGTAATTTAGAAGGAAAAGGCGACCAGTTGGTCGCATTAGTGAAAAGGTAGAATTATATTTTCAAACAATATAAGTGAAATTTAGAAGGAAAAGGCGACTAGTTGATCGCATTTGTGAAAAAGTAGAATTATATTTTTCAAAAAATATAAGTGAAATTACGACCATATGGTCGCAAATCTGAGCGGTAAATTTAAATTTTCATGAAATTTATGGCGGTGAATTTAAATATTACGACCTTCTGGTCGCAATTTTTGGTGGTGAATTTCACGATTGCGACCATCTGGTCGCAATTTTTAATGGGACTCGTGATATGGCAGCTGTTCTAGATAATGGCAAAGTGGCGACCATATGGTCGCTTTTTCAATAAATGCTACCAGGTGGTCACAATTATGTATAAAAATGCGACCACCTGGTCGTAATTTCCCTAGCACGCGCGACCTTTCGTTTCTAGTCATGATTACATATTTGCGACCATTTGGTCGCTAAATCTGATTTAAAATCCACACAGTTTTCCTTTCCCCCGTTTCCCTTTTCATTTTCTTTCTCTTTTTTCTTTCTTTTCTCTCTTTCCCCCGTTCCGTCCCCCGTTATTTTTTCCCCGTTCCTACTCTAAACCTACAAACCCTAACATCCAATCCCGGTTTCTATTACGAGGTTAGTTTTCGTATAGATTTTACGTTTTTAAGTTAGTTTTAGTTTTAGTTTTTAGTTAGTTTTAGTTTAACTTTAAATTTAGTTTACTTAGTTTTAATTAATTAGTTTAGTTTAATTTTGTTAATTTCATTAATTCTAGTTTATTGAATCTAATTTAGTGTAATTAATTACTTAGTTTACTTTAGTTTAATTCATCTAATTTTAGTTTACTTTAATTAATTAATTAGTTTAGTTTAATGTTGTTAATTTAATTAATTTTAGTTTAATTAATGTAATTTAGTTTAATTAAGTACTTTAGTTTACTTAAGGTTAATTAATCTAATTTTGTTTACTTTAATTAATTAATAAATTTTAGTTCAATTAATCTAATTTTAATTTAGTTTAACTTAATTAAATAGTTTAGTTTTTATTAATTAATTTTAGTTAAGTTTAATCAATTTTAGTTCAATTAATCTAATTTTAATTTAGTTTAACTTAATTAAATAGTTTAGTTTTTATTAATTAATGTTAGTTAAATTTAATAAATTTTAGTTCAATTAATCTAATTTTAATTTAGTTTAACTTAATTAACTTAATTAAATAGTTTAGTTTTTATTAATTAATGTTAGTTAAATTTAATAAATTTTAGTTCAATTAATCTAATTTTAATTTAGTTTAACTTAATTAACTTAATTAAATAGTTTAGTTTTTATTAATTAATGTTAGTTAAATTTAATAAATTTTAGTTCAATTAATCTAATTTTAATTTAGTTTAACTTTATTAATTAGTTTAGTTTTTATTAATTAATGTTAGTTAAATTTAATAAATTTTAGTTCAATTAATCTAATTTTAATTTAGTTTAACTTAATTAATTAGTTTAGTTTTTATTAATTAATGTTAGTTAAATTTAATTAATTTTAGTTTAATTTAATCTAATAGTTGAAATCTTCATTACTTAGTTTACTTTAATAAATTATTTAGTTCACTTAAGCTAATTTTAGTTTACTTTAATTAATTACTTAGTTCACTTAAGCTAATTAAATTAGTTAATTAATTTTAATCAATTTAATTTAGATTATTTCATTAATTAATTTAATTCAGATTATTTCATTAATTAATTAAATTCAAATTATTACATTAATTAATTTAATTCAGATTATTTCATTAATTAATTAATTTAATTATTTTAATTACTTAATTAGTATTAAATTAGTTTAGTTTAAGTTGTAGGATTATGACGGGCAGACGACGTCCTCCCAAGTCAGACGAGCCTGACGACACGATTGACGAGGCGACTCATGGTGCCCTCGCCGCGCGCCCCGATGCGGACCGACTACGAGGAGTTGGACGGCCTCTCTACTACGATTCTGGCCAGGACTTGCCGGCACTCGATGTTGCGATCTCCGAGACCCGCCTGCGACACCACGCTTGCGCGAGACTCCCAGGCCACGACCTCATGGGGAGCATCAAGTGCATCACAGCCCGATCCAGCGGGACCCTCCACTTCAGCCACGCGGCCTCCTCGGGCCGCAGACTCTACCCTTTGGATTGAAGGGAATACGTAAGTAATTTTGTTTTCTTGTTTTAATTACTTAATTTTTATATCTTTAAACATCTTTAAAAGTGTTTTTTTTCTTCTGTTAACTAATAGTTTCTAATATCACAATATTTTTATGTTTTTTCAGAGTACAGCCGCATACAACCGTTTCAAAACGGTTTCGCGAGGTCCTCCAGAGCATGCCTCTACCCAGCGACCTTCCCTGGCAGAAGATTCCGACGACGCAGAAACGTCAGATGTACGACAATTGGAAGGTAAAAAACATCATTTATTTTTATAATTAATTAATTTTCAAATTTATAAAATAAATTTCATACTTTATTACTTTAACAATTTTATATTTCAATTTTTTCAGGGCAAGTTTCCTGTTATCGATCCCGATATCACGGACGGTACATTGTTCCCCCTATGGGACAATCACGTCCGGGATCAATTCAAGGACCTCATGTACCGGGCGCGCAGAAAGCTAGCAGCAAACCGCCCCGTGTGGATGAGTCCGGAGGACCACGCACGGCTTATCGCGAGCTTGAGCACTCCCGAGGGCATGGCAGTGTCAAGGAGGAATAAGGCCAACCGCGCGAAGAATCCCACCAAACACACAGCCGGGGCCTGGACCCACGACGAGCACCATTGTCGATTGGTAAGTTTTTTTTTTATTTTTTTACGTACTTTTTTCTTGTTTTCTTTTTTTCAATTAGTTATTAATTTATTATTTTTTCTTCTTCAATCTCTAATATTTTTAGGAAGCGAAGCACGGTTGTCCTGTCCCACCCGATGAGCTGCACCGCATTCTTCACACGAAGAAGGACGGGACGTTCGTCGACGATAAGGCGAAAAAAGTTAAGGTATTTACTAATTTTTTCGATTATTTTTTTTTCTTTAAAATTTTTCCTAACTTATATATTAACTATTTTATTTTCTGAATTTTAAATGTTTAGGAACGTTTCACGGAGTCGTTGAGTCAGCGGTTGCCCACACCAGACTAGCAACCGACTCAGGACGACCGTAGAGAGGCATTCTTGGAGGCTGCTTGTGACGACCCGTCACTTTTAAATAATTTAAATTAAAAAACACAGCGGAAGTCTTTATATTTTAAGAAAATTGGCGTGATTATGTTTGAAAATTGGCTAGCCAAAACCTGTTTACATATTAATTTGAAAATCTAAATAACACAAGGAACATTAAGTTCCTATCCAGGAGTTCAAAAGCTTATAATCATAAAAATAAGACAAAAGCTCTTAAGAGCCATTTACAAATTTTACAAATCCCAAAATGGTAAAATTCACAACTCAGTCCATGGACTTTTACATAACACCTAGTCCATCTCGAAGTCATTATCCTTTGATCACGCAGCACCATCTCCTCTCCCTCGACCTCTAGCCAGGGCATTACCTGAAATTTTATAATATCATGAGCTAACAACTTAAGCCCAGTGAGAATAATAAGCATAAAAAGTAAGGTTAGACCTCAAACCCGTATTCCGATTTGTGTCCAATTAATCTGACACAATTTACTCATAAATTCTCCAAACTCTAGGTAATTTCATTCTATACTCTCCAAAGGATGATATTACTAACACTCATAGTCAATCCTCATCCATTAACTTGTTACGACATAAAATAAGAAAAGTAAATAACTTTGCATAAAATATAACATCTCAATTCTCTATTCCATCGATCATATGCATGAAGGTAATGAGTACATCCCGTAGAATACACATTCACCCTTTATGCATGAAATGAAGGTAATGTGGACATTTCCCGTAGCATCCACCATTCAACCTTATGCATGATGAAGTTAATGTGGACATTTCCCGTAGCATCCACCATTCAACCTTATGCATGATGAAGGTAATGTGGACATTTCCCGTAGCATCCACCATTAACCTTTCATTCTTTTTCTCACTTTCTTTTCTTTTTCACTTTCTTTCAATGATGCGAGATGTTATGGTACAATATATAATGGTGAAAGATGTTATGGTTATGCTTGCACATGCTTGCAAAAGTAAATAAAGTAAAGTGTGAATAATAAAGTAACCGAAACAAACATAAAGTAAAGGGCCATAAAGTAAAAGACATAAAGTAAATAAATAGGAAACTTCAGACGAACGATATGTCAATCGAACTTTGCAAACAATAATAAAAGTAAAATCATAACTTAAACGATTAACCTATACCTTCAAGGTATCTAAACTTCCAAATATAATCTGAGGTTCTATTAATCGTTCTATAAACAAGTTGGATCTTTTGACATCCAATGATCCAACCTAAGCTTAGAAACGAATCTAACTTAGTAATTTCTAAGATTCAATGCTTTTGATATGAATCATGGAACGTCACAAATATCTCAAGGATCAATGTAACGACCCGAACCCGTTAAATTCTTTAAATTCAAATGCACAGCGGAAGACTCGACTTTTAAAGAAAAACGGCGTGGGTTCGTTTAAAAATCGAATAACCAAAACCTGTTTTACAACCCAAATTCCAGAAAAAACGATAAATTGGGAATGCGCATTCCAAAAGATATTTAAATCATAAAACATAGACATATTTTACACAAATACCCTTTCGGGCTCAAAAAGACATAAGTATGTAAAGATGGAAATAATTTACAAGCATTTCTATGAATGCTAAACCAAAAAGAGTTCCTAATATTGTCCATACACCATCTCGAGTGGTCACGCGGCTCCACCTCCTCTACCACGCTTCTTAGCTCGAGGTTTACCTGAAAATATTGTGGTGTAGCACCATTAGCAAACAATGCTAGTGAGAGTAAAATGAAAGCAAGTAATCCTATGAACAAAATCTCATAACCGAAATCGTGTCCAAAGGCCTAAAATGCTCATTACTACCCATATCCACATTTCCAATTTCCATATAAACAAACGATAGTCATATATTACCCATATTCATCATTCATTACCAAGAGATAGATATAAGGACTTAAAGTAAAGTAACATTCACTACTAAGTCTTACTACACAATTCTAAAGAATATGTAAAGTAACATTAACTATCTTTATTACCAAACGGATTTCATCCTATCTTGCTAATAATGTCGCAACCACACACTCTCAAATCTTCGAATGCTACCCGTATCACCGTATGTGTAGTACTATAATAATGATAACAATAATAACGCATCCATACACGCTCAAATCTTCGAATGCCAACCTCACCACAGCGTGTATAGTGCTATAAAGTATAATGCATCTATAACACTCATTTTGTAGAATGCCCACCTTACCACGGCGTATATAGTGCTATATCACAAATCATCGCACCATGATACCATATGGAGCGTATCAACATACTATCATGTGCCGTAGTGCCATATTACCATCATCGCACCATGATACGTATGGATCGAAATCAACATACTACCATATGCCGTAGTGCCATATTACCATCATCGTAACGTGCTCGTATGGAATCGAATCAACATACCACGTACGGTCGTACCAACATCACACCATGATTACATATGGATCAAAATCACATACTATCATGTGCTAGTTACAAACCATAGTACCAACATCACACCATGATTACATATGGATCAAAATCACATACTATCATGTGCTAGTTACAAACCATAGTACCATGGTTACATATGGATCAAAATCACATACTACCATGTACTATCCCACTAATCATCTCACCATGATTATATATGGATCAAAATCACATACTATCACGTGCAGAATCAAAGTGCTCAAGGTACCCACAAATCATCACACCATGATACATATGGACCAAAATCAACATATTACCATGTGTAAATCAATGTGCCTAAGGTCACCACAAATCATCTCACCATGATTACATATGGATCAAAATCACATACTATCACGTGCAGAATCAAAGTGCCATAGGTCCCCAAAAAGTTAGCTAAACTCCAAAGAATTCTACTAAGTTAAAAAGAAACCTAACTAGCTAGAATACACGAGTTACTACTCAAGTGCATCTTCTAATTACTTTACTTCCAAATTCATCCAAGTAACTTTCAAATCAATCAAAGTAACTTCCAAAACCATCAAAGTAACTTCCAAAACCATCAAAGTAACTTCCATTCCACTTTCATCTAACATCTCCAAATCACATTACCATACTTCCAAACCTCTCCGATGTTCTCTAATCATCGAACTAACCATAAATCCAAACTTTCTCCACACACACTTCCGAATTAAAGTCTCCAACCAAACTATAATCCTAAGAAGTTATCTCCCTCTTTACATCGATAAACAATTACATAATGAAACTAAATTCATAAAACCACTAACTTTCACATTAAACTCACCTTAGCTTGAAGACAAGCTCCGAATAATCCGAGTTTGTAAAATCACGAACAAATCACAATCCTACAAACGAATTAATCCTAAAGAACATTAATTAACCGGAAAACAATCAAACAACATCTAAACACATAAAACCACGAAAATCCCGGATTCTACCCTTATGGAGCTCTCGGCCAAGCTAGGGAAAAAGGGGTTCGAGTTTGATTTTCCGGCTTTTATGCAATTTAGAGGTGTTTTGGGTTGGTTTCGAATACTTTGGAGGTTTGCAAAATCAATGGGTAACCGAAAAATAGGGTTTTGCATATTAATCCATTTTCGAAAAATTAACTAAAAAGCAAAAACACAAAGAACCTAACATCCTAAACATAGCCCAAAGAGGGAAAATCACAAGGGACGGGTTTCCGGCTCAAACTCGGTTTTAGGGTTTAGGGAAAGTTTCTAAAATTGACTATAAAGACTTCCCCGAATGAAACCCTCAAGCTTCGGTGAACGAATTCGAAGATTACAACTCAAATCCACCATTAAAACACTATTCACATCAAAATTAAGAAACTTTAACATACCTTTAAGCCTCGAGAAAATGAGCGAAAACCTCGATTGTAACGTCCCGTTATTTTTGTGATAAAAAAAAAAAACTTTTATTTATTTTATTTTAATTTGAGTAATTAAAATTCATTTATTTATTATTAAATTAGAAATTAGTAATTTATTTCATTTTAATTCCTTTTAATGGCTTTATTTATTTAATTACGTTTTAATGGTGTTAATAATTATTAACGGGCCAATTAATAATTATTAATCACCATTGGGGTAGTTTGAGATGTTCGGGATTCGTTTTAAGCCAAAAGTCATAAAAGGGCAAAGTTGTAATTACCCAATTTGCAAAATATCTAAAAACACTATTCATTTGTCTTTAAAAACACAACTTTGACCACAAATTAACCAAGCTTCATCTTTTTTCTTCTTCTTTTCTCTCCAAGGCCGTGAGCCTCCTCATTGGTTTTTCCAAATTTCGATTTCGTTCGTTTCTTGTCGGATCGGCTTGATCTTAGATCCATCGGAAAGCCCTCGGGTCAAGGATCATTTCCCACCTAGCCATCGTCCGTTTCTCTCGAGATCCGAGGAGTTCTCGGTAAGAATCTCTTCAAACCCTAAGCTCCAAATAGTGTTTTAATGGAGTTTTGCTTGTTTTCTTTCGATTTTTTGCTTTGAAACTCGGTGTTTGTCAATTCGGGAGTAGTTTTAAGTGTTTTTGGAAACTATTCCATAACCCTAAAACCGAGTTTCAGTCGAAACCCTTTCCGTTTGAAATTTACCCTTTTGGGATTGAAAATGGGTTAGAAATTAATGAATGAATGTTTATTTAAATTCAATTCGGGAAAGGGAGTAATGTTCAAAAACACTATTCATCGATACCCATTGAAATCGGGATTATCGAATTTGATTAAAACCAACTCAAAACGTATTTGAATTGCCAAAAAGCCGAAAAACCAAACCCGAGACTCGTTTTTGATGATAGGGCCGTGGGCCTCTTTGTGGGTTTTATTGGGTTTTCGTTGCTTTGTATGTTTAGTAGTTGTTTGAATGATAGTTGGTTTCGTTATTGATTGTTACGATATAATTCGTTTGTAGGTGTTTTTGAACTTCGTGGTTGATTGCTCTTTCGGTGTTTAGGAGCAAAGTCTTCACTTTTATTAAGGTGAGAATGATTAGTATGTAAAGTAACTATAGAAAGCAAATGAGTGTATTGGTTTGAAGAGTTTGAAACTAAGATTAGAATCCGAATCTAAGATTAGAGGGTTATGAGTTAGTGCCCTTAGGATTAGAAGTTAATCCTTCAAGTGAGAACTTAGAAGTTCTCGAGAAAGACTTGAATCTTAGAAGATTCTAAGTTAGATTCGATACGAAACTAAGGTTGGATCATTGGAAGTTAAGAATCCAACTTGTAATTAGAACGATTAATAGAACCTCGATTTATTGAAAGTTTAGAATCCTGGAAGGTATAGTTAATCGTTTAAGTAATGATTGTACTTTTATTATTGATATTGGAGTTCGATCGACATATCGTTCATCCGAGGTTACAATCTATTCCTTTCTTTTTACTTAATGTTATTTACTTTATGTATTTTACTTTATGTTTATTTCGATTACTTTATTATTCGCACTCTATTTTATTTACTTTGTAAGTATGTGCGAGCATATCATTGCATCTCGCACCATGACATATTGCACCATGACATCTCGCATAAAAGAAGTACGAATGTTGGAGCCTACGGGTATTATCCGCATTTCCTTCGAGAAAAAGAATGAAAATGAGAAATAACGAAGCAGAATGTTGGAGCCTACGGGTATTATCCGCATTTCCTTCTGAGAAAAAGAATGAAAATGAGAAAGAAAAGAAGTACAGAATGTTGGACCCTTCGGGGATTGTCCGCATTTCCTTCTTCATGCATTCCATACATATGATTGATGAAAGAGAATTGAGATGTTTAATATGATGCAAAGTTTATTTACTTCTATTACTTATGTCATAATATTGTTGATGGATGAGTATTGGCTATGATTTTAGCAATATCATCCTTAGAAAGTGTAAAAATGATTTCACCTAGAGTTTGGATGACTTTAGGAGTGTATTGTGTCAGTTATTTGGACACAAATCGAAATGCGAGTTTGAGGTCTATCTTTACTTTTTATGCTATTTATTCTCACTGGGCTTAGTTTGTTAGCTCATGATATTACAACCAATTTCAGGTAATGCCTTGGCTAGAGGTCGAGGAGAAGGAGGTGGTGCTGCGTGATCGAGGAATGCTGGCCTCGAGATGGACTTGTCTTTGTAAAGTTTGTGTAACACTTTTATAAATTTTTGAACACTTTGATGTTGTATATAGCTCATAAGAGCTTTTGATGTGGTTTTTATGTGATGAAACATTTGAACTCCTGATTTGGACTTAAAGTCCATGAGATTTTGATTAGATTTGAAATTAGGTTGTAAACAGGTTTTCGGCATGCCAATTTTCAAACAAAACCACGCCAATTTTTCGTAAATTAAAAGACTTCCGCTGTTTTCTCTGAATTTAATTTATTTAAAAATGGCGGGTCGTCACATCGATTGTTAGGATGGGTAGAAAGGTCTCGGCGAGAGCTTTCCAACGCATCCAAAATCACGAAAAACGGTCTAGAAACGAAGCCGGGGCGACGATTTCTTTCTCTCCTCTTTTTTTCTCTCTAAGCTACTGGTTTGGGATGAAAAATGAGAAGAAAATTTCATATTTTGTCTAATTTTGGCTTATTTAAAGAGAAGGAGGAATAGTGTTTAGATATTTAACAATTTGGGAAATGACGCCTACGTCCCTCTTTTGTTTTAACTTTAAAAAACGAAACCCGAAGCTCTTAAATAAGTTTAAAGGTGATTAATAATTATTAATTGGCCTATTAATAATTATTAATGTCACCGAAACAAATTTAAAGTATTAAAACGATTTAAAAAAAATTTCGGACGAAAATAACTACTAAATCGAAATTTCTGAATTTAAACTAATCTTAAAAGCTTTAATTAAAATAAATAAAAAAAATTTCACCCCCAAAAGTAACGGGACGTTACAATCAATCTCAAGATCAAAGTTCAAGACAAGCATAAAACATCCATTACAAGCCTACATGAGAAAAGTCAAGACAAGCTTTGAAGATCTGAGCATGGAGGCTATGGAAGAGGACTTGATGAACTTTAATCAGTGGAAAATACATGTTGAAGAAGAGAATTGAAGACGTGTTCAATCAGAAATGAAGAGAAGAGCAAATTAGGAAAGTTGCATAAAAGGGCAAAAGTCATAAAAGGGCAAAGTTGTAATTACCCAGTTTGCAAAAGTGATGCAACTTTCCTTATTTGGACCACTTTCCATATTTGTTCCCGAACTTGCATATATGATGTCCACGAATTTACAATGTATTTGGACATGTTTTAGGCCTTTATTTGTCAGTTTTAATGCTTAGAATAGTTTAGGAATGATATAATATCTTCTAGGGCAAAACTTTCCTAAAATGCACCAAATGCACTTAAGGAAAGATTTGGCAGATTTTGTGCCTCCTTGTAATCTGAATTTCCTTGTTGTTTTTAGGGTTTCTTTGGCTATTTAAACCCTCATTTGTAACCCTAAATATTAAGAATTAATATGATAGAAAATAGCTTTGATTTGCTTATTTCTTGGTTGATTTTACCTTGCATTTTGTAGCCTTGTCCTAGGTTGCATGTTTTAGAAACATTCAAGCATAACTTGATCTATTGTGTTTGCGAAATGTTTCAATCTTTAAATAAGAACAAGTTCTCTTATTTCAAGATATTAGATCATTGGAATAATCTTCTTCTTGTTGTATTCCATGGGTTTTACCTTATTGTTCATCGGGGTTTTAGGACTTTTATCTAGGGGTTCTTTGTGCTTTCAAAGGGTTTCTATTTAAATTTCCTAGGGTTTCATATCATTTGGTATCAGTGCTTAGGCTCAAGGGAAGATATCTATCTTACTTGCTTTCTTATTATTTCAATTTTATTCTTGTTTTGTTCTTAGTTCATCCGAAAACCAGAAAAACAAAAAAAAAAAAAAAAAACTGTTCCAGAATTTCCTTATTTGTTTTTGCCTATTGTTTTTAATTTTTTCATATAGTTCCCTTTCGATTCTTAGAAAATCACCAACTACAAAAGTCTTTAGTTTTTTGTCTAGTTTATTTTTTATTCAGAAAATTTTGTCAAAAAAAAAGTGAAAGATTGAGAAAAAAAAAAGATCTTTGTAGACTGTCGGATTGTGCAGAAAATTGTTATAAAAAAAAAGTGTTCTTGCTATTTGCTTGAGTTTCTGGAAAAAAGTGTTTAGTGTTCATATTGTTCTTGAAGAATTCATCTTAAACTCATAATTTATGCATCTTGAATCCGAAATTATCAAGTTGAATGAGCCAAAATTTGTTTGTTTCCTAAAAAGCTAGAACTTACCATAAATAGCCAAAACTGTTTTAGGAAAGTTTCAAATCTGTCCCATATTCAAATATATGCATATCTTGCTTAAGGAAAGTCATATTTTCTAATCCAAATTGCTTTAGGGAGGTATAAATTCGAATTTTTCTCTTTTAGGAAAGTTTATTCTTGCTTAGTTTTCTTTCTTATTCTTTCCTTGTCACTAAAATAAACCATTTGCATAAATCTGTCTTATTTTCTTCTTAGCCCACTAAATTGCTTGTTTCTTATTTCTTGATTGTTATTTTTTACAAATTTCATTAGTATCTTTGTTTCTTGATAGTTGCTAAAGTGTGCTAATAGTTCAAGGTTATATTTATGTAACGTCCCGTTATTTTGAAGTGAATTTTACTTATTTATTTAATGTTATTTATTTATTTATTTATTTCAATTTAAGTATTTAGTTTAATTATTATTTTGTAATTTCGATTTTAGTAGTTAATTTCGACTGAAATTCGTTTTAATCGTTTTAATGCTCTAAGTTCGTTTCGGTGACATTAATAATTATTAATAGGCCAATTAATAATTATTAATCACCTTTAGATTTATTTAAAAGCATCGGGTTTCGATTTAGAAGTCAAAAGTCATAAAAGGACGCAACCGTCATTTCCAATTTCTTAAAATATCTAAAATTACTATTCATTTATCATTAAATATCACCAAAGTTGACAAAAAAATCATTTTTCTCTTCTTCTTCTCTTCCTCTTGGCCGTGAGCCACATCCACCATGGATGATAAATTCTTTTCTTCGTTTCTCATTCGTTTCTCGACGGATCGTTGTGTTTTCGGTTGCGTTGGAATGGTAGGGACGAGGGCTACCTATCCAACCTAGCTTTTCGAAGTTTCTCGTTCCCTAAGGGAAGTCCCAAAAAGTAAGTTTTCAAAACTTTTTAGGTGGTTTTGTTCGTTTTTGATTATAAATGAGATTTGAAGTTGAAATCATGAATTTCTATCATGAAAAATGACGATTTTGAGCCCGGATTTTCGAAAAACACTATTCACCCGAGACACTATTCATCCGAAATCACTATCCACTCGAAATTGCACATTTGTTCGCATATTAGTTATGAATTGTAATATGTTGTACGATCGGTGAATTGTAGGTGCAATTGCTCGGTGGTTGTTTCGTGGAAATTGGAGATTTGGAATTATTTGGCTAAGGTGAGAATAGTTAGAATTTAAAGTATCTATAGAAAGCAAATGAGTGTGAAGGTTTGTAAAGTTTGAAACTAAGAATAGAATCCGAATCTAAGATTAGAGGGTTGTGAGTTAGTGCCCTTAGGATTAGAAGTTGATCCTTTAAGTGAGAACTTAGAAGTTCTCGAGAAAGACTTTGAATCTTAGAAGATTCTAAGTTAGGTTCGATTCGAAACTAAGATTGGATTATTGGAAGTTAAAAGGATTCAACTTGTATTTGGAATGATTAATAAAACCTCGGATTTTTGGAAGTTTAGGATCCTGGAAGGTATAGGTTAATCGTTTTAGTAATGATTCTACTTTTATTATTGATACCGGAGTTCGATCGACATATCGTTCGTCCGAGATGCTTATCTACTTTTATCTTATGTCATTTACATTTTGTCCTTTACTTTACACCTTTACTTTATGCTTGCTTACGATTACTTTAATTACGCATTTTACTTATTTACTTTACAAGGTATGGAAGCATATGCATATCATTTTGCACCCTACCATTATCGCATCATTCATGAAAAAGAAACGAAAGTGAAAAGAGAAAGCAAATGAAAAGAGAAAATAAGTGAAAGAGAAAAGAAAGTGAAAAGAAACGAAAGTGAAAAGAAAGAAAAGTGAATGAGAAAAGAAGGAAGATTGATGAACCCTATGTGGAGTTCACATCACCTTCAGAGAAAAGAAAGAATGTGAAAGAAAAGAAGTTAAATGGTAACCTACGGGCTGTACGCATTACTTCTTCATGCATAGGGAGTTGAATGGTAACCTACGGGCATGACGCATTACTTCCTCATGCATAAGGTTGAATGGTATCCTACGGGATGTACTCATTACCTTCATTCACGCATAAAAAGGGCAAATGCGAAATCCTACGGGATGCTCTCATGCATTCATGTTTATGATTGATGCAAGAGAGAATTGAGAAGTTGTATGTTGTGTAAAGTGTGTTTACTTTACTTATTTACGTTCTAATAATGTTAATGGATGAGTATTGGCTACGATTACTAGCAATATCATCCCTTGGAAAGTATAAAATGAATTTACCTAGAGTTTGGATGACTTTAGGAGTTAATTGTGTTATACTTTGGAAAATATGGAATAGAATTACCTAGACTTTGGTGAATTCTAGGAAAGAAAGTGTCAGATTTATTTGGACACAAATCGGAATACGAGTTTGAGGTCTATCCTTACTTTTTATTCTTATTATTCTCACTGGGCTTAAGTTGTTAGCTCATGATATTACAAACATTTCAGGTAATGTTTGGGATCGTGGAAGAGGAGTTGGTGCGCGCTTGATCGAGAGGATGATGATGATCGAGATGGACTATGTGTTATGTAAAACCCATGTACATGGTTTTGTGAACTTTATATCATTTTGATGATTTGTACTTTGTAATTAGCTCATAAGAGCTTATTGTCGTTGATTTATGATTATAATCATTTTGAACTCCTGAATAGGAACTTAATGTTCCTTGTGTATTTTAGATTTTGAAATCAAGATGTAAACAGGTTTTTGGCCAGCAAATTTTCAAACATAACCACGCCAAATTTTCTTAAAATAAAAGATTTCCGCTGTTTTCTCTGATTTAAATTATTTAAAATTATTTTAGTAGTTAATTTCGCCCGAAATTAAAAAGAATTTCGGGCGAAATTAACTACTAAAATCGAAATTACAAAAATAATAATTAATCTAAATACTTAAATTGAAATAAATAAATAAATAACATTAAATAAATAATAAAATAAAATAAATAAATAATAAAATAAAATAAATTTCACTTCAAAATAACGGGACGTTCCACTGTTGGAAGGGTTCGGCCTGATGGATCAGTTCCTGAGCTCGGCTCATACGGGCGACGCCTTTACGCGGATGTGCCCCGGCCTCAGCAGAGCGGAGCGAGCACTAGCTCTGGCCCTTCTCCGGTTGAGCAGCAGCTGCGCGCGGAGGTTCAACAGCTTCACACGGACATGGACGCTATGCGCAACGACTTCATTTCTCGAGTCGCTGCGATTGAGGCGGATATGCAGTCACGTGTCGAGGCCCAGGTCGCAGCATCTTTGGCCACGTACTTTAGATCCCTAGACGGCGGCCATTCATCATCGACGCCTCCGCCACCCCCCGCCCCCCCGCAGTAGTTCTAGGATGTTTTCTTCTGTATAAAACATTTTTTGAATATTTGATTTATATATATTTTATTTTCATTCCAATTTTTTGTTATTAAATTTTAATACTAATTAAATAAATAAATAATAATTAATTAACTAATTAATTTAATTAATATTAAATTTTAATTATTGTAATTTAAATAAATAAAAAAAATATTTATTAAATACGACCAGATGGTCGCATTTATCCTAAGATAAACGACCATCTGGTCGCATTTTGTCTGAGTACAAAAGTGACCACTTGGTCGCTTATAAAAGACCACGTGGTCACTGCTTCATGTGACCAACTAGTCACTTTTTTTCAAGTTACATTACGACCAGATGGTCGTATTTTACCCCCAAATAAACGACCATATGGTCGCATTTTGTCTAAGTACAAAAGTGACCATTTGGTCGCTTATAAAATGACCACGTGGTCACTGCTTTATGTGACCAACTGGTCACTTATCTTCAACTTAAATTATGACCAGATAGTCACTTTTTAAGCGACCATCTGGTCGTTTTTTTAAAATGTTGACTTTTTTGTGACCAAATATTCTTGGTCGTATATCTATGACTATACAATCAGACAAATTCAGGACCGACTAGCTTTTTTGCCTCCACCATGTTGGTTGCTTTTTTGGTCGCATTTTACTATATAAACGACCAGTTGGTCGCAAATTGACTTTTTTTTAGTGTGGCCTGGATATGTTTAAAACTTGGACTATCCATAACCTGTTTACAATTTAAATTCTGAAATCTAAAACACAAGGAAACTCAAGTTCCTATTCAAGAGTTCAAAGAGGTTTATAATCATAAAAGTGAAATGAAAAACTCTTAAGAGCTTATAACAAATTTACATCTCAAAGACCGAAAATAAAACAAAATAAGATAATATAAGCCCCGGGACTTTTAAATGACATCTAGTCCATCTCCACATCATCATCCTCTCGATCAAGCCGCACTAGCTCCTCTCTCATGACCTGAACACCTGAAAATATTTGTAATATCATGAGCTAACAACAAAGCCCAGTGATAATAAACAAAATAAAAAGTAAAGTTAAAACCCGCATCCGGATTTGTGTCCAAGTAAAACTCACATTCTCTTACCTTTCAACCACCAAAATGGTTTTACATCAATGTATCACTTTTACTTACCAATTCTCCCAAATAATTGAGGAAATATCTTTCAACCATTAGGAGGATATGTTTCATAACATATATATATATATATATATATATATATATATACACACACAACATTTGTATCTCGTTATCTTTAATACCTTATACTATACATAAGGTTTACATCAAATCTTATTCTCCAATTTCGAGATCTTCCAATTTAAAAGAGAATCTAGTTCTCTTAATAATTATACAAGGTTCAATACACCCTTGTATTCTCTCATTATCCAATTCAATCTCATTCATTTTACCTATAGCACTTGGCTATACATCAATTTCATTTCTCTTCTCTCTAGAAATGTATGTCTTATATAATCCTTTTCTATAGTGCTCTAAACTCTAGAAAACTAACTTTCAACCATTAATCATAAAAAACAAAATAAAATGAGTAAATAAACTTTACATAAGCATAACATCTTAATTTGCCTTTACCATAATATAATTCCATCGATAATATGCATGAAGGTAATGAAGACATCCCGTAGGATTCACATTCACCTTTTATGCATGAATGAAGGTAATGTGGGCACTTCCCGTAGGATCCACATTCTCCCTTCTTTCTCTCTTTCACTTTCTTTTCTTTTTAAATGAAGGTAATGTAAACTTCCCGTAGGATTTACATTCTCCCTTCTTTTTTTTTCACTTTCCTTTCGAATCAATGATGCGAGATGTTATGCTTGCAAAAGTAAATATGAATGGAGCGTAAAGTAAATGGTATAAAGTAAAGGACATAAAGTAAATGAATCATAGATGTCCTTAATGCATAGAGTAAATAAATAGGAAATTTCGGAAGAACAATAAATAAATCGAACTTCCTATACTTTCATAAAAGTAATTTCTTATCTTAATGAGTAAGTCTCCACTTTCAAGGATTCTAAATTCCCAAATAAAATCCAAGGTTCTAATTCCAAGTCCCTTTAACCATTCTATCTAAAAGTTTGGATCCTTTAACTTCCAATGATCCATTCTAATCTCCGAAACGATTCTAACATAGAACTTTCAAAAGTTCAATGTTTCCCTCGAGAAACTCCAAAGTTTCACTCAAAGAACTTGCTCCTAATCCTAAGGTCACTAGCTCACTTTTCTTTACTCTTAGATTCGAATGTTAATCTCAACTTCTGATCCTACAAACCGTTCAACTTATTCGGTTTCTAAATCTACTTTAAATCCTATTTATTATCACCTTAGCCAAAGTAGTTTCGCTCCAAGTCTCCGAAAACACGATCAATCAATGATCCAAAACACCTACAATTAAAAGTATATCTACCAAACATTAATAAACCAAACATCGGTCAATTAACATCTAAAAGCTCAAAACGACGAACAAACCGGAAAAACCCAAAGGGTACTAGGCCCCTCTATGGAAAAAGGGTTTCAGGTTCGGTTTTCCGGCTTTTAGGCACTTTAGAGGTGTTTCGAGTTGGTTTCAAGTAGTTTCGAAGTTCCCGATTTTAATGGGTAACGATGATTCGGGTTTTTGGACAATAAATACTTTCCCGAATTTAATTACAATAAACAATATATCAATAAAAATAAACCCCAAAAGAGCCCCCACGATGTAAAATTCAAACGGGAAGGGTTTCGACTGAAACTCGGTTTTAGAGTTTAGGGAAAGTTTCCAAAATCACTAAAAACAACTCCCGTAATTAAAAACATCGAGTTCCTCGGTAAGAAATCGAAGAATCAAAATGAAAACTCCATTAAAACACTATTTGGAGCTTAGGGTTTGAACTTTAACTTACCGAGAAGTCCTTAGAACACAGATGGAAAGCACAATTGCTAGGTGGAGAAGAATCCTAGGACCGAAGGATTTCCGATGCAACCGAAATTGAGCCGATCCGTCGAGAAACGAACGAAACCCGAAAATTCCTTTCCCCCTCCTTGAAGCCACGGTTTGGAGAAGAAAAATATGAGAAATTGCGATCAACTATGGTCAAAATGGGATTTTAAAGATGATGGAATAGTGTTTTGGATATTTTTAAGAACTTTGGAAATGACGGTTGCGTCCTTTAATGACTTTTGACTTATAAATCAAAACCTGAAGTTCTTAAATTAATCTAAAGGTGATTAATAATTATTAATTGGCTCGTTAATAATTATTAATGTCACCGAAGCGAATTTAAAGTATTAAAACGATTAAAAAGAATTTCGGACTAAAATAACTACTAAAATCAAAATCACTACTTTTAAATTAACCTTAAATACTTAATTAAAATAAAAAAAATAAAAAAATTCACTTCAAAATAATGGGACGTTACAACTAGGTATCTCTTTAAGATGAAAGGAGTACTAACTATGCAGCGAAATATTATTGGTTTATTAATTGATAATTAATTAACATGGATCTGTTAATATTATGATAAATTATGAAAAGGTCTTAAACTTGAAGCTGAAGGCTTTAAAAAAAAAAATACTTATATAGATAATAATTAAGATTCTATTAGTATTTCTTTAACGAACATCAGATCTTAATATTGATTCGTTAATATTATGATAAGTTAACATGGATCCGTTAATATTAGGATAAATTGTGAAAAGGTCTTAAACTTGACGTTGAAGGTTATAAAAAAATTATGACATAGATAATAATAGAGATTTCATTAACATTTCTTTAACAAAAACCAGATCTTATATGGTATGACCTGGCCGTCAATAAAATCCAATTTGTGGGGATCGAACCGAAAGAACTGAAGAATAATTTTTCTTTCTTCTGATCCTTATTGTTGGCTAGAGAGAGAAAGAAAAAGAATTTTAGCTTTTCAATTAAAAGTTAGGATTGAAAAATATGCAACTCAGTGGTCATATTTATAGGAAAAATTTGTATTATGATCCAATTAGAATTCCAATACCAAATTACAAACATAACGGGAGAGACAATTCTCTCCCAATAATCATCCTTGGTCATGAGCCACAATAAATAGGGGACCTCTTTTTATACAATTTGATAATTCTATTTTATTTTATGTATTTTAATATGAAAACTAAAATAATTATTTCAAATTAAATATCATGCGGCCAAAATAATAATAATATTAATTACTCGTATCCAATTAATTAATTATTTTGGACATAAACACTGTTAGTTTCATAAACCAATTGAGCTTAAATTTCTTTATTTATTAAATAATATAAAACTCATTATTTAATTAATATTATTAATTATTAATTTCTATTTAAATAAACTCATTATTTAAATAATTAATAATATTAATATTTATTCCCATTTAAATAAAGTCTATATTTAAACAATTAATATTTTATGAATTCAAGTAAATCAATCAATTAAATTTATTTGTTCTTCCTAGTTAATTAAATAACTAGGTTTGTTACAATGATATTTAGGCCAGCATAGAGATCCGATGGATCTATAGATCATTGGGCTCCAATAAATTCTAATTAATTAATTAGACTCGTTAATTAATTAATCACAATTATTAACTAAAAGTTATCCCACTAAAATTAATGGTTGAACTCCCCGCACTATATATGAGTTATGCTCATTCGTTATCAAGCAAGTTTGTGATATACTGTGACGACCCGACTCCTTTTTAAATCATTTAAATATAAAACACAGCGGAAGTCTTTATGTTTAAAAAAAACGGCATGGTTATGTTTGAAAGTTGGCTAGCCAAAAACCTGTTTATATTTAAATTCAGAAATTTAAAACACAAGGAACTTCAAGTTCCTATTCAGGAGTTCAAAAGGTCTAATAATCATAAAAATAAGACGTGTAGCTCTTAAGAGCTAATACAATTGTACAAATTTGAAAGATACAAAATACACAACTAAGTCCATCTCTGATCCATCATCCTCTCGATCATGCAGCACCAGCTCCCCTTTCCACGAACCCCGAGCATACCTGAAATTGGTTGTAATATCATGACCTAACAACAAAGCCCAGTGAGAATAAACATAATAAAAAGTAAAGTTAGACCCCAAACCCGTATCCGGATTCGTGTCCAAGAACTTACTTACTCTTTGCTATCAATCCATTCAAAGAGTTTTATATCAAGTGTTCTACTTTTACTTACCAATTGTAACATCCCGTTATTTTGTGATAAATTTTATTTTATTTTATTTTATTTTAATTTAAGTAATTAAAGTTCATTTATTTATTATTAAATTAGAATTTAGTAATTTATTTCGTTTTAATGGCTTTATTTATTTAAATACGTTTTAATGGTATTAATAATTATTAACGGGCCAATTAATAATTATTAATCACCATTGGGATAGTTTGAGATGTTCGTGATTCGTTTTTAAGCCAAAAGTCATAAAAGGGCAAAGTTGTAATTACCCAATTTGCAAAATATCTAAAATCACTATTGACTATCTTCTTTAAATTCTCCTTTGACTCAAAGTTGACCAAATTTTGCTCATTTCTCCTCCTCATTGCCGTGAGCTTCAAAGACCAAAAGAGAATTTTTGGTTTTTGTTCGTTTCTCGACGGATCGACTCGAGCTAGGATAAATCGGAAAGCCCTCGGATCAAGGATCATTTCCCACCTAGCCATCGTCCGTTTCTCTCGAGATCCTAGGAGTTCTCGGTAAGTGAAGTTTCAAACCCTAACTCCAAATAGTGTTTTAATGGAGTTTTCATTGTTTTCTTTCGATTTCTTGCCGTGAAACTCGGTGTTTGTCAATTCGGGAGTAGTTTTACGTGTTTTTGGAAACTATTTCATAACCCTAAAACCGAGTTTCAGTCGAAACCCTTTCCGTTTGAAATTTACCCTTTTGGGTTTGATTTTGGGTTAAAAATTAATGAATGAATGTTTATTTAAATTCAATTCGGGAAAGGGATTAATGTTCAAAAACCCTATTCATCGATACCCATTGAAATCGGGATTATCGAATTTGCTTAAAACCAACTCAAAATGTATTTAAATTGCCAAAAAGCCAAGGAACCAAACCCGAGACCCCTTTTCTAGGGAGGGCCGAGAGCCTCCAAGGGGTAGGTTTGGTGGATTTTCCGTCTTTTTGCTTGTTTCATCGTTGTTTAATCGTTGGTTGGTAATTTATTAATTTTCGGGATATTAATCCTTTTGTAGGTGTTTTCGAACCGTTTGTTTGATCGCTCTTCCGGTGCTTGGGAGCGAAGTCTTCACTTTTAATTAAGGTGAGAATGATTAGAATTTAAAGTAACTATAGAAAGCAAATAAGTACGATGATTTGTAGAATCGGAACTAAGATTAGAATCCAACCTAAGATTAGAGGGAGTGAGTTAGTGCCTTAGGATTTTGAGTTAATCCTTTAGGCGAGAAACTTAGGATTTTTCGATGAAAACCTCGAATCTTAGAAGATTCTAAGTTAGATTAGTTTCGGAGTTTAGAATGGATCACTTGGAAGTTTAAGGATCCAAGACTTTGATATGATTGGTTGATAGAACCTCGGATTATTGGAAGTTTAGAATCCTTGAAAGTTTAGGTTAATCGTTATGTTTTAACCTTTACTTTTATTATTGTTAGCGGAGTTCGATCGATATATCGTTCATCCGGGATTCTATCTATTTTACTTTATGCCCTTTACTTTATGTTCTTTACTTTATGCCCTTTACTTTATGCTTGTTTCGGTTGCTTTATCATTTACATTTACTTTATTTACTTTTGTAAGCATATGTAAACATATGCATAACATCTCGCATCATTGAAAAGAAGTTGAATTGTAAGTTGCGATGCACATATTACTTCCTTATGTGGAGTTGAATTGTAAGTTGCGGACGTACATATTACTTCTCATGCATAGAAGTTGAATTGTAAGTTGTGAACGTACATATTACTTCCTCATGTGGAGTTGAATTGTAAGTTGCGGACGTACATATTACTTCTCATACATAGGGAGTTGAATCGTAAGTTGCGACGCACATATTACTTCCTTATGTGGAGTTGAATTGTAAGTTCCGGACGTACATATTACTTCCTCATGCATAAAAGAAATTGTGGAATCCTACGGGATGTCCTTATGCACTCGTGATTATGATTGATGATATAGAGAATCGAGATGTTATATGTTAAACAAAGTTTATTCGCTTTACTTTATTTGTCATAACAAGTTAATGATTGAGAATTGACTACAAGTGTAGTAATGTCATACTTGGAATTCATGGAATAGAATTACCTAGAGTTTGGAGGACTTTAGGAGTGTATCGTGTCAGTTTAATTGGACACAAATCGAAATGCGAGTTTGAGGTCTATCTTTACTTTTTATGCTTATTATTCTAACTGGGCTTAGTTTGTTAGCTCATGATATTACAACCAATTTCAGGTAATGCCTTGGCTAGAGTCCGTGGACGGGGAGATGGTGCTGCGTGATCGAGGGATGCTGGCCTCGAGATGGACTTGTCATTGTATAGTTTATGTATCACTTTTATGAATTTCAAAGATTTTAATATTGTATTTTGGCTCATAAGAGCTTCTGGATGATGTTTTATGATATTATATATTTGAACTCCTGATTTGGACTTAAAGTCCATGAGATTTTATTAGATTTGAAAATTAGGATGTAAACAGGTTTTCGACATGCCAATTTTCAAACAAAACCACGCCAATTTTTCGTAAATTAAAAGACTTCCGCTGTTTTCTCTGAATTTAATTTATTTAAAAGTGACGGGTCGTCACACCAATTCTCCAATATAATTGTGGAACTACATTCCAAGCATTTTTGGGTATGGTTTCGTAATGCATATAGCATTTATATCTCATTTTCTTTATATACCTTATACTATATACAAGGTTTATATTTGTAACGTCCCGTTATTTTGAAGTGAATTTTTATTTATTTATTTATTTTATTTATTTATTTAATGTTATTTATTTATTTATTTATTTCAATTTAAGTATTTAGTTTAATTATTATTTTGTAATTTCGATTTTAGTAGTTAATTTCACTCGAAATTGCGTTTTAATCGTTTTAATGCTCTAAATTCATTTCGGTGACATTAATAATTATTAATAGGCCAATTAATAATTATTAATCACCTTTAGATTTATTTAAGAGCATCAGGTTTCGATTTAGAAGTCAAAAGTCATAAAAGGACGCAACCGTCATTTCTAATTTCTTAAAATATCTAAAATTACTATTCATTTATTCTTTAAATATCACCATTTGACTATTTGCCTTCATCTTTCTCTTCCTTCCCTTCTCCATGGCCGTAGGCCTTATTTCTCCATGGATGGGTTTTTATTTTTCTTCATTTCTCATCCGTTACTCGATGGATCGGCTTGTTTTCGGTTCCGTTGGATTGGTAGGGACGAGGGCTACCTATCCAACCTAGCTTTTTGAAGTTTCTCGTTCCCTAAGGGAAGTCCCAAAAAGTAAGTTTTCAAAACTTTTTAGGTGGTTATGTTTGTTTTTTTATTATAAATGAGATTTGAAGTTGAAATCATGAATTTCTATCATGAAAAATGACGATTTTGAGCCCGGATTTTCGAAAAACACTATTCACCCGAAAACACTATTCACCCGAGACACTATTCATCTGAAATCACTATTCACCCGAAATTGCACATTTGTTCGCATATTAGTTATGAATTGTAATATGTTGTACAATCGGTGAATTGTAGGTGCAATTGCTCGGTGGTTGTTTCGTGGAAATTGGAGATTTGGAATTATTTGGCTAAGGTGAGAATAGTTAGGATTTAAAGTAATTATAGAAAACGAATAAGTGTAATGATTTGTAGAATCGGAAACTAAGATTAGAATCAAATCTAAGGTTAGAGGGAGTGAGTTAGTGCCTTAGGATTTTGAAGTAATCCTTTAAGCGAGAAACTTAGGATTTCTCGATGAAAGCCTTGAATCTTATAAGATTCTAAGTTAGATTAGTTTCGGAGTTTAGAATGGATTATTGGAAGTTAAAGAATCTAAGACTTGGATAAGAACGATTGATAGAACCTCGGATTATTGGAAGTTAAAATCCTTGAAGGTTTAGAATAATCGTGAAGTTGAGATTCTTTACTTTATTAGCGGAGTTCGATCGATATATCATTCGTCCGGAATCCTATCTATTTTTACCTATGTCATTTACTTTATGCATATTTCGGTTGCTTTATCATTTACATTTACTTTATTACTTTTGCAAGCATATGCAAGCATATGCATAACATCTCATATTATTGAAAAGAGAAAAATGAGAAAGAAAGGTGGATGACATGAGACCCCCACACTATTTCCATGCATAAGTATTGGTGGATGACATGAGACCCCCACAATACTTCATGCATAAGTTTTGGTGGATGACATGAGACCCCCACACTACTTCATACATAAGGATAAAGGTGGATAGTATGTAAAAATCCACATTATCTTCATTTCATGCATAAATGGCGAATGCGTATCCTACAGGATGTACTCATTACTCTTATGCATATGATAGATGAGAAAGAGAATCGAGATGTTATAATTATACAAAGTTTATTTATTTTTCTCACTTATGTTATAACAAGTTGATGGATGAACAATTACACTAAGTGTGCTAATTAGTATCATCAACTAGAAAATATGAAATAGAATGACCTAGACTTTGGAGAATTCTAGGAAAGATTGTGTCGGATTATTTGGACACAAATCGAAATGCGAATTTGAGGTCTATTCTTACTTTTTATTCTTATTATTCTCACTGGGCTTAAGTTGTTAGCTCATCATATTACAAACATTTCAGGTAATGTTTGGGATCGTGGAAGAGGAGCTGGTGCGCGCTTGATCGAGAGGATGATGATGATTGAGATGGACTATGTGTTATGTAAAATCCATGTACATGGTTTTGTGAACTTTATATCATTTTGATGATTTGTACTTTGTAATTAGCTCATAAGAGCTTATTGTCGTTGATTTATGATTATAATCATTTTGAACTCCTGGATAGGAACTTAATGTTCCTTGTGTATTTTAGATTTTGAAATTAAGATGTAAACAGGTTTTTGGCCAGCAAATTTTCAAACATAACCACGCCAAATTTTCTTAAAATAAAAGACTTCCGCTGTTTTCTCTGATTTAAATTATTTAAAAGTGACGGGTCGTCACAATATTCAAATGTTTAATCTCCAATTTCAAGATCTTTCAATTTGTTGAGAAACTAGTTCTCTTACATATATCACTTAATAGATATATAAGGTTCAATACAACCTCGTATTCTCTCATTATCAATTCAATCTCATTTCTTTTCCTATAGCATTTGGCTATCAAAAGTTTACTTTCTGTTATTTTCAATATAATACAAGGTTCAATACAACCTCGTATTCTCTCATTATCAATTCAATCTCATTTCTTTTCCTATAGCATTCGGCTATCAAAAGTTTACTTTCTGTTATTTTTAATATAATAAAGTTAAGCTCACTCGGACTTAACATATTCAACAATCACAATTTACGATTAATGACGATAATATTAGTATACTAATCATTATTCATTAATTCGCTAAACAAGTGTAAAGGACATATAACCTTTACATCAATATAACTATCACATGCGAATAATGTCAGGTTATAAAGCTCCCGTAGGTCAGTTCATTTACCTCATTATCTTGCTTTCCAAAATAAAATATACAAAGTCCTTTCAATAATAGTATTCCATCTCTAGTGAATAATGACAGATAATAAAGCTTCCGTAGGTCAGTTCATTCACCTCATTAAACTCATTTTCCAAAATAAAATATACAGAGTCTTTTCAATAATATCTTCCCATCTCTAGTGAATAATGTCAGATAATGAAGCTCCTGTAGGTCAGTTCATCACCTCATTATCTCACTCACCGAATACAGGTAATTAAGCTCTCGTAGGTCAGTTCATTCACTCTATATCTTCATATATGTATCATAGTAATTATGGATAATACCAGATAATGTGAACTCGCATAGTTCCATCATTATTTCATTATCCATCTCCACCAATCATGCAAAGTCCTGCAGTCCTTTAGCATTCCTGATGTACATATACGGAAATATAAAACGAATAATACCAGACAATGCAAAGTACTGCAACCTTTACATGTCTCATTATTCCTGCCAATTTCAATAATGCAATATGATATGATATGAATTATACTTTCGAGTGCAAGTAAAGTAAATATAAACATTCAACATAATCGAAGGGCATAAAGGTAAAGTGCTTAAAGTAGAGTGCATAAAGTAAAAGGATCATATAGGTCCTTATGCATAAAGTAAATAAATAGGAATTTCGAAAGAGCAAATAAGTAAATCGAATTTTCTATATTTTAATAAAAGTAAGATCTCCTCTTAAACAATAATCTTCACTTTCAAGGATTCTAAACTCTCAAAATAAAGTCCAAGGTTCTATTTTCAAGTTCCTTTAACCATTCTATCTAAAAGTTTGGATCCTTTAACTTCCAATAATCCATTCTAATCTCTGAAACGATTCTAACTTAGAACTTTCAAAAGTTCAATGTTTCCCTCGAGAAACTCCAAAGTTTCACTCAAAGAACTAGCTCCTAATCCTAAGGTCACTAGCTCACTTTTCTTTACTCTTAGATTTGAATCTTAATCTCCACTTCCGATCCTACAAACCGTTCAAATTATTCAGTTTCTAAAACTACTTTAAATCCTATTTATTCTCACCTTGGCCCATTTAGTTTTGCTCCAAATCTCCAATTCCCCACGAATCAACAACCGAGCAATCGCACCTACAATTCATCAATTGCACAACATATTACAACTCATATCTAATATGAGAACAAGTTTGAATTTTCGGATGAATAGTGATTTGAGATGAATAGTATTTTCGGGTGAATAGTGTTTTTCAAAAATCTGGGCTCAAAATTGTCAAATTCCATGATAGAAATTCATGATTTCAACTTCAAAACTCATTTATAATAAAAAACGAATAAAACCATATAAAAAGTTTTGAAAATTTACTTTTTGGGACTTCCCTTAGAGAACGGGAAACTCCGAAAAGGTAGGTTGGATAGGTAGCCCTCGTCTCTACCAATCCAACGCAACCGAAAACACAACAATCCGTCGAGAAACGAAGAAAACCCAAAGATTTTCTTCCCTCCAATGGTGCTCACGGTGGAAGAAGAGAAAGATGAGCTGAAATGGTCTTCATTTTGGTCAAAGTTGGGAATTTAAAGATGATGGAATAGTAAATAGATATTTTTTTAAGAGATTGGAAATGACGGTTGCGTCCCTTTAGTGAATTTAACTCATAATTCGAAACCTGAAGCTCTTAAATTAATCTAAAGGTGATTAGTAATTATTAATTGGCCTATTAATAATTATTAATGTCACCAAGCGAATTTAAAGTATTAAAACGATTAAAAAGAATTTCGGGCGAAATTAACTACTAAATTCTAAATTACAAAAAAAATAATAATTAAACTAAATACTAAAATTGAAATAAATAAATAAATAATAACATTAAAGAAATAATAAAATAAAATAAAAATTCACTTCAAAATTAACGGGACGTTACATATACCCTTCATGTGGCTAATCTCATAATTATATTTGGGTCAAAAATACCGTCTTACCCCTGTAATTATTTATTTATCCTTGCGTACCCAATGATTCTCTAATGAACAATTTCCATGGTATAACTATGGAATAAGTCCTTCTCTGGTCAGTGAGAATATGAGGCCTCATTGTTTAAGTTCCGAATTATTATATCAAGGAAGTTTCTTAACGTTCCTAAATTGGCTAAGTATTGCACTGACTATTTCATTTTTAGGACAGACATGAATCTCATCTTGTGTAGAATTGTTCCCAGCTCCTCGTTTTTCCATGTCCCTAAAACAGTAGTGATATTAAGTATATCATCGGATTGCTCTCAACTATGTGAATCAAAGAGCACAACTCCAGGAGCAAGAGTTTATAACACACTTAGGATTAAGATCAATCACACTTGATAATCAATTTGATGTTTTGTTCATTTCCTACTATGTTGTTAGTTAGGAATTGATGAAAGATCTTGGTCTAGCTTGTACAATCATTATTGTATCGGATACCTCCACTCACATGTCTTACACATGAATGATTCCTGATTAGATCATTTATACTAATACAAAGTTGATCATATCAATAGTGTTATCATGATATGGTTCCTCAACCGTATTTGTATACTACAGACTATTTGAGTTAGTATCCTGCACAAGATCCTCTTATATCACATATTTAGTTAAGATTACATTTTAAGTAACTTAGAGGTTTTCTGTAATTTGAATGTAATATATATCGACATATAAAAAAATGCACAGATTTAATCAAAAGAATGAAATTTATTCATAACATTTATTGTTTATAAATATTACAAGTGCTAAGGTATCAATCCTTACATAAGGAACACTCCTTTGAATTTTTTAAAAAAATCAACAAACATACTAGAAAAAGATGGGTGAACTGTAAAACAAACCGCTTTATGCAAAAGTATAAACATAGGTTGATAGAGTTCTTTCCTAGCCTCGCTTGATTTAGGTTTTAAGCTCTCACTATCTAATTCACTCTCTTTTTGCTCATTAAGCTCAATTGTTTCACATTTTATAATATCAAAACACTCTTTCTTTTAGCTCTCATTCTCTCCTTCTTTTCAATCTCACGACTCTATTTCTTTTCATTCTCTCTCTTTCATTCTTTTCAAACTCTCGTTCTTTGAGCTAATCTCTCTTCTCCTCTTCAATAGAACACTTAGAATTTATCATATCCCGCTTTATCCCATTCATGCTAGTATTGTGAACTTCCTTCTTTTTTAAAAGTTCTCAATCTCCTCTAAAAGAGTCAATTCTGCCTTTTCCTCAACTAAGTTATAGACAACCCTATTTTTACTCTTTAATGCACTATTTCTTCATTTTTATGAGAAGAAATATAGTTGGAATGATGTTTAGTAGCATATCTGTTTAAACTTTGGACTCTCCCTTCTACCCTGTTGGCAATGTGCACCAACTCTTCTAACTCCTCAATCTCAAATTGTATTAATTCGTCTTGTTATGTAATATTCCTATCCAATCCATTAAAGAACCTTTCCATATTAGACCCCTCATCTTTCTCAACATTAGCCTGAGCCTTGAGCAATACCATCTCCTTGTAGTATTCATCCAAAAATTTGCTACCTTGTATAAGATTATCCAACTTTTGAACAAGATTTCTTTGATGTTGCTTTGCACAAACCTCTTTCTCATGTGGTACTTAAAATCATACCAAGTCTTAATGAGTGGATCTAGATAGCTCTTTGTATACCACATTAAATGTCTCTACCATGTTAGTGCATAATAAAAGAATTGAGTAGTTATTAGATGTACCTTCCATGCATCACTACATAGATGACTGTAACGTCCTGTTATTTTGTGATAAAAAAAAACTTTTATTTATTTTATTTTAATTTAAGTAATTAAAGTTTATTTATTTATCCTTGAATTAGAATTTAGTAATTTATTTCATTTTAATTCATTTTAATGGCTTTATTTATTTAAATACGTTTTAATGGTATTAATTATTATTAACGGGCCAATTAATAATTATTAATTACCATTGGGATAGTTTGAGATGTTCGGGATTCGTTTTTAAGCCAAAAGTCATAAAAGGGCAAAATCGTAATTTCCCAATTTGCAAAATATCTAAAAACACTATTGACTATCTTCTTTAAATTATCCTTTGACTCAAAAATTGACCAAATGCTCATTCATTTTCCTCCTCCTTTGCCGTGAGCATCAAGAAGAAAAAGGGAATTTTCGGGTTTCGCTTATTTCTCGACGGATCGACTTGATTCTCGTTCCATTGGAAAGGTATTAGTCCTACGATCCTTTTCCACCTAACCTTCGTACTTGCCACTCATGTTTTGCGGAGATCTCGGTAAGTAAAGTTTCAAACCCTAAGCTCCAAATAGTGTTTTAATGGAGTTTTCTTTGTTTTCTTTCGATTTCTTGCCGTGAAACTCGGTGTTTGTCAATTCGGGAGTAGTTTTACGTGTTTTTGGAAACTATCCCATAACCCTAAAACCGAGTTTCAGTCGAAACCCTTCCCGTTTGAATTTTACCCTTTTGGGTTTGATTTTGGGTTAGAAATTAATGAATGAATGTTTATTTGAATTCAATTCAGGAAAGGGATTAATGTTCAAAAACCCTAATTATCGATACCCATTGAAATCGGGAATATCGAATTTGCTTAAAACCAACTCAAAACGTATTTAAATTGCCAACAAGCCGGAAAACCAAACCCGAAACCCATTTTATTGGGGGGGGGGCTGAGAGCCCTAAGGGAGGATTTGATGAGTTTTCGTTGTTTTGAACGTTTAGTTGGTGTTTGATCGATAGTTGGTAAAGTTATTGATTGTATGATATTAATCCTTTTGTAGGTGTTTTTGAACCGCTTGTTTGATCTCTCTTTTCGGACTTAGGAGCGAAGTCTTCACTTTGTTAAAGGTGAGAATAGTTAGAATTTAAAGTAACTATAGAAAGCGAATAAGTGTAATGATTTGTAGAATCGGAAACTAAGATTAGAATCCAATCTAAGGTTAGAGGGTTGTGAGATAGTGCCTTAGGTTTTGAAGTTAATCCTTTAGGTGAGAAACTTAGGATTTCTCGATGAAAGCCTTGAATCTTAGAAGATTCTAAGTTAGATTAGTTTCGGAGTTTAGAATGGATTATTGGAAGTTAAAGGATCTAAGACTTGGATAAGAACGATTGATAGAACCTCGGATTATTGGAAGTTAAAATCCTTGAAGGTTTATGTAACGACCCGATTTTCCGTTAAATTCTTTAAATTCAAATGCACAGCGGAAGACTTAATTTTTAAAGAAAAACGGCATGGGTTCGTTTAAAAGTCGAATAACCAAAACCTGTTTTACAACCCAAAGTCCAGAGAAAGCTATAAATCGGGAATGCACATTCCAAAGTAAAGTTTAATCATAAAAACATCAAAATACTTTACACATACACCCTTCACGGGCTCAAAATGACACAAGTATGTAAAAAGTATATGATTTACAAGCTTTACTACTAATGCTTCAAAAGTGTTTAATATTGTCCTTACACCACCTCGGCCAGTCAAGCGACACCATTTCCTCTACCTTGCTTCTTAGGACGGGGTTCACCTGAAAATATTGTGGTGTAGCACCATTAGCAAACAATGCTAGTGAGAGTAAAATGAAAGCAAGTAATCCTATGAACTAAATCTCATACCAGAAATCGTGTCCAAAGGCCTAAATGTTCATTTCTACCAATAACCACATTCCAATTTCCATGTAAACATAAGATAGTATCATACTACCCGTATTCGTCATTCAAAACCATGAGATGGAAATAAAGACTTAAAGTAAAATTAACATTCACAACTAAGTCTCACTACACGTTTCTAAAGAATAGGTAAAAATAACATTAACTATCTTTATTACCAATCAAGTTTCATCGTATCGTGCTATTGTATGGATCGAAATCAACATACCACGTCACGGTCATACCATGTCACAACCATCGCACCATGATACGTATGGATCCGAATCAACATACTATCATGTGCCGTATCATAGATCATAATACCATGGTACGCACGCGGATCCGAATCCACGTACTACCATGTACCATATCACAACCATCGTCATCGGGTATACCATATGGATAAATATCGCATACTAAGCCCGTGCGGTATTACCATATCACAACCATCGTCACGGGTATACCATATGGATAAATATCGCATACTAAGCCCGTGCGGTATTACCATATCACAACCATCGCATATCAGGAGTTTCACCATATCGGATATCAGGAATTTCACCATAGGTATCAGGAATTTCACCATAGGTATCGATTTCACCATAGGTATCAGGAATTTCACCATAGGTATCAGGAATTTCACCATATCGCAACATGATATGTATGGATCGAAATCGACATACTATCATGTGCTAGTTACAAACCAAAGTACCAACATCACACTATGACTACGTATGGATCGAAATCAACATACTATCATGTGCTAGTTACTAAGTGCTCAAAGTTCCCACAAATTCATCACACCATGATACGTATGGATCGAATCAACATACTATCATGTGTGAATCATTGTGCCCTAGGTCTCCAATAAGTTAGCTAAACTCCGAAGAAGTCTACTAAGTTAAATAGAAACCTAACTAACTAGAATACACGAGTTAACACTCAAGTGCATCTTCTAATTACTTTACTTCCAAAGTCATCCAAATGACTTCAAATCCATCAAAGTAACTTCTAAATCAACCGAAGTAACTTCCAAATCAACCGAAGTAACTTCCAAATCAACTTTCATCTAACATCTCCAAATCACGTTACCATACTTCCAAACCTCCCCGATGATCTCTAATCATCGAACTAACCATAAGTCCAACTTTCTCCACACACACTTCCGAATTAAAGTTTCCACCCAAAACTTAATTCTAAGAAGTTAACCCCCTCTTAACATTGATAAACAATTACATAATGAAACTAAATTCATAAAATTGCTAACTATCATATTAAACTCACCTTAGCCAAATAACTCCAAATCACCACTTTCCACGAAACAACAATCGAGCAATCGCACCTACAATTCACCAATTGCACAACATATTACAACTCATAACTAATATGCGAACAAGTGTGCAATTTCGGGTGAATAGTGATTTCGGATGAATAGTGTTTTCTAGTGAATAGTGTTTTTCGAAAATTCGGGTTCAAAATCGTCAATTTCCATGATAGAAATTCATGATTTCAACTTCAAAACTCATTTATAATAAAAAACGAACAAAACCATATAAAAAGTTTTGAAAACTTACTTTTTGGGACTTCCCTTAGAGAACGGGAAACTTCGAAAAGGTAGGTTGGATAGGTATCCCTCGTCCCTACCAATCCAACGCAACCAAAATCAAGCTGATCCATCGAGAAACGAATGAGAAACGAAGAAAAGAAAAACTCACCCAATCCCCCATTGATGCCCACGGCTTGGAGAAGAAGGATGAAGAAGATGAAGTGTGGTTTTTGCTTAATGATTAAGTTAAAAGAAGATAGTAAAAAAAAAATCTAGATATTTTAGGTTTGGGTAATTACGGTTTTGCCCTTTTTGACCTTTTGCTTATAAAACGAAAACCGACGGTCTTAAATAAATCTAAAGGTGTCTAATAATTATTAATTGGTCCGTTAATAATTATTAGAGTCACCGAAACGAATTAAAACGATAAAAAGGATTTTCGGACGGAAATAACTAATAAAACTGAAATTACTAATTTTAAAAGCTTTAAATAAATAAAAATAATAAATTAATAAAATAAAATAAAAATTTACCTCTAAAAGTAACGGGACGTTACAGTTTAGAATAATCGTGAAGTTAAGATTCTTTACTTTATTAGCGGAGTTCGATCGATATATCGTTTGTCCGGAAATCCTATCTATTTTACCTATGCATTTACTTTATGTCTTTACTTTTGCTCATTTACTTTATGCATATTTCGGTTGCTTTATCATTTACATTTACTTTATTACTTTTGCAAGCATATGCAAGCATATGCATAACATCTCATATTATTGAAAAGAGAAAAATGAGAAAGAAAGGTGGATGACATGAGACCCCCACACTATTTCCATGCATAAGTATTGGTGGATGACATGAGACCCCCACAATACTTCATGCATAAGTTTTGGTGGATGACATGAGACCCCCACACTACTTCATACATAAGGATAAGGGTGGATAGTATGTAAAAAATCCACATTACCTTCATTTCATGCATAAATGGCGAATGCGTATCCTACGGGATGTACTCATTACTTTTATACATATGATAGAAGAGAAAGAGAATTGAGATGTTATAATTATACAAAGTTTATTTATTTTTCTCTTTTATGTCATAATAATGTTAATGGATGAGTATTGACTATAAGTGTTAGTAATATCATCCTTTGGAGAATTTAGAATGAATTTTCTAGAGTTTGGAAGACTTTAGGAGTAAATTGTGTCGGATTAATTGGACACAAATCAAAATGCGAGTTTGAGGTCTATCTTTACTTTTTATGCTTATTATTCTCACTGGGCTTAGTTTGTTAGCTCATGATATTACAACCAATTTCAGGTAATGCCCTGGCTAGAGGTCGTGGAAGGGGAGGTGGTGCTGCGTGATCGAGGGATGCTGACCTCGAGATGGACTTGTTTTTGTAAAGTATATGTAAATATTTTTGTGAATTTCCAATACTTTGACATTGTATTTAGCTCATAAGAGCTTTTGATGTGGTTTTTATGATATGAATTATTTGAACTCTTGATTTGGGACTTAATGTCCATGTGAATTTATTATATTGAAAAATTAGGATGTAAACAGGTTTTCGGCATGCCAACTTTCAAACAAAACCACGCAAAATTTTCTAAAAATAAAAGACTTCCGCTGTTTTCTCTGAATTTAATTTATTTAAAAGTGACGGGTCGTCACAATGACCTTCTAATCTCCGCTTTTTTTTCCCATTGTAAGTACTTTTTCGGATCTGCACACCCATGAAAAGTAGATAATTTGATCTTATGATCGTCTAAGATTATATTCTCCTTCCTTTCATAATAAACCTATCTATTTTCACTTTTATGATGTTCTACCTCTCGACATTTACTTCTCCTCCTTTGATCCATCTTTTTATATTACATTGCTGCAAGAAAAACAAGTTAGTAATAAAAAAAATAACCTCACAATCACTCTCTAATTATTTACACTCTTAAAATTGGTAGTTCACCCTTCTTTGCACTGAAATTGGTATGTAAAGTTGTAACGTCTTGTTAAATTTTGAGGTACATTTTTTATGAAATAATATTTAGATTATTTAAATTTTGTTAAGTTAGTTAGTTTAATTAAGTAATTTTGGACCTAGATATTTTAGTATTTAATTCTGTTTTCTATTTAAACTATAGGGTCAATGCTCAGTTATTAGTATTATAATTTAATTCTTTAATAGGATTGGATAATTAATGAGATAAACAATTTTAATTCATTTGTAAATTGATTAGTTAAGACAAATTGTAACGTCCCGTAACGTTTGGGGGTAATTTTTATTTATTTATTTATTATAATTAAAGTATTTAAGGTTAATTTAAAAGTTGTAACGTCCCGTTACTTTTAGAGGTAAATTTTTTTTTATTTTATTTATTAAAGCTTTTAAGATTAGTTTAAATTCAGTAATTTCAGTTTTAGTAGTTATTTCCATCCGAAATTCCTTTTAATCGTCTTAATACTTTAAATTAGTTTCGGTGTCATTAATAATTATTAACGGGTAAATTAATAATTATTAATCACCTTTAGATTAATTTAAGAGCTTCGGGTTTCGTTTTTAAAGCAAAAGTAAAGGAAGGACGTAGGTGTCATTTCCCAAATTCTTAAATATCTAAAATTACTATTCATTCTTCTCTTAAATATCAACACTTAGTCATTTTTCACCAAAATTCTCCTTCCTTTCTCTTCTTGAAGTCGTGGGTACCAAGACCAAAATCCCAATTTTTAGTTTTTCTTTATTTCTCGGTAGATCGTCTCGATTCTACTCCCGTTGGAAAGCCCTTGGCCCGTAGATCATTTCCAACCTATCGATAGAGATTTTCTCTCATTTTTTCGAGGCCTCAAGGTATGTCAAAGTTTCTAAAACTTGATGTGAATAGTGTTTTAATGGAGGTTTTGAGTTGAAATCTTCAAATTCGTTCACCGAAGCTTGAAGGTTTCAATCGGGAAAGTCTTTATGGTCAATTTTAGAAACGTCCCCTAAACACTAAAACCGAGTTTGAGCCGAAAACCCGTCCCATGTGATTTTCCCTCACTTGGCTTTATTTAGGATGTTAGGGTTATTGTGTTTTTGCTATTTACTTAATTTTTCAGAAATCGTTTAATATGCAAAACCCTAATTTACGTATACCCATTGTAGTTGCGAACCTCCAAAGTATTCGAAACCAACCCGAAACACCTCTAAAGTGCATAAAAGCCGGAAAACCAAACCCGAACCCTATTTTCCCTTATATGGCCGAGAGTACCATAAGGATAAAATCCAGGTTTTTCATCGTTTTGTGTGTTTAGATGTTGTTTGAATGATTTCCGGTTAATTAATGTTATTTAGGTGTAATTCGTTTGTAGGATTGTGAATTGATCGTGGATTTACAACCTTGAATTAATCGGAGTTTGTCTACAAGCTAAGGTGAGTTAAAAGCGAAAGTTAGTGATTTTATGAATTGAGTTTCGTTATGTTATTGTTTATCGAGGTAAAGAGGGAAATAACTTCTTAGAATTAAGTTTTGGTTGGAGACTGTAATTCGGAAGTGAGTGGAGAGAATTTGGAGTTATAATGAGTTCGATGAAAAGGAAACATCGGAGTGGTTTGGAAGTATTGTAAGTGAATTGGAGATGTTAGATGAAAGTGGAAATGAAAGTTACTTTGATTGGTTTGGAAGTTAAAATAGTTAGAAGATACACTTGAGTGATAGCTCGTGTAATCTAGTTAGTTAGGTTTCTTAATAACTTAGTAGGATTCTTTGAGTTTAACTAACTTATTAGGGAGGTTAACCTTTCGTGATATGGCACATGATAGTATGTTGATTCGGATCCATACGTATCATGGTGCGATGGTTGGTGATATGGCACATGATAGTATGTTGATTCGGATCCATACGTATCATGGTGCGATGGTTGGTGATATGGTACATGGTAGTATGTTGATTCGGATCCATACGTACCATGGTACTATGATTTGTGACACGACACATGATAGTATGTTGATTCGGATCCATACGTATCATGGTGCGATGATTGAGATATGGTACGACCGTACGTGGTATGTTGATTCGGATCCATACGAGCACGTTACGATGATTGTGATATGGCACATAATAGTATGTTGATTCGGATCCATACGTATCATGGTGCGATGATTTGTAATATGGTGAAATTCCTGATATCCGATGTGATGAGAATTACGATGATGGTAACACGGTACATGATATTATGTTGACTTCGGTCCATACGGTAATATGGTACGATGACTTGAGATATGGTACTACCGTACGTGGTATGTTGATTTCGATCCATACAATAGCACGATACGATGAAACTTGTTTGGTAATAAAGATAGATAATGTTACATTTACATATTCTTTAGAATTGTGTAGTAAGACTTAGTAATGAATGTTACTTTTACTTTAAGTCTTTATTTCTACCTCATGGTATTGAATGACGGTTACGGGTAGTATATTACTATCGTATGATTGTATGGAAATTGGAAGTGTGGATATGGGTAGTAATGAGCATTTTAGGCCTTTGGACACGATTTCTGGTATAAAATTTAGTTCATAGAATTACTTGCTTTCGTTTTACTCTCACTAGCATTTTATGCTAATGGTACTACACTTACAAATTTTTCAGGTAAACCTCGTCCCAAGAAGCGTGGTAGAGGAGGTGGAGCCCGTGACTTGTCGAGATGGTGTACGGACAATATTAAAACACTTTTGGTTTAGCATTTGTAGAAATGCTTGTAAATTATTTCCATTCTCCATACTTATGTCTTTTTGAGCCCGAAAGGGTATTTGTGTAAAGTATGTCTTTGTTTTATGATTAAATTCTCTTTTGGAATGCGCATTCCCGATTTATAGCTTTCTCTGAATTTGGGTTGTAAAACAGGTTTTGGTTATTCGATTTTTAAACGAACCCATGCAGTTTTTCTTTAAAAATCGAGTCTTCCGCTGTGCATTTGAATTTAAAGAATTTAACGGAAAGCGGGTTGTTACAAAAGTAGTGATTTCGATTTTAGTAGTTATTTTCGTCTGAAATTCTTTTTAATCGTTTTAATACTTTAAATTCGTTTCGGTGACATTAATAATTATTAACGGGCCAATTAGTAATTATTAATCACCTTTAGATTAATTTAAAATCTTCGGGTTTCGTTTTATAACTAAATCATTTAAAAGGGACATAACCGTCATTTTCCAATTTCTTAAAACATCTTATTTCACTATTCACTTTCTTCTCCTTTTAAAAGTCAACTTTGGTCTTTTTTTTCACTCATCCATCTTTCTTTGTTCTTCCTTTGGCCGAAACCCCTCCCCCCCACTCTTTCATCTTGGCTTTTCTCCGTTACTCGGTGGATCGACGTAATTTCGGTTCCGTTGAAAAGCCCTCGGTTCAAGAATCGATTCTAACCTAACAATCGGGGTTTTCGTCCGTTTTCTACAAGCATCAAGGTATGATAATGTTTCCAAATTCAAGCTTTGAATAGTGTTTTAATGGAGTCTAAGATTGAAATCATCGATTTCTTGCCTAGGAACTCGAAGATTTCAATCGAGGGAGTCGTTTTAAGTGATTTTAGAAACTTTCCAAAACCCTAAAGCCGAGTTTGAGTCGAAAAGCCGTCCCGTGTTACTTTCTCTCACTTGGCCATGGCTAGGGTGTTTAGTTTGCTATGATTTTGTGATTTACTTAATTTTTCGGAAATCGATTATTATGTAAAACCCTAAAATACGGATACCCATTGATATCTCGGTTTCCAAAGTATCCGAAATAAAACCAAAAAACCGAACCCGAGCCCTCTCTCCCTTGTTTGGCCGTGGGCCCCTTATGGCTTAATTCCGGGTTTTCATCGTTTTATGCATTTAATTGCCGTTTGCTCGGTTTTCGGTTAATTAATGATTGTTAGGTGTAATTGATTGTAGGTTTGTGATCGATTGAGTGGTTTTGATCTCAGCACTTTGTAAGCTTGGACTTCACAATCCAAGGTGAGTTTATAATGGATGTTAGTGATTTTATGAATTATATTTTATTACGATATTATTTATCAAGGATAAGAGGGAAACTAACTTCTGGAAGTTAATACTTGGTTGGAGACTTTAACTCAGAAGTGAGTAGAGTGACTTTGGAAATCTTACGAATTTGAAAGTGAAAGGTAAAATTTGAGTGGTTTGGAAGTATTGTAGGATGAGATTGGAGATTTTAGATGAAAGTGGAAGTTTAAGGAACTTGAGTGGTTTGGAAGTCAAAGAGGCTTGAAGTTGCACTTAAGAGTTAATTAGTGTAACTTAGGTAGTTTATGTTTTCTAGTAGAATTCTATCTAACTTACTAGGGAACTTGATGATTGTGACATGGTAATACCGTACGGGCTTAGTATGTGATATTGATCCATATGGTAAACCCGATACTATGATTGTGACATGGTAATACCATACAGGCTTAGTATGTGATATTGATCCATATGGTAAACCCGTTACGGTAGAGGATGAGGTAGAGGAAGTGGCGCCACGTGACTTATCGAGATGATGAATGGACAGGAACACGACTGGTTTTGGGTGTAGCATTCTTGAATGCTTATAAACATTTCATCATTTTTTTCTTATGTTTCATTTTGAGCTCAATGGAGTAATTGTATAATTTGTATATGCTTTTTAACTTTAAAACATTCTTTAGAAGTTTCATCATAGTATGGAATGCGTATTCCAGGTTTATTGTTTTCTCTGAAAAATTGGGTTGTAAACAGGTTTTGGATAATCCGATCTTTAAACGAACCCATGCCGTTTTTCTGTAAAAATCAAGTCTTCTATTGTGCATTTGAATTTAAAAGATTTTACGGAATTTGGGTCGTTACACAAATGTAGGCCCTCTCCATCCTTTTTGTCTCATTCCAACTAATTAGGGAATCTTCCAATTGGTCTTTAAATATATTCATTTTTTATTAAAAAAAAAGAGAAGAGAGAGAAGGACCTCATCTTCTCCATTTATCTTCCCAGCTGTCGACTCCAACCATTTTCTCTTCCATTTATTTATTTTTTATTTTCCTTCTCTTCTCCTTCTTTCATTTTTCCTTGGAACAACATCAAGCTTGTGAAACTTGAAGATAAGTGGGTTGGTTATTAAAAAAAACATTTAAAGAATCAAAGGGCGATTTTCTCCTTATTATAGCCGAACCAACCATTGAAAGGAGAGGGATTTCTTAAGTTTTTTTTCTTCAGCCACTATGGGTATTAATTGTCTGGTTTGAGTTCGTAGCTGGTCTTCTATTTCCACCTCATTAAAGTAGATCTCATCCCATTCTTCAAGTTCTTAAGGTAATGGTAGCCTTTTTCTTTCTTTCAGCTATTCCTTTAGTTTGATCATTTAAGCTCCAAGCTCTATGAAAATGAAGTTAAAACCTTGTTATTTTTTTAACCTAACTTGCTGTTTCTGAAATTACTGTCTAAGTTGTTAACCTAACCTTTTGTGTGTATGTGTGTGAATATTTAAACTTTCCTTAAAATCATGACCCAAGCCCTTTCTCTCTCTCACTCTCTCTCTCTCTCTCTCTCTCTCTCTCCCCAATGCGTTTCTCCCCTGCACTGTGAGCTAAATGTTAAGTTGTTTGTAACGTCCCGTTATTTTGTGATTAATTTTTTTTATTATTTTATTTTAATTTAAGTAATTAAAGTTTATTTATTTATCGGTAAATTAGAATTTAGTAGTTTATTTCATTTTAAGTCATTTTAATGGCTTTATTTACTTAAATACGTTTTAATGGTATTAATAATTATTAACGGGCCAATTAATAATTATTAATCACCATTGGGATAGTTTGAGATGTTCGGGATTCGTTTTTAAGCCAAAAGTCATAAAAGGACGCAACCGTCATTTCAAATTTGTAAAATATCTAAAATACTATTTGGTCATCTTCTTTAAATCAACTTTGACTCCAAAAATTGACCAAAAAACCTCCATCTTTTCCCTCCCCACCCGTGAGCATCAAAGAGGAAGAAAGAAAAATTTGATTTTGTTCGTTTCTTGCCCGATCGACTTGATTCCGGGTCCATTGGAAAGGTATCGGTCCTACGATCCTTTTCCACCTAACCTTCGTACTTGCCACTCGTGTTTTGCGGAGATCTCGGTAAGTAAAGTTTCAAACCCTAAGATCCAAATAGTGTTTTAATGGAGTTTTCTTTGATTTCCTTCGATTTTGTGTTGTGGAACTCGGTGTTTGTAAACTCGGGAGTAGTTTTAAGTGTTTTTGGAAACTATCCCATAACCCTAAAATTGAGTTTCAGTCCAAACCCTTCCCGTTTGAAATTTACCCTTTTGGGTTTGATTTTGGGTTAGAATTTATTGAATTGATGTTTATTTAAATTCAATTCGGGAAAGGGCTTAATGTTCAAAAACCCTAATTATCGATACCCATTGAAATCGGGAATATCGAATTTGCTTAAAACCAACTTGAAACACTTTTAGATTGCCTAAAAGCCTGAAAACCAAACCCGAGGCCCATTTTCCTTGTGATGGCCGAGAGCCTCTTGTGGGGTTTTGTTGGGTTTTTCGTCGTTTTGTATGGTTGGTTGTTGTTTGATCGATAGTTGGTAATTTATTGATTGTATGATATAATTCAATTGTAGGTGTTTTTGGACCGCTCGCTTGATCGCTCCTTCGAACTTAGGAGCAAAGTCATCTTTTATTAATGGTGAGAATAGTTAGAATTTAAAGTAACTATAGAAAGCAAATAAGTGCGATGATTTGTAGAATCGGAAACTAAGATTAGAATCCAATCTAAGGTTAGAGGGAGTGAGATAGTGCCTTAGGATTTGAAGTTAATCCTTTAAGCGAGAAACTTAGAATTTCTCGATGAAAGCCTCGAATCTTAGAAGATTCTAAGTTAGATTAGTTTCGGAGTTTAAGACGGATCATTGGAAGTTAAAGGATCTAAGACTTTAAAGAACGATTGATAGAACCTCGGATTATTGGAAGTTTAGAATCCTTGAAGGTTTAGGTTAATCGTTATGTTATGATCTTTACTTTTATTATTGATACCGGAGTTCGATCGACATATCGTTCGTCCGAGATTCTTATCTATTTTACCTTATGTCTTTTACTTTATGTTGGTTTCGATTACTTTAATATTCGCACTTTACTTTATCTATTTTGCAAGCATATGCATAACATTTTTTTGCACTATTATATATTGTACCATTACATCTCGTATCATATAAAGAAATTGAACAAAAGAAAGAAAGTGAGGATGAAAATATAAGGAATGGTGGATGAATGTGAATACCCATGTTACTTTCATGCATAAGGAATGGTGGATGAATGTGAATACCCACGTTACCTTCATCATGCATAAGGAATGGTGGATGAATGTGAATACCCACGTTACCTTCATGCATAAGGTTGAATGGTGGATGAATGTGAAAATCCACATTACCTTCATTTCATGCATAAATGGCGAATGCGTATCCTATGGGATGTACTCATTACTTTTATGCATATGATAGATGGAATAGAGAATCGAGATGTTATAATTATACAAAGTTTATTTATTTTTCTCATTTAAGTCATAACATGCTAATGGATGAACAATTAGACTAAGTGTGCTAATTAGTACCATCATTTGGAGAATATGGAATAGAATTACCTAGACTTTGGTGAATTCTAGGAAAGATTGTGTCAGTTAATTGGACACAAATCGAAATGTGAGTTTGAGGTCTATTTTTACTTTTTATGCTTATTATTCTCACTGGGCTTAAGTTGTTAGCTCATGATATTACAAAAATTTCAGGTAATGCCCTGGCTAGAGGCCGTAGAAGGGGAGATGGTGCTGCGTGATCGAGGGATGTTGACCTCTAAATGGACTCTTTTGTTGTAAAGTTTATGTCTTTATTTTGATGAACTTTAAGAACTTTAATGATTTGTACTTTGTATTTAGCTCATAAGAGCTTAATGTTGATGTTTTTATGATATACGTCTTTGAACTCCTGAAATGGGACTTGATGTTTCTTATGGATTTATTAGATTAGAATATTAGGATGTAAACAGGTTTTTGGCATGCCAATTTTCAAACATAACCACGCAAATTTTCTTAAAATAAAAGACTTCCGCTGTGTTTTCTGAAATAAATTTATTTAAAAGTGTCGAGTCGTCACATTGTTTCTCTTTTAATTTTTATTTTTATTTAATTACTTTGTGAAAAACTTTTCCATGTTTTGTTTAAAGGAAAAAATGGAAAATGATCAAGCCCAATTTGTCTTCCTATTATTCCAACCCAAACCCACTAAAACACCCTTTTCGACCTTGAAGTCAAAATCTTAGCTCATTCTTATTTTATGGTTGTGAAGGCTTTCCGTGTTTAGTATATTAATTTTGTTAGATGTAATGAGTTGTAGGTGGTGTGACATTACTCGCTTGATGACTCGTCGGTTCGGTTATTACTATTCACTACGAGGTGAGGATAAATAGAATTTAAAGTAAACTTAGAAACCATTTTTGTTGAATGATTTATCGGGAGATAAGATTAATTTGAAATAAAGAGACTAAAGCAAGCTCACTAACTCTTAGGCTTGGAAGTTAGTTTAAAAGTAACTTGGGTGAATTTATGAGACTTTATGCGAGATTGACTAACTCTTGGTAAGTTAAGGGCTTAGGTTGTTTTGGCCAATCTCGATTGGCTTGACTTTACTTTTGTTTATATCACGTTAAGATCTAAAGGCCAATGGGCATGACTATATTTTTGTTATTAGGGAGATGGTGATTTATTGTTTATGTAGGGATGATAACTAAGGACATAGGCATTGTTCCTAGCCTATGGTCCTTGGGTTATTTGAAATGGCTAAGTTGGGTTTGAGCATGATTTATAATGAATAGACTTCATGCACTTGCATTATAGTCCGTTACTATATGTTGCATATATGTATCATGATGAATGCTAAAGGAAACGTGTACTTTGCGTGATTGAGGAATAGATAATGAGATAATCTCTAACTGTGGATGCTCACGTGAGTGAGGTAATGAGATATTATTAGGCATCGTGTACTTTCAATATCTTTCATTATAAGCTTGTTGGTAATTGTATTGGCGTAAAGGCTACGTGTACTTTACATGTGTTAAGCGAGTTAATGAGTAATGTTGAGGCTATGTGTACTCCCATTACTGGCATTAAACTTATAATGTTCTTATTTGAGGCATGTTGAGAACGAGGGAGATTAGCATAACATTCATTTGAGAAATGAAATGAGAATGATATAATATATTATTATGAGTTTCCTTTTAGATATTCTTGAGAGCTAGCTTTGTAGCTTGGGAGATATCTTTTGAAAAATGTAATGCTTGAGGTGAAACTTGTGAAATAATTGGGTATTAAAGGGTGTGTAGGATTCTTGGACAATAATCTGGACAAGGATTTAGGGTCTAATGTTACCTTATCTTTCAATTTATCTGCACTGATCTTTGCTCATGATATTACACTTTTCAAGTAATGATCATGGGCATGGTAGAGGTTGTGGGAGAGGTGCTGGTGCCACATGATCTCATGGTGACGATGGCATAAAGATGGACTAGAGGAGTCATTAGTCCATGGACTTTTTATCTCTTACTACCTTTTCTATTTTATCTCATATTTTTTATTGGGCTCATGAGAGCAACTAAACTTTAGATTTTTTTATGTTTACGATTTTGATTTGGGATGGATTCCTATGAACATGTTTGTTTTGAAACTATATATGAAAAAGAAATGCGCATTTCCATTTGAATTGTTGGTTTTTTTTAGAAAAATGTATTACAGGGCATGGTGAGAGTCCAAGTTTTAAACGTCACCATGCCAAATTTTTATTTAAAATTAAGTCTCCCGTAGTTCTTTTGTTTTAAAATGAATTAAAACAGAGTCGGGTCGTTACAAAAGTTGCAACTTGTAGCCTTTGTTTAGCACAATTTATTAACAGTGAAAAAAATGCTTAAACTAATCAATTTTTTTGAAAATGAAACAATACTTAAAAAAGAAAAATAACTTTTGGTTTTTAGAAGACAAAGAAACATAAATGAAAAGGAAAAGTATTACACATTTATCAAATTAGGAAATTGGTGTATATTAGGAATGTACAATTTTCAAAACTTTACTAAAGCAAAGATTTCAAATTTGGGTCTTCATTAAATAATATCTCCAGATTAAATAGTTTTCATAAAGTTCTAAGATGCAAAAATTAAAATGTTATGCAATTAAGAAACTTTCCTAAACTAGGTGAAAGTCAAATATGGAAACTTCTAGTAAACAATGAAACAAACAACTTTTTCTCAAATAACTTGTAAGTTTTGGATTCAAGAGGTAAATATGAAGAACTTAACATGAATTTTTCATGAACTCAATGATCCCCAAATACGTTTTTTTAATCAAACATAATCAAGTAAAACAGTCCTTTAAAAAAAAAAAGAAAACTTTTTATTCACGGTTAGCTTCGGGTAGGCTACCCCCCTCGCTTTTTGAAGTTCTGACTATGATATTTTAAAAGTTTTAAAGTGGCCATAACATAGAGTCTGGAATGAGGATTCTAAAACGTCTTGAATCATTCAAATCGGTGTGATTTGCCATTTTTAAACTACAGACGCTATTCATTAATTTGACTGAAACCACAGGGGTGTTATTTGCAATTTACCCTTAAATAAACCCATTCTTTAAATAATTAATAATATTAGTATTAGTTTCTGCTTGAATAAACTCTTTATTAAAATAATTAAAACATCCTTAATTAAGTCAATTAACTACTTAAATTTATTTGTTCTTCCTAATTAAATAAATAACTTGGTTTTTTGAAACAATATTTGGGATATGATAGGAACCTGATGTACTTGATCGTAGGCTACAACAAATGTTAATTATTAATTAATCATTATTATTAACTAAATGTTATTCCACTAAAAACCAATAGTTGAACTCCCCTCACTACAAATTAGTTATGTCCATTTGTTATCAAGTTAGTTTGTGACATTTCCTTCATTTGGTAATCTCATAATTACACCTTTGTCAAATTTACCGTTTTACTTTTGTAATTATCTTTTCGTCCTTGTGTACCCGATGATTCTCTAATGAACGATTTTCATGGTCTAACTATGTAACGACCCGCTTTCCGTTAAATTCTTTAAATTCAAATGCACAGCGGAAGACTCAATTTTTTAAAGAAAAACGGCATGGGTTCGTTTAAAAATTGGATAACCAAAAACCTGTTTACAACAACCCATATTCAGAGAAAGTGATAAATCGGGAATGCGCATTCCAGCATATAATTTAAACTTCCAAAAGAGATTTAAATCAAAAAACATATGTAAATTTTTAAACAAATACCCTTTCGGGCTCAAAAAGACACAAATACGAAAGTTGGAAATAATTTACAAGCATTACAAAGAATGCTAAACCAAAAGCATGTTTATCATTGTCCATTCACCATCTCGGGAAGTCACACAGCACCACCTCCTCTACCACGCTTCTTAGGATGAGGTTTACCTGAAAATTTGTAAGTGTAGCAACATTAGCATAAAAATGCTAGTGAGAGTAAAACGAAAGCAAGAAATCCTATTAACCAAATTTCATACCAGAAATTGTGTCAAAAGGCCTAAATTGCTCTTTACTATCCATTCCACACTTCCAATTTCCATACAATCATACGTTAGTAATATACTACCCGTAATGGTCTTTCAATGCCATGAAATAGAAATAGAGTCTTAAAGTAAAAGTAACAACCATTACTAAGTCTTACTACACCATTCTAAAGAATATGTAATTGTAATACTAACTATCTTTGTTACCAAACAAGTTTCATCGTACCATAATACCGTATGGACCGAAGTCAACATACCAAGCACCGTATCACAAATCATCGCACCATGATACCGTATGGATCCGAATCAACATACTATCATGTGTCGTATCACAAATCATCGTACCATGGTATCGTATTGATCCGAATCAACATACTACCATATACTGTACCATAATACCATATGGACCGAAGTCAACATACCACGTACCGTATCACAAATCATCGCACCATGATACCGTATGGATCCGAATCAACATACTATCATGTGCCGTGTAACGTCCCGTTACTTTTTGAGGTATTTTTTTTATTTAATTAAAGTTTTTAAGATTAGTTTAAATTCAGTAGTTTCGGTTTTAGTAGTTATTTTTGTCCGAAATTGTTTTTAATTGTTTTAATACTTTAAATATGTTTCGGTGACATTAATAATTATTAACGGGCCAATTAATAACTATTAATCACCTTTAGATTTATTTAAGAGCTTCGAGTTTCGTTTTTAAAGTAAAAGTAAAAGAAGGACGTAGGCGTCATTTCCCAATTTCTTAAATATCTAAAAATCACTATTCACCTTCTCTTAAAATAGAAAATCAAAGGCAAAACATGTCATTTTTCTCCTCCTTTCCCTCCTTGAAGGCGAGAGCACCCTAACCCAAATCCCCATTTTTGGTTTTTCTTTATTTCTCGGTAGATCGTCTCGATTCTACTCCCGTTGGAAAGCCCTTCGCCTGAGGATCATTTCCAACCTACCGATCGTAATTTTCGCTCTTTTTCTCGAGGCCTTAAGGTATGTCAAAGTTTCTAAAACTTGATGTGAATAGTGTTTTAATGGAGGTTTTGAGTTGTAATCTTCGAATTCGTTCACCGAAGCTTGAAGGTTTCACTCGGGGAAGTCTTTATAGTCAATTTTAGAAACTTTCCCTAAACCCTAAAACCGAGTTTGAGCCGGAAACCCATCCCTTGTGTTTTTTTCTCACTTGGTTATGTTTAGGATGTTAGGTTTATTGTGTTTTTGCTTTTTACTTAATTTTTTGGGAATCGATTGTTGATCAAAACCTTAAATTACGATTACCCATTGTAGTTGCGATCCTCCAAAGTATCCGAAACCAACCCGAATCACCTCTAAAGTGCATAAAAGCCGGAAAACCAAACCCAAACCCTAATTTTCCTAGTATGGCCGAGAGCACCATAGGGAGGAAATCAGGGATTTTCGTTGTTTTATGCGTTTAGATGTAGTTTGAATGTTTTCTGGTTAATTAATTTTATTTAGGTGTAATTCGTTTGTAGGATTGTGATTTGATCGTGGAATTGCAACCTCGAATATATCGGAGCTTGTCTACAAGCTAGGGTGAGTTTAAAGCGAAAGTTAGTGGTTTTATGAATTGAGTTTCATTATGTTATTGTTTATCGAGGTAAAGAGGGAGATAACTTCTTAGAATTATGTTTTGGTTGGAGACTTTAATTCGGAAGTGAGTGGAGAGAATTTGGAGTTATAATGAGTTCGATGAAAAGGAAACATTGGAGTGGTTTGGAAGTATTGTAAAGTTATTTGGAGATGTTAGATAAAAGTGGAAGTTAAGTTACTTTGAGAGGTTTGGAAATTGAAGTAGCTTAAATGTTACACTTGAGTGATGACTCGTGTAATCTAAGTAGTTAGGTTCTTTAATAACTTAGTAGAATTCCTTAGAGGTTATCTAACTTAGTGGAGAGCTTGATCACATTGATTCGGCACATGATAGTATGTTGATATCGATCCATACATATCATGGTTTGATGATTTGTGGAGACAGTGGCACATTATTTCGGCACATGATAGTATGTTGACTTCGATCCATACGTATCATGGTGCGATGATTTGTGGAGACAGTGGCACATTGATTCGGCACATGATAGTATGTGGACTTTGGTCCATGTATCATGGTGCGATGATTTGTGGAGACAATGGCACATTGATTCAGCACATGATAGTATGTTGATATCGATCCATACGTATCATGGTGCGATGATTTGTGGAGACAGTGGCACATTGATTCAGCACATGATAGTATGTTGATATCGATCCATACGTATCATGGTGCGATGATTTGTGGAGACAGTGGCACATTGATTCGGCACATGATAGTATGTTGATATCGATCCATACGTATCATGGTGCGATGATTTGTGGACACAGTGAGCATAATTGATATGGTATATGATAGTATGTTGACTCCGGTCCATATGGTATCATGGTACGACAACTTGAGACATGGTACGACCGTACGTGGTATGTTGATTTCGATCCATACAATAGCACGATACGATGAACTTGTTTGGTAATAAATATAGTTAATGTTACCTTTACATATTCTTTAGAATTGTGTAGTAACACTTAGTAGTGAATGTTACTTTACTTTAAGTCTTTATATCTATCTCATGGTTTTGAATGATGATTACGGGTAATATATGACTATCGAATGATTGTATGAAATTGGAAGTGTGGATGTGGGTAGTATTGAACATTATAGGCCTTTGGACATGATTTCGGTTATGAGATTTTGTTCATAGGATTAGTTGCTTTCGTTTTACTCTCACTAGCATTTTATGCTAATGGTGCTACACTTACAAATTTTCAGGTAAACCTCGAGCTAAGAAGCGTGGTAGAGGAGGTTGAGCCGCGTGACTAGTCGAGATGGTGTATGGACAATATTAAAGACATCTTTTGGTTTAGCATTTGTTAAAATGCTTGTAAATTATTTCCATTTTACATACGTGTCTTTTAGCCCGGAAGGCTATTTTGTGTAAAAATTGTATATGTCTTATGATTTATTTCTCTTTTGGAATGCGCATTCCCGATTTATAGCTATCTCTGGATTTGGGTTGTAAAACAGGTTTTGGTTATTCGATTTTTAAACGAACCCATGCCGTTTTTCTTTAAAAATCGAGTCTTCCGCTGTGCATTTGAATTTAAAGAATTTAACGGAAAGCGGGTCGTTACATGTCGTATCACAAATCATCGTACCATGGTATCGTATGGATCCAAATCAACATACTATCATGTATCGTACCATAATACCGTATCACAAATCATCGCACCATGATACCGTATGGATCCAAATCAACATACTATCATGTGCCGTATCACAAATCATCGTACCATGGTATCATATGGATCCGAATCAACATACTACCATGTACCGCGCCATAATACCGTATCACAAATCATCAAGTTCTCTAATAAGTTACATAATCCTAACCGAATTCTACTAAGTTATTAAAGAACCTAATCAACTTGGCTTACACGAGTTATCACTCAAGTGTATTTTCTAAGCCACTTTGACTCCCAAACCACTCAAAGTTCTTTAAACTTCCACTTTCATTTAGAATCTCCAATTCACTTTACAATACTTCCAAACCACTCCGATGTTTCCTTTTCACCGAACTCACTATAATTCCAAATTCTCTCCACTCACTTTCGAATTAAAGTCTCCAACCAAACATTAATTCTAAGAAGTTAGTTCCCTCTTAACCTCGATAAACAAAATCGTAATGAAAATTAAATCATAAAATTACTAACTTCCCTTTTAAACTCACCTTAGTTTGTAGAAAAGCTCCGATCAATCTGAGGTTGCAAACACATGAACAAATCAAAACCTACAATTGAATTACACCTAAATAAAATTAATTAACCGAAAATCGTACAACCAACATATAAATGCACAAAACGACGAAAAACCCGGATTTCCTCCATATGGTGCTCTCGACCATACTAGAGAAAAAGGGTTTCGGGTTTGGTTTTCTGGCTTTTATGCACTTTAGAGGTGTTTCAGGTTGGTTTCGGATACTTTGGTAGTTCGCAATATCAATGGGTATCCGTAAATTAGGGTTTTGTACATTAATTGATTTTCAAAAAATTAAGTAAATAGCAAAAACATAACAACCTAAACATCCTAATCATGGCCAAGTGAGGGAAAATCACATGGAACGGGTTTCCTGCTCAAACTTGGTTTTAGGGTTTAGGGAAAGTTTCTAAAATTGCCCAAAACGAACTTCCCGATTGAAATCTTCAAGCTTCAATGAATGAATTTGAAAATTTCAACTCAAAACCTCCATTAAAAAACTATTCACATCAAATTTTAAAAACTGTGTCATACCTTAAGGCCTCAAGAAAACGGGCAAAAATCTCGATTGGTAGGTTAGAAATGAAGCTTTGACCGAGGGCTTTCCAACGGAAGTAGAATCAAGACGATCTACCGAGAATTGAAGAAAACCCAAAAAAAATTGAAACCCTCCCTTGTAGCTTTGGCCCCAAGATGAAGAGAAGAAGAAAAATGAGAAAACTTGTCTAGTTTTGGATATTTAAGAGAAGATGAATAGTAATTTTTTAGATATTTAAGAATTTGGAAAATGACGCCTACGTCCCTCTTTTGTTTTTACTTTAAAAACGAAACCCGAAGCTCTTAAATTAATCTAAAGGTGATTAATAGTTATTAATTGGCCCGTTAATAATTATTAATATCACCGAAACAAATTTAAAGTATTAAAAGGATTAAAAAGAATTTCAGATGAAAATAGCTACTAAAATTGAAATCACTACTTTTAAATTAACCTTAAATACTTTAATTAAAATAAATAAAAAAAATAAAAAAAATTTTACCCCCAAAAGTAACGGGACGTTACAAACTATGGAATAAGTGCTTCTCGCGCCACTGAGAAAGTTAGGCCACATTGTTACGGTCCTGAGTCATTCCATCACGTGTAGAAAATGTTTGTCATGTCCCCAAAAAGGTGTGATATTGAGCGTATCAACATATAACTCTCAACTATGTGAATCAAAGGATAAAAATCATGAACAAGAGTTTATAACACACTCAGGATTTAGATCAATCACACTTGATAATATAGTTCATGATTTGTTCATTTCTTATTTCGGTATTCATTAGGAATTGATAAAACATCGTGGTTCATCTTGTACAATCATTATTGTATATGATACCTCCACTTGTATGTCATACACATGAATGATCTGGATCAGATTATTTAATTAATTTACTATCATTCATTACTTTTAATAATTTCACTATATCCAAAGCTGCACTCCTTGTCTTATAGATAATGTTATGTCCACTGGATATAATCAGTCGTCACTAATACAACCCAAAATTCCAACGCCAATTATTAGCATAAATCTTCTACCCACTTTGAACAATTTGTCATCCCTATGGGAATTAAAATGACAGACCTGCTAGTTACGAAACTAACTCAATTCTGATATTACTCTGAACAACCTCGTTTCACCAAATTATCAATCTACATCCAGAGCATGCAAGTTCTTATGGTACTTTTTCTATAGTGGTTCGGTACAAGCTCGAAGCATAAGCCTAAACCTGATCAACCTGCTATGTCTAACCATCTACCTGATGATAGTACTGCACTGGGGTCTAACTTGATGCTCATGGCATACTGTGAACTCGGTGAACATTTTAAAACGGATTGGATGTCCTGGTCCTATTCAAAGGTTACTGTTACCCCATTCAACTCTCAAAGTCCCTTTCAACATAACTGAGCCCAAGTTCTCATTTAAAGTTCAATTTCCGGTAAAAGTGAGTCTACTTGGTCAATCCGCCAACCACTATCCAATTAAATCATTAATTTTTACCATTCTCAATAGATATCTGATAAGGTCTATGGGTATGCCCCTCCATTTCTTTTAGGAAAGCTCGAATGGTGCAAAAATCTCGGCGCCTTCTTCTTGAAAGTTTCCCACTTGTTGAAGAATAGTCTGATGATATCTTCTCAACCTACCTCACGAAGCCTTATGACTCTCTTTCTAATCATTAACCATCTATTATTCTAGATAAGTCTCCACTTACAAAGTGGCCCCTTGTTGGATGAAACAGTGGTCAAACTAGATGGTAAATGGTGGCATGCAAGTGCATATGGTCAACAAATAATAGTTGTGGTAAGTGAGTGTCGTGTCCCACGAGGATGGTTGTTCAAACTGAAATTAGAAATTAAGAAGATTGCTACTACAGCGATATGAATGAGTGATAAAACTAGAAGAAATTGTGCACAAGTTAAATGGATCAACACAAAGTGTAGATCAAAGGATGAGGATGAGATGATATGTTAGGGATCTGGACAAATTGTATCAACAAGTGATAAACTTGCTATTCGACTTCACATATGGATGGAGTTATGAGACAATCAACACATAGGAAAACAAGAGCAAGGACGAGTTTTCTCAAACTAACCTAATGCATCACTTTACCCTAGATCTTATCTCTAAAACCTTAAGTAAAGTATGCTTCTTTTGAATCCCCTTGTATGGTTCTCTATTCCTCTTAATCTTTCCCTTATTTCTAAGTTGTGATTAAAATGAACAAGTAATATCTTAAATGAAATTGGCATATAAATTATCTTCCAATAATTGCATACACTCTTCTGACTATATTTTCATACAACATTAAATAAGATTAGGAATGATAAGAATATTACATCACCATCTCCATGAATAGATGAGTCTCAAAATAATGGTTCTTGTCCATCCATCTCCACTAACACTTCATCACAAAAGAGTTTAGCCTCTCATGGCTATCAACAACATGGAAATAAACATAAACTCAAAACTGGAATCCATACTAAAGATAAACTAAAATTGCTTAAACGCTGAACTACAAATTAACTCCGTTTGCAACACTCACTTGCTTGTTGCACTCTTCCTTCTTTTCTGCTCTTGCCTTTTCTGTCCTCCTCTTTTCTTCTTTCTCTTCGTTCTTTTTTTATATCTCTCGCTTCTTTATCTTTGTTTTACCATTTTTTAGGTTTTCCCGCCAAAAAAGTAGTTGGTACATTACTAGGGAGTTCGCGTGGCTCGGGAATTGTAGCACGAACTGACTGCCGCATGTCCCATCAAACAGCTCATCAGTGAAGATAATATCTCTTTGTTTCTTGAGTGCTTTGCTTCAGCAGCATTACAGTATGTTCTTCTTCACTTTTTGCCCTGCATCAGTAAAGAATTTCCAAGAGCACCAACTAGAACTATGCTCGCAAGGGCTATATTAGAATGCTCATAAAGTAATCAAATAATGAGAGAAAATTGATCAAAAAGCCAAAGTGAATCAGAGGGCTCATTTCGAATTTGAATTTACAAAAGTGACTTAGATAAGTGCAGAAGCTCAACATTCTACTCAATTGCTTGATCTTTTTACCTAGATTTATCCAAGTTTAACTATGTGAATAACCCTTTCTAAGGACTTATCACCCCTCTTTCAGCTAACCAATTGTATTGTCACCTTAGAATTTTAATCCCGTTCCAGATCTTTCTATAACTTACATGAGAACTAGTCATTTACGAAGAGTGAGATGACTTTCTGCTAAAGCATTGCCCTCTACACTAGTCTTACCATAGTGTTGTCGAATATCATAACCATAGTACTTCACTAACTCTAACCATTCATGTCTACTCAAATTCGACTCTTCCCAGGTGAAGAAACACCTCAAGTCCATATTTTAAATACGACTAGAATCGTAATCCTCCTCTCGAGTTGTGAAAGATTCACATATAGTGTCTGAAACATATCCTAGAAGTTGTCTTTGGAAAATTATCCTCCTAAATACTCAGTTGATCACCCAAAAAAAACCAAACCCTATAATTTCACCAACCCTTAAATTGATAAAAAATTAAACAATACATAATAATACATATTAATTCTCAGACCACCATATTCAAGTCTTGAATCAACTTAACTTCTTAGGTCATTTCTTTTCTTGCAAAGAAAAACAGGTGTCTCTCAAGTACCTTAGTTCAATAATGTTCTAACCTTTCAACATAGGACTCACCTTAGGGGTCTATCTTGAAAAGAATCATTCAACTTGCGGGCTTCTCAAAATTCACCATCCCAATTCAATGGTCAAACACAATGATTTACCATTCAACATAAAAATTCAATTTCCTAATCTCAAATCAGGGACTCGTTCCTTAAATTGAACCTAGGTCATTGGACTCGAGCCAGACTGATCACTTTTCAACAAACACTCACCTCAATCAAGTGTCTCATCTCTTAATACTGGGCTCTAGACAATCATGCCCCCCTTCTTTTTACACATAGAACGTCAACCACAGAATCATCTACACAAAAACTTTAACAACTATGCAACAATTAAACTTCAATCAAACGTTGAGGATCAAATGAGAAATCTCTCTGAGTATCTCAACTCCTTTACACTGACACTACGTCAACACGTTAAACAAGTTGAACAGACTCTAAAACTACACGGGGTCAATCACATTCTCAGGTCCCCTACAAAGATCTCAGCCTGGGGTTAGTTCAACATCACCACATAGTAGTTTTACGTGACGGTAAAATATCACAAAACACAAATAACATTTAACAAGGAAGGACCTTTCTAAAAAACTTTCTCACTACTAAGGAAAATAAAACTTAAGAATAAAAGTTCTAGGAATACCTAGTGTCGTTGATCTCAGATGATGACTTGAGAATTAAAAAAAGAAAACATGCGACTATAGAACCCTTAGGCTCTGATACAAATTGTGACAACCCGACTCTTTTAAATAGTTTTTAAACCAGAGCATAGAGGAAGACTTTATTTTTAATAAAAAATCTGGCACGTATAGTTTAAAACATGGAATATCACAATACCTTATAAATACAATTTTCCAACATACAGTTTCAAGGGTGGAATGCTTACTCCATATTTATAACAAATTTAAAGCAAGATCAAGATCATAAATGTTTTAAGTAAAGATGCTTTCACGAGATCATATACAAAACATGCAACAAAATATGGAAAATAAAATAAACAAAAGTCCATGGACTGTACACTCTCTCCTCTCTACACCATCGTCGACGAGATCAAGTAGCACCGACTTCTCTTCCACGACCACGACCAAACCTGAAAGCGTATTATAATGACCGAAAGCCAAGTAAAGATAAATAGAAAATAATGTAGCAATAGACCCCAAACCCATATCCAGATTTGTGTCCAAAACGCTTATATACTCTTTACTACCCAACAAATTCAAAGGGATTCACATCAAGAAATTCAAATTCCAATTATGAGATCTCCCAAATAAACAAGAAACTAGCTCTCAAGCATTTCAAAGTATCATATCTCAAGCTACACAAATCATTCTCATTTCCTTTCTCAATGGTAACTCATGCTAAGCACACTCGGTCTCAATATGTTTCAAATAAGAACATCATGTGATTAATGGCAATAATGCAAGTACACATAGCCTCAACATTATTCATTAACTCGTTTTACACATTTAAAGTACATGCAACCTTTACATCAATACATCCAACAACATGTGAATAATGACATATATTGAAAGTACACACAACCTTTACAATATCTCATTATCTCACTTACAATGAAAAGTAAACACAACATTTACATTAATTTCTTTCAATAACATATGAAAAATAAACAGTTAATGAAAGCACACATATGTTAAAAATTATCTCATTATCTCACATTTCAATACAAAGTACACACAACCTTTTCATTAATTTCTTCCATCAACTGGTGAATAATGACAGATAATTAAAGTACATGCAGCCTTTACATTATCTCACCAATCAAATCAAAGTACACATAACCTTTACACTTTCATTTTAAAATAGTTTCGGATCGAGACACACATTTCGTTTCAAAATCCTAGCAGCGGTTGCATAGTGCCATAGGCACAAGGCTAAATTCTAATACAATTTTTCATCGTCAGACTGATGGGCAGACAAAGTGTTAATCAAAAGAGGATATGCTTTGAGCTTGCACTCTAGACTTTGAGGGAGTTGGAATGATCAATTGCATATGATTGAGTTTTCTTATGATAACAATTTTCAGTCTTCTATCGAGATGGCACATTTGGAGCCCTTTATGGCTGAAAGTGTCGTTCTCCAGTTTATTGAGATAAAGTGGAAGAGAGGAATTTATATGGACCTGAGCTAGTGTAGATGACTAGCGAGTCCATTAACTTAATCCAAGAAATGATGAAGACTACTCAAAGTAGACATACAAGTTATGCCTATGTTCGGTGGAGTACATTAGAGTTCGTCATGGGGGATCACGTGTTCTTGATTGTAGCGATGATGAAGGAGTAATAAGATTGGGGAAGAAGGGGAAGCAAAGCCTGAGGTTCATTGGACCTTTTGATGTATTGGAAAAGATTGGAGCGGTTGCATATCGGTTAGCATTACCATCGACATTATTTGCGGTGCATAATGTTTTGCATGTGTCCATGGTTCAGAAGTACATATCAGATCCTTCCCATGTGATTAACTTTGAGCCTTTGATCATTGATGCTAAACTGTATTTAAAGGAGATCCCAGTTTAGATTTTGGCTACCGAGGAATCAAGCTCAAAAGGAATCCACCTTAGAAAGGAATATGAGATGAGAGTCAAGTATCTACACCTGTTTGTATGACTAGTATCACTTGTCGAGGACAAAAAAGTTTTTTTGGGTTGTTAGATTGTGACTACCAGAGACTTTTGAGATGAAATAAAAAAAATTATTTAATTTTGAGCATGTATACTTGTTTGAGTTATGAATTGAATGTTAGGTAAGTGACTTGAACCACATTTTTACTTAAGTTGTGAATGGTAAGTAGGTTAAATTAAATTGATATTAAGGAAAAGTAAATAGCAAAGTGAAAGACACTTGAGACTTTTTCCTTAAAGGGCACATTGGACTGTTTTACCTTAAACTAGCAGCTTGTCATTCACCTCTAGATTTTCTCAAGTAGATTTGTTATTTCAAGCCTAAAAATATGACTTTTGGACTTATTTTATTATCTGTGTTGTCAACATTTTGTCTCATTAACAGCTGTGGTTAAACTTCAGTGCAGAAAACCTTGTAGGTTAAATTAGTCTTTAAAGAAAACTACATAAAAGAAAACCACACTCGTCGGTCTAGGCCAGTTAGTAACTGCCTCAATCTTAGAGGGATCAACAGATACTCCTCTACTTGATACTACGTGGCCTAAAATTGCCACTTCCCTCAGCCAAAACTCACACTTGGAGAACTTGGCATACAATCTCTGATCTCGTAGTACCGTCAAAACCTCTCGAAGGTGTATAGCATGCAACTCCTCTGTCTTGGAATAAACCAAGATATCATCAATGAATACAATTACAAAAGAGTCAATGAACCTCCTAAACACCATGTGCATAAGGTCCATAAAAGCTGCAGGCGTGTTGGTCAAGCCAAAGGACATAACTACAAACTCATAATGTCCATAACGCGTCCTGAATGCAGTCTTGGGAATATCCTCATCCCGAATCCTCAACTGATGATAGCCAGATCTCAAATCTATCTTCGAAAAGATAGTGGCTCCCCTCAACTGATCAAACAAGTCATCTATCCTGGGCAAAGGATACTTGTTCTTCACCGTAACACGGTTCAACTCTCTATAATCAATACACAATCGTATAGAACCGTCTTTCTTCTTCACAAACAACACTGGGGCTCCCCACGGCGAAACACTTGGGCGTATAAACCCGAAGTCTAAAAGTCCCTGTAACTGGCTCTGGAGTTCTTTCAACTCAGCCGGTGCCATACGATATGGTGCTTTGGACAATGGAGCTGTCCCAGGTGCAATCTCAATCTGAAAATCAAACTGTCTCACCGGTGGCAAACCGGGCAACTCATCAGGGAAGACATCAACGAAATCCCTCACTATTGGCACAGAACTCAAACTAGCCTCTGGTATAGAAGTGTCAACCACGCTAGCTATATAGCCCAAGGCTCCATCACTCAGAAGCATACTAGCTTCTAACATCGATATCAAAGTGGGTGCTACTCGACTACTAGTCCCACGAAAACGTAAACTGGTCCCACATGGACCCATAAAATCAACAACTCTCTCTGTACAATCAATAGTGGCACGATTAGCTGATAGCCAATCCATACCCAAAATCACATCAAAATCAGACATAGGCATAATAATCAAAGTAGCATGCAAACAACAACCCATAAAACACAAATCATCTGTGCTAATCATGCTATCAGCAATAACAAACTTCCCCACTGGGGTCGAAACACGCATCTCAAAACCTAACGGTGCAGACTCTAGCATAGCCGGCTCAACAAAAGCAGAAGAAATAAAAGAGTGGCTAGCTCCAAGAATCAAATAAAACAAAGGCCGAATGGCCCAAAATCAAAAAGAACCAGGAACTACGATACTGCGGCCTCGGCCTCCTCTCTAGTAGCATAAACTCGGGCCTGATCTGGCCAGGTGGAGGAGGAAATCTCGGTGGTGGTGGAGGTAAAATCGTGGCGGTGAACAACAGGCGAAGTCTAAACCGCCGTGCCTGGCCACCCCGACCTCTACCCCTGAACTGTCCTTTGCCTCGGTCCTGACCTCTGCCTCGGTCATGACCTCTACCTCTAACTGGAGGAGCATAAAAGGGAAGTGGTGCCTGATACGATCTCTGCTGAATACCTTGTCCCGGGTAACCATACTGTGGTGGCTGTGTCTGACGAAACCTACACTGTGCAGATCGATGACCCACCTGACCACAAGTATAACACCTCAGTGGTAAGGCACATGCCCCAGCATGATAACTAGAACAGTGATGGCAAAAGGGGAAAGGCAGTCCTTGTGCCTCTACTGCCTAAACTGAACTCCACCCCGAGCCTGCTGCTGATGCTGTCTCTGCTGTGGCGGTGGTACTCGACCGGCAGGGTCATCCTCTACCTTCCTCTTATGAGAGGAAGTCTCTCCAGTAGCAGCTAGTTTACCCTTCCTTTCTTCAAATGCCAAATCTAAAGAAAGGGCAAACTCTAAAGCCTCCTCGTAGGTAGTCGGACGCAGGGTGCGTAAAAGACCCCTAATCTCGGCTCTCAGCCCTACTAAAAATCTCCTCATCTTGCTCTCAGGATCAGCAACCTGTCCAGGAGCAAATCTAGACAGTCGGTCAAACTCTCGCTCATACTCGGTCACCGAGCTATCACCCTGTTTCAGGGTCAGAAATTCCACCTCCAATCTATCTCTCAAAGCAATGAGAATAGTATTTCTCATAAAATTTCTCACGAAATACCTTCCAAGTAACCTCCATAGTCAAAGAAAGTGATCTATGGAGACCTCTCCACCAATATAGAGCATCATCAACCAAAGAATACGTACCACAATGGACTGCGGATGGTCCGGGCACTGATAAACTCGAAAGCTCTCTCAACTCTATCAATCCGAGCTCGGCAAAAGATGGGTCCAAAGACCTACCATTAAACTCACCAGGTGCATGTCTACTATACTCTCTCAAAAACCTAGCGACCTCGGTAGATCCAACCTGATCAACCGCCACATCACTGGTCTAGGTGGTGGTACAACAGGCAATCTTGGTCTACCAAGATCTCGCAATAATCCCAGATAATCCTCCTTAGAAATATAAACTCCTCGCCCCGAACAGGTGGCGGTACAACAGAATCATCAAGGAGGTACTATAGGAATCACAGGTGGAGGTGTAGGGCTCCGAGCTCTGCCTCTACCTCTACCTCTCACTCCAGCTCGTCTACCCCCCCTTCTAGGAGGCATACTACATAAAGTCAACATAACAAGATAAGTTACCAGTAAAAGAGGATTCACCACTTTTACCAAATCGAAATGAAATTCGAGTTTAAAGATAAGGTCTAGGAATACCTTGTGCTGCTGATCTCAGATGATGACTTTCGAGAATGGACTTAAAACAAAACATGAAATACAAACATGCATCGCATGTAGTCTACAGAACCAACCTGGCTCTGATACCAACTGTGACGACCCGTCACTTTTAAATAAATTAAAATCAGAGAAAACAGCGGAAGTCTTTTAATTTACGAAAAATTGGCGTGGTTTTGTTTGAAAATTGGCATGCCGAAAACCTGTTTACAACCTAATTTTCAAATCTAATCAAATCTCATGGACTTTAAGTCCAAATCAGGAGTTCAAATATATAATATCATAAAACATCAACATTAGGCTCTTAGGAGCCAAATACAAAATACAATTCCTTAAAGTTTATCAAATAAGACATAAACTTTACAAAAAACCATTAGTCCATCTCGACAGCATCCCTCGATCACGCAGCACCACCTCCTCTTCCTCGACCTCTAGCCAAGGCATTACCTAAAATTGGTTGTAATATCATGAGCTAACAAACTAAGCCCAGTGAGAATAAATAGCATGAAAAGTAAAGATAGACCTCAAACTCGCATTTCGATTTGTGTCCAATTAACTGACACAATACACTCCTAAAGTCATCCAATCTCTAGGTGAATTCATTTTTACATTCTCTAAAGGATGATACTACTAACTCTCGTAGTCTTAATCTCATCCAAATTCTTGTTATGACATAAACAGGAAAAGTAAATAACCTCTCATAACAATATAACATCTCGATCCTCTATCCAGGATATATATATATTTTTTCATCAATCATATGCATGAAATGCATGAAGAAGGAAATGCGGACAATCCCCGAAGGGTCCAACATTCTGTACTTCTTTTCTTTCTCATTTTCATTCTTTTTCTCAGAAGGAAATGCGGATAATACCCGTAGGCTCCAACATTCTGTACTTCTTTTATGCGAGATGTCATGGTGCAATATGCCATGGTGCGAGATGCAATGATATGCTCGCACATACTTACAAAAGTAAATAAAGTAAAGCGCGAATAATAAAGTAACTGAAATAAACATAAAGTAAAAGACATAAAGTAAATGACATTAAGTAAGAAAAAGAAATAGATTGTGACCTCGGACGAACGATATGTCGATCGAACTCCGGTATCAATAATAAAAGTACAATCATTACTTAAACGATTAACTATACCTTCCAGGATTCTAAACTTTCAATGATCCAACCTTAGTTTCGTATCAAAACTAACTTAGAATCCTTTAAGATTCAACGCTTTCCTCGAGAACTCCTAAGTTCTCACTTAAAGGATTAACTCTTAATCCTAAGGGCACTAATTCACATCCCTCTAATCTTAGGTTCGGATTCTAATCTTAGTTTCAAACTCTTCAAACCAATACACTCATTTGCTTTCTATAGTTACTTTACATACTAATCATTCTCACCTTAATAAAAGTGAGGACTTTTCTCCTAAACACCGGAAGAGCAATCAACCACGCGGTTCGAAAACACCTACAAACGAATTATATCATACAATCAATAACTTTACCAACTATCGATCAAACAACTACTAAACATACAAAGCGACGAAAAACCCAACAATTCCACAAAGAGGCCCACGGCCCTATCATCAAAAAAGAGCTTCGGGGTTGGTTTTCCGGCTTTTTGGCAATTTAAATACATTTCGAGTTGGTTTTAAGCAAATTCGATAATCCCGATTTCAATGGGTATCGATAAATAGGGTTTTCGAACATTAATCCCTTTCCCGAATTGAATTTAAACAAACATTCATTCATTAATTTCTAACCCAAAATCAAACCCAAAAGGGTTTCGACTGAAACTCGGTTTTAGGGTTATGGAATAGTTTCCAAAAACACGTAAAACTACTCCCGAATTGACAAACACCGAGTTCCACGGCAAGAAATCGAAAGAAAACAAGTAAAACTCCATTAAAACACTATTTGGAGCTTAGGGTTTCAAGAGATTCTTACCGAGAACTCCTCGGATCTCGAGAGAAACGGACGAAGGCTAGGTGGAAAATGATCCTTGACCCGAGGGCTTTCCGATGGATCTAAGATCAAGCCGATCCGACAAGAAACGAACGAAATCGAATTTTTCTTTTCCTCTTCTTGAAGCTCACGGTTTGGGGAGGATTGAATGAGCAAAATTTTGGTCAATTTTTAGTCAAGGCTTCATTTAAAGAAGAAGGCAAATAGTGTTTTTAGATATTTTGCAAATTGGGTAATTACAACTTTGCCCTTTTATGACTTTTGGCTTAAAAACGAATCCCGAACATCTCAAACTATCCCAATGGTGATTAATAATTATTAATTGGCCCGTTAATAATTATTAATACCATTAAAACGTATTTAAATAAATAAAGCCATTAAAATGAAATAAATTACTAAATTCTAATTTAATAATAAATAAATGAATTTTAATTACTCAAATTAAAATAAAATAAATAAAAGTTTTTTTTTTTTTCACAAAATAACGGGACGTTACATGATCTTTTCAGTGTTAGGTTGAAAACGGATGATTACTCCCAATGTATAGCAGATGTTTGCTCAAATACATTTTCCTGTGTACATCAAACTTTGTACTACTAAAGCATAAAGAATACGTCTCATCTTATCAACACATTTTTTGGTCTTAGGAAACTATTCCTATGAAAATCGAATTCCATGCATTGAATGAAGAAACACTTTTTTGAAATTCTTTATAGTAAAGTGTTTTATGATCTCATCAATGTACACTGTCAAACATAATGCTAGACTTCCATTTTTCCTATCCATATTTAAATGGATCCCAAGAACATAACTAACTACTTCCAAACTTCCGACTCTTTTTAAATAATTTAAAATCAGATTGACAGCGAAGACTTAATATTTAATAAAATTTGGCGTGGATATGTTTAAAACTTGGAATATCCACAACCTGTATACATTTTTCACAATCAGAGAAATTAAAAGTAAGGAAATACAATTCCTTTTCCAAAATTAAAAGAAGATTATAACCATAAAACTTAAGACGAAAAGCTCTTAAGAGCTTATAAACAAATTTACATCTCAAAGACCGAAATAAAAAAAAAAAAGATAAGTCCCTGGACTTTTAAATGATATCTAGTCCATCTCAGCGTCATCATCATCTCGATCAAGCCGCACCAGCTCCTCTCTCATGACCCCGAACACCTGAAAATATTTGTAATATCATGAGCTAACAACTATGCCCAATGAGAATAAACAAAATAAAAAGTAAAATTAGACCCCAAACTCGCATCCGGATTTGTGTCCAAGTAAAACTCACATTCTCTTACCTTTCAACCACCAAAATGGTTTTACATCAATATTTCACTCTTACTTACCAAGTCTCCCAAATATTTGAGGAACAATCTTCCAACCATTAGGGGGATATGTTTCATAGCATATATATATATATATATATATATATATATAACATTTGAATCTCGTTCTCTTTAATACCTTATACTATACATAAGGTTTACATCAAATCTTATTCTCCAATTACAAGATCTTCCAATTTATTGAGAAACTAGTTCTCTTACATGTTTATCACATGATAGTTATACAAGGTTCAATACACCCTTGTATTCTCTCGTTATCCAATTCAATCTCATTCCTTTTTCCTATAGCACTTGGCTATACATCAATTTCATTTCTTTTCTCTTTAGAAAAGTACGTCTTACATAATCCTTTCTGTAGTTCTCTAATCTCTAGAAAAATAACTTTCATAATCATAATCTCTATAGGATGATAATACTAGCACACGTAGTCTAAATTTCATCCATTAACTCGTTAAAAACAAATATACGAAAAAGTAAATAAACTTTGCATAAGCATAACATCTCAATTTTTTATCCATGATATATATTTCCATCGATAATATCCATGAAGGTAATGAGGACATCCCGTAGGATTCGCATTCGCCCTTTATGCATGAATGAAGGTAATGTGGGCACTTCCCGTAGGATCCATCATTCTCCCTTCTTTTCTTTCTCACTTTCTTTTCTTTTTCTCTGAAGGTAATGTGAACTTCCCGTAGGATTCATCATTCTCTGTAACGTCCCAGTACTTTTGAGGTAAAAAAAATTATTTAATTTATTAATTTAATTTAATTTAATTTAATTTAAATATTTAAAGATTATTCTAGATTCAGTAATCTAGAATTTAGTAGTTTATTTCAGTTTAAATCTTTTTAATCGTTTTATTTGCTTAATTTAGTTATGGTCGTATTAATAATTATTAATGGGCCTATTAATAATTATTAATCACCATTGGGATAGTTTAAGAACTTCGGGTTTCAATTTATAAGTCAAAAGTCATTAAAGGATGAAACCGTAATTTCTGATTTCATAAAAATATTCAAAACACTATTCCATCATCTTTAAAAACACATCTTGACCAAAGTTGACCAAATTCCTCATCTTTTTCTTCTCAAGGCTGTGGGTCTCAAAGAGGGAAGGGGATTCTTTGGGTTTTGTTCGATTCTTGACGGATCGACTCGATTTCGGTTGCATCGGAAAGCCTTCGGTCCTAGGATTCTTCTCCACCTAGCAATCGTGCTTTCCATCCGTGTTCTAAGGACTTCTCGGTAAGTTAAAGTTCAAACCCTAAGCTCCAAATAGTATTTTAATGGAGTTTTCATGTTGAATCTTCGATTTCTTGCCGAGGAACTCGATGATTTTAATTACGGGAGTTGTTTTTAGTGATTTTAGAAACTTTCCCTAAACCCTAAAACTGAGTTTCAGTTGAAACCCTTCCCGTTTGAAATTTACATCGTGGGGGCTGTTTTGGGGTTTATTTTTATTAATATATTGTTTATTGTAATTAAATTCGGGAAATTGATTATTGTCCAAAAACCTGAATCATCGATAACCATTGAAATCGGGAACTTCGAAACTACTTGAAATCACCCCAAAACACCTCTAAAGTGCCTAAAAGCCGGAAAACCGAACCCTAACCCCATTTTCTATTGAGGGGCCGAGAGCACCCTTGGGGTTTTTCCAGGGGTTTTTCGTCGTTTTGAGCTTTTAGATGTTAATTGATCGATGTTTGGTTTATTAATGATTGTTAGATATACTTTTAATTGTATGTGTTTTGGATCATTGATTGATCATGCTATCGGAGATTTGGAGCGAAGCTATTTTGTCTAAGGTGAGAATAAATAGGATTTAAAGTAGATTTAGAAATCGAATAAGTTGAACGGTTTGTAGGATCGGAAGTTGAGATTTAGATTCGAATCTAAAAAGAAAAGAAAATGTGCTAGTGCCCTTAGGATTAGGAGTTAGTTCTTTGAGTGAAAACTTTGGAGTTTCTCGAGGGAACGTTGAATTTTTGAAAGTTCTAAGTTAGAATCGTTCCGGAGATTAATGGATCATTGGAAGTTAAAATATCCAAACTCTTAGATAGAATGGTTAAAGGAACTTGAAAATAGAACCTTGGATTTTATTTGGGAGTTTAGAATCCTTGAAAGCGAAGATTATTGTTTAAGATAAGAGCTTAATTTTATTAAAGTATCGGAAGTTCGAATTACTTATTGTTCTTCCGAAATTCCTATTTATCTACTTTATGCATAAGGACATCTATGATCCATTTACTTTATGTCGTTTACTTTATACCCTTTACTTTACGCCCCATTCATATTTACGTTTATTTACTTTTGCAAGCATACGCATAACATCTTGCACCATAACATCTCGCATCATTGATTCGAAAGGAAAGTGAAAAAGAAAAGGAAGGGAGAATGTGAATCCTATGGGAAGTTCACATTGCCTTTAGTGAAAAATAAAATAAAGTGAAAAATAAAAAGAAGGGAGAATGTGGATCCTACGGGAAATGCACATTACCTTCATTCATGCATAAAAGGTGAATGTGAATCCTACTGGATCTCTTCATTACCTTCATGCATATTATCGGTGAAATGGAAAGTGAAACAAAAGGTGAATGCGAAACCTACGGGTGTTTTCATTACCTTCATGCATAAAAGGTGAATGCGGAACCTACGGGTGTCTTCATTACCTTCATTCATATTATCGAAAGAAAAATAAAAAACAATGAATTAAGATGTTATGCTTATGCAAAGTTTATTTACTCCTTATGGTTGAAAGTTAGTTTTCTAGAGTTTAGAGAACTATATAAAAGGATTATGTAAGACATACATTTCTAGAGAGAAAAGAAATAAAATTGATGTATAGCCGAGTGCTATAGAAAAAAGGAATGAGATTGAATTGGATAATGAGAAAATACAAGGGTGTATTGAACCTTGTATAATTATTATGTGATATATGTAAGAGAACTAGTTTCTCAAGAAATTGGAAGATCTCGAAATTGGAGAATAAGATTTGATGTAAACCTTATGTATAGTATAAGGTATTAAAGATAAACGAGATACAAATGTTGTGTATATATATATGTTATGAAATATATCCCCCTAATGGTTGGAAGATTGTTCCTCAAATATTTGGGAGATTTGGCAAGTAAAAGTGAAATATTGATGTAAAACCATTTTGGTGGTTGAAAGGTAAGAGAATGTGAGTTTTACTTGGACACAAATCCGGATGCGGGTTTGGGGTCTAACTTTACTTTTTATTTTGTTTATTATCACTGGGCTTTGTTGTTAGCTCATGATATTACAAATATTTTCAGGTGTTCTGGTCATGAGAGAGGACCTGGTACGGCTTGATCGAGAGGATGATGATGAGGAGATGGACTAGATGTCATTTAAAAGTCCCGGGGCTTGGCTTATCTTATTTTGTTTTATTTTCGGTCTTTGAGATGTAAATTTGTTATAAGCTCTTAAGAGCTTTTCATTTCACTTTTATGATTATAAACCTCTTTGAACTCCTGAATAGGAACTTGAGTTTCCTTGTGTTTTAGATTCCGGATTTTAGATTGTAAACAGGTTATGGAGAGTCCGAGTTTTAAACATATTCATGCCAAATTTTTATTAAATTTAAAGTCTTCCGCTGTCAATCTGATTTTTAATTATTTAAAAAGAGTCGGGTCGTCACATTCTCCCTTCTTTTCTTTTTCACTTTCTTTTCTATTTCTCTAAAGGTAATGTGAACTTCCCGTAGGATTCATGTAACGTCCCGTTACTTTTAGAGGTAAAATTTTTTTTATTTTATTTTATTAATTTATTATTTTTATTTATTTAAAGCTTTTAAAATTAGTTAAATTTAGTAATTTCAGTTTTATTAGTTATTTCCGTCCGAAAATCCTTTTTATCGTTTTAATTCGTTTCGGTGACTCTAATAGTTATTAACGGGCCAATTAATAATTATTAGACACCTTTAGATTTATTTAAGACCGTCGGTTTTCATTTTATAAGCAAAAGGTCGAAAAGGGCAAAACCGTAATTTCGCAAACCCTAAAATATCTAGATATTTCTTTTGTAAATATCTTCTTTATCTTAACACTTAAGCAAAATTCATCTTCATCTTCTTCTCCTTCTTCCTCAAGGCCGAAACCCTCAATACCCCAAACCCCAAAATTTTGATTTTTCTTTTCTTCATTTCTCATTCGTTTCTCGATGGATCGGCTTGTTTTTAGTTGCGTTGGATTGCTCGGGATGAGGGTTTTCTATCCCACCTACCCTTGTGCCATTTCTCGTTCTCTAAAGGAAATCCCAAAAAGTAAGTTTTCAAACTTTTTTGGTGGTTTTGTTCGTTTTTGATTGTAAATGAGTTTTGATGTTGAAATCATGAATGGTTATCATGGAATTTGACGATTTTGAACTCGGATTTTCGAAAAACACTATTCATCCGAAAACACTATTCATCCGAAATCACTATTCATCCGAAAATGCAAACTTGTTCTCATATTAGATATGAGTTGTAATATGTTGTGCAATTGATGAATTGTAGGTGCGATTGCTCGGTTGTTGAATTGTGGGAAATCGGAGTTTTGGACCAAAACTAATTTGGCTAAGGTGAGTTTAAAATGGTTGTGATTACTTTTATGTTTTCGAATTGCTTGACGTTTATGTTAGATCGATGTTAAGAGGGTTAATAGACTTGAGAACTTTCCAAGAATGTATGTTATTTGGGAGTTAGTTTCTTGAGTTCGGGAGCTTTGGTAAAGGTTATATAAACTTTTGATAGCCTAAGATGCTATAGAGAAAAGAATTGAAACATTATGTCTAACATACATTTCTATAGAGAAAAGAAATGCAATTGATATATAACCGAGAGCCATAGGAAAGAAGAATGAGATTGAATTGTATATATGAGAGAACTAGATTCTCATTTATTTGGAAGATCTTGAAATTGGAGATTGTAATTTTTGATGTAAACCTTATGTATAGTATAAGGTATTAAAGAGAATGAAATAGGATTGGTTGTTGTTTAAAGTAAGATGTTTGGTGGATTAAGTTATTATTCTCGAGGAGAATTAGATTCCGGAACTTGGAGAAGAGTATTATGTACTCCTTTTATCTTGAGTAGTTTTAGAATAGTTAAAAGAACTTTGGAGAGATTCTTGTGTAGAATCGAGTTAGTACGATATTATTAGTGATATGATTCACTTTTAGGTGTTACTAAAGAGTGTGGTGTGACTTGCATACTTTTATGCACGGATGTCACGGAATGTTTTGATTTGTGACTTGCATACTTTTATGCACGGATGTCACGGAATGTTTTGATTTGTGACTTGCATACTTTTATGCACGGATGTCACGGAATGTTTTGATTTGTGACTTGCATACTTTTATGCACGGATGTCACGGAATGTTTTGATTTGTGACTTGCATACTTTTATGCACGGATGTCACGGAATGGTTGTGATTGGTGACTTGCATATTGTTATTCACGGATGTCACGGTGACAGTGAGATCACGGTATGGTTGTGATTGGTGACAAGTGGTCACGGATGAAATGAGAAATTTACTTTGTTATTTACTTTGTTATTTACTTTGTCATTTACTTTGTTAAGCACTAGTACCTACTTTATTTTACGAGCTTGAATATTTACTTTCCGAATTTACGAGTTAGTAGAATGGATTGATCTTATTATGTAAAGTACTTCGGAATATTGAATGGGTAGTGCAAGAGTACTTAGATTTATTTGGACACATTCTCCGATATGGAATTTGGTTCATAAAAGTGCTTGCATCCATCTTATTCTCACTAGCATTGTTTGCTAATGGTGCTACACCACTTTATTTTCAGGTAATACTCGTGGTAGAGGACGAGTTCGTGGAGGTGGTGCTGCGTGATCTCAAGTGAATGCTTATGGATATTTGGACTAGTAAATCTAAGTTTGGAGCATTTTAGGAATGCAATATATACATATAAACTTGAAATAAAGTCTTAAAACTTGTATTTTGTGGCTCATGAGAGCCTAAAGTCGGTTGTATGTATATTTTGAGATACTTTCTCTGATTTGAGTATATTCTGGAGTAGGAATATATGTGATTAAAATTCTCTGAGATGTGTTCTTAAAAACAGGTTTAGGGAGTTCATATTTTAAACGGATCCACGCCAAATTTTTGTAAAAATAAGTCTTCCGCTGTTTTACTTCTGATTTAAAGATTTGTGAAAATTCGAGTCTTTACAATTCATCATTCTCCCTTCTTTTTCTTTTTCACTTTCTTTTCTTTTTCATTTCAATAATGCGAGATGTTATGATGCGAGATGTTATGGTGCGAGATATTATGGTATGCTCGCAAAAGTAAATAAACGTAAATATGAATGGAGCATAAAGTAAAGGGTATAAGATAAAGGACATAATGTAACGTCCCGTTATTTTGAAGTGAATTTTTTTTATTATTTAATATTTTTTATTTATTTATTTATTTTAATTTAAGTATTTAGTTTAATTATTATTTTTGTAATTTCGATTTTAGTAGTTAATTTAGCCCGAAATTCTTTTTAATCGTTTTAATACTTTTAAATTCGATTCGGTGACATTAATAATTATTAATAGGCCAATTAATAATTATTAATCACCTTTAGATTAATTTAAGAGCTTCGGGTTTCGATTCATAAGTCAAAAGTCATAAAAGGACGCAACCGTCATTTCCAATTTCTTAAAAATATCAAAACACTATTCACCCATCTTTAAAAACTCATCTTTACCAAAGTTGACTCATTTTTCTTCATCCTTTTCTTCCCAAAACCGTGAGTCCAAGGGGGGGAAGAGGGAGATTTGGGTTTTGCTCGTTTCTCGGCGGATCGACTCAATTTCGGTTGCATCAGAAAACCCTCGAGTCTAGGATTCATTTCCACCTAACCATCGTGCTTTTCTCCCGTGATATACGGAGTTCTCGGTAAGTTTATCTTGAAACCCTAAGCTCCAAATAGTGTTTTAATGGAGTTTTCTCTTTGATTCTTCGATTTCTTGTCGGGAAACTCGGTGTTTGTAAATACGGGAGTTGTTTTAAGTGTTTTTGAAAACTTTACCTTAACCCTAAAACCGAGTTTCAATTGAAACCCTTCCCGTTTGAAATTTACGTTTTGGGGTTTGATTATGGGTTAATTTTTATTGAATTAATGTTTATTGTAATTCAATTCGGGAAATGGCATATTGTTTAAAAACCCTAATTATCGATACCCATTGAAATCGAGAATATCGAAATTGCTTGAAACCAACTCGAAACATATCTAAATTACCTAAAAGCAGGAAAACCAAACCCGAGACCCACTTTTCATGGGGGCCGAGAGCCTCATGTGGGGTTTGTTGAGTTTTTCATCGTTTTGTACGTGTAGATGTTGTTTGACCGTTATTTTGTTAATTATTGATTGTTAGATATAATTCTAATTGTAGGTGGTTTGAACTTTGCTTGATCGCTCTATCGGAGGTTGGGAGCGAAATCATCTTTTACTAAGGTGTGAATAGTTAGGATTTAAAGTAACCTTAGAAAGCGAATAAGTATAATGATTTGTAGAAATTGAAGCTAAGACTAAGATTCAAATATAAGAATAGAGGGAAGTAAGCTAGTGTCCTAGGATTAGGAGCTAGTTCTTTGAGTGAGAACTTTAGGAGTTCTCAAGGAAAACATTAGATCATAGGATTTTTTAAGTTAGATTCGTTTCGAAGCTTAGGATGGATCGTTGGAAGTTAAAAGATCCAAACTTTTATATAGAACGATTAATAGAACCTCGAATTATTTTGGAAGTTTAGAATCCTTGAAGGGATAGATTAATCGTTTAAGATAGGATTTACTTTTATTAATGTAGTGGAGTTCGATTTACATATCGTTTTTCCGGAATGTCCTATCTATTTTACTTTATGTCTTTTACTTTATGCCCCTTTTACTTCATGCTTGTTTCGGCTACTTTAATATTCGTACTTTACGTTTATTTACTTTTGCGAGAATACCATAACATCTAGCATCATTGAAAAGAAGGAGAGAATGTTGGACCCTACGGGGAATGTCCTCATCACCTTCAGAGAGAGAAAGAAAAGAAGGAGAGAATGTTTGACCCTTCGGGGAATGTCCGCATCACCTTCAGAGAAAAAGAAAATAAAGAGAGAAAGAAAAGGAGGGAAGAATGTTGGACCCTTCGGGTAATGTCCGCATCACCTTCTTCATTCATAAGGTTGAATGTTGGACCCTACGGGGAATGTCCGCATTACCTTCATTCATGCATAAAGGGCGAATGCGTATCCTACGGGATGTTCTCATTACCTTCATGCATATGATCTATGGAAATATATATCATGGATAAAGAATTGAGATGTTATATTTATGTAAAGTTTAATTACTTTTCTTATTTATGTTATAACAAGTTAATGGATGAGAATTTGACTACGAGTGTTAGTAATATCATCCTTTGGAGATTATAGAATGAAATTTGTAACGTCCCGTTATTTTGAAGTGAAATTTTTTTTATTATTTATTTACATTTTATTATTTTAAATAATTAATCAATTTAATTTTAATTAAAGTTTTTAAGATTAGTTTAAATTTAGTAATTTCGATTTTAGTAGTTATTTTCGTCCGAATTTCTTTTTAATAGTTTTAATATTTTAAAATCGTTTCGGTGACATTAATAAATATTAACGGGCCAATTAATAATTATTAATCACCTTTAGATTATTTTAAGATCATCGGGTTTCGTATTTTAAATCGAATCATTTAAAAAGGACGTATACGTCATTTTCCAATTTCTTAAAAACCACTATTCATCTTCCTCATCTTTAAAAGTCAATCTTTGGTCAAAAAACATCAAATTCATCTCATATTTTTCCTCCAAACCCGCAGCTTAGAGAGGAGGAAAAGGGGAGAGAAAGAAATCGTCGCCCCGGTTTCGTTTCTCGTCCGTTTTACGTGATTTCAGATGCGTTGGAAAGCTCTCGCCGAGACCTTTCTACCCATCCTATCAATCGAGGTTTTCGCTCGTTTTCTCGAGGCCTTAAGGTATGACAAAGTTTCTAAAATTTGATGTGAATAGTATTTTAATGGTGGTTTTGGATTGAAATCTTCAAATTCGTTCACCGAAGCTTGAAGATTTCCATCGGGAAAGTCGTTTTGATCGATTTTAGAAACTTCCCCTAAACCCTAAAACTGAGTTTGAGCCGGAAACCCGTCCCTTGTGATTTTCCCTCTTTGGGCTATGATTAGGATGTTTAGTTAACTATGATTTTACGTTTTACTTGATTTTTCGGAAATAGATTATTATGTAAAACCCTAAATTACGTTGACCCATTGCTATCCCGGTTTCTAAAGTATTCGAAAAAAACCCAAAATGCCTCTAAATTGCATAAAAGATGGAAAACCGAACCCGAACCCTCCCTTTCTTGTTGGGCCGTGGGTCCCTTGGGGATTAAATCCTGGGTTTTCATCGTTTTATGTGTTTACTTTCCGTTTGATCGGTTTTTGAATGATTATTGATGGTTAGGTGTGATTGATTTGTAGGTTTGTGATCGATTTCTTGACTTTGACTCCGGCACTTTGGAAGCTTGGATTTCATATCTAAGGTGAGTTTAAAATGGAAGTTAGTAATTTTATGAATTATGTTTCATTACGTTATTGTTTATCGAGGTTAAGAGGGGAACTAACTTCCGGAAGTTATACTTGGTTGGAGACTTTAAACTCGGATGTGAGTGTAGTGGTTTTGGTGTACATATGGTTTTGGAAGTAAAAGAGGAAACAAGAGTGGTTTGGAAGTCTTGTAAGACAATTTGGAGACTTTAGATGAGATTGAATGATTAAGGAACTTTTGTGATTTGGGAGTCAAAGTGGCTTAGAATTACACTTGAGTATTGACTCGTGTAATTCAAGCGGTTTAGGTTCTTTAGTAGTTTAGAAGAACTTTATCTAACTTACTAGAGAGCTTGTTGGATTCTACGATACATGTGATACGGCACATGATAGTATGTGATACGCTCCATACGGTATCATGGTGCGAGGATATGTGATACAGCACATGATAGTATGTGATACGCTCCATACGGTATCATGGTGCGATGATTTGTTATATGGCGAAATTCCTGATATCCGATGTGATGAGAGATACGATGATTGTGATATGGTAATACCGTACGGGCTTAGTATGTGATATTGATCCATATGGTATACCCGATACGATGATTGTGATATGGTAATACCGTACGGGCTTAGTATGTGATATTGATCCATATGGTATACCCGATACGATGATTGTGATATGGTAATACCGTATGGGCTTAGTATGTGATATTGATCCATATGGTATACCCGATACGATGATTGTGATATGGTAATACCGTACGGGCTTAGTATGTGATATTGATCCATATGGTATACCCGATACGATGATTGTGATATGGTAATACCGCACGGGCTTAGTATGTGATATTGATCCATATGGTATACCCGATCGATGATTGTGATATGGTAATACCGCACGGGCTTAGTATGTGATATTGATCCATATGGTATACCCGATCGATGATTGTGATATGGTAATGCCGCACGGGCTTAGTATGTGATATTGATCCATATGGTATACCCGATACGATGATTGTGATATGGTAATGCCGTACGGGCTTAGTATGTGATATTGATCCATATGGTATACCCGATACGATGATTGTGATATGGTAATGCCGTACGGGCTTAGTATGTGATATTGATCCATATGGTATACCCGATACGATGATTGTGATATGGTAATACCGTACGGGCTTAGTATGTGATATTGATCCATATGGTATACCCGATCAGATGATTGTGATATGGTAATGCCGTCCGGGCTTAGTATGTGATATTGATCCATATGGTATACCCGATACGATGATTGTGATATGGTAATACCGCACGGCCTTAGTATGTGATATTGATCCATATGGTATACCCGATCGATGATTGTGATATGGGAATACCGTGCGGGCTTAGTATGTGATATTGATCCATATGGTATACCCGATCGATGATTGTGATATGGTACTACCGCACGGGCTTAGTATGTGATATTGATCCATATGGTATACCCGATACGATGATTGTGATATGGCAATACCGCACGGGCTTAGTATGTGATATTGATCCATATGGTATACCCGATACGATGATTGTGATATGGCAATACCGACTGGGCTTAGTATGTGATATTGATCCATATGGTATACCCGTACGATGATTGTGATATGGCAATACCGCGGGCTTAGTATGTGATATTGATCCATATGGTATACCCGATCGATGATTGTGATATGGCAATACCGTGCGGGCTTAGTATGTGATATTGATCCATATGGTATACCCGATCGATGATTGTGATATGGCAATACCGCACGGGCTTAGTATGTGATATTGATCCATATGGTATACCTGGATACGATGATTGTGATATGGTAATACCGCACGGGCTTAGTATGTGATATTGATCCATATGGTATACCCGATACGATGATTGTGATATGGTAATACCGCACGGGCTTAGTATGTGATATTGATCCATATGGTATACCCGATCACATGATTGTGATATGGTAATACCGATGGGCTTAGTATGTGATATTGATCCATATGGTATACCCGTACGATGATTGTGATATGGTACTACCGCACGGGCTAAGTATGTGATATTGATCCATATGGTATACCCGTACGATGATTGTGATATGGCAATACCGCACGGGCTTAGTATGTGATATTGATCCATATGGTATACCCGATCGATGATTGTGATATGGCAATATCGATCGGGCTTAGTATGTGATATTGATCCATATGGTATACCCGATACGATGATTGTGATATGGCAATACCGCACGGGCTTAGTATGTGATATTGATCCATATGGTATACCCGATACGATGATTGTGATATGGTACTACCGCACGCGGCTTAGTATGTGATATTGATCCATATGGTATACCCGATCGATGATTGTGATATGGTACTACCGTACGGGCTTAGTATGTGATATTGATCCATATGGTATACCAGATACGATGATTGTGATATGGTACTACCGTACGGGCTTAGTATGTGATATTGATCCATATGGTATACCCGATACGATGATACTTGTTTGGTAACAAAGAATGTTAATGTTATAGTTTCTTATACTCATTAGAATGGATAGAAAGACTTAGTAATAACGGGTACTTTTATTTAAAGTCTTTGTATTGTTACTTTTTAGGAAGCATACTATGTATGTTGATTATAGGCGGAATTTAGAATGCGGAACGGATAGTAAAATTGAAATCTAGGCCTTTGGACACAATTTCCGACATGGAATGTGGTTCATAGGATTACTTGCTTTCATTTTACGCTCACTAGCATTTTTATGCTAATGTTGCTACAATTACAACTTTTTCAGGTAAGACTCGTGGTAAAGGATGAGGTAGAGGAGGTGGCGCTGTGTGACTACTCGAGACAATGAACGCACAAGTACATAAATGGTTTTGGGTGAAGCATCTTTGAATGCTCATGAACTTTTCACTACTTTTACCATGTATCATTTTGAGCTCGATGGAGGAATTGTATATATTTGTGGACTTTAAAACTTTCTTTTAGAAGTTTTATGATGATATGGAATGTGCATTCCCGATTTAATGCTTTCTCTGATTGAGCCAATGTAAAACAGGTTTTGGTTTATCCGAATTTTAAACGAACCCATGCCGTTTTTCTGTAAAATCAAGTTTTCCGCTGCGTATTTGTTTAAAAGGATTTTACAAAAAAAATCGGGTCGTTACAGTTGGTATCAGAGCCTTTTTGGTTCTGTAGACCACATGCATCGCATGTTTTCATGGTTTGATTTGTTCTTGTCCAATCATTGTTCGAGGTCAACGGTTCCAGGTATCCTTGGAACCTTCTCTTTTGACAAGTGTAATTGTAGTTTTGCTTTTTCTTCCTGGTATCTCATGTGAGGCTTTTATGATTGTGATTTCAGTATGCCTCCGAAGGCACTGATACCTAGGAGAGGTCGGAGCAGAGGATAGACTGGGGTACGAGGTAAAGGTCGGGCGAGGGCAGTTACACCGCCACCCCCTCCACCTGTGTATCGGGAGGATGAGCCTCCAGTTGATCAAACACCTAGTCAGGGTCGTAATGTCACTATTTCAGAGGAGTACTTTTTAGACCTGATACGGGGTGTTGGAGGACAGACTAATCGGGTTATACCACCTGTTAGAGTACTCACTCCAGTGGTAGACCAGTCTGGTATTACTTATGCTACAAAAACTTTGAAAGAGTATATCAGGTATAACACGCCTGAGTTTGATGGTACATCTACCGATCCGGCTGATGCGGAGAGATGGATTACCAGGATTGAGAGGGTACTGGAGTTCATTAAATGTCCAGATCATTTGAAGGTCCACTGTGGGACATATTCTTTAGTTGATGATGCATTGTATTGGTGGAAAGGTTTATATCGTACTCTCAGCCCTGAGTTGCAGGTTAGTTGGGAGATGTTCAGGGAAAAGTTTTTCGAAAAATACTATCCAGAGGATACTCGTGATCAGTTAGAGATACAGTTTCTCACACTCAGACAGAATGATAGGTCTGTTGTGGAGTATGAGAGGGAGTTTGACAGGTTGTCAAAATTTGCTACTAAACATGTTACTGATCCTGAGGATAATAGGAAAAGGTTTATTGTAGGTTTGAGGGCAGAGCTATGAGGGCAGGTACGAGCTTTGCGGCCTGCTACTTATGCTGATGCCTTGAATGCTGCTTTAGCATTGGATATTGGGGATTCGGAGAGAGAGACCTTTGAGATTGCTGCACAGGGCTCTTCTCAGAAGAGGAAGGTTGTGGATGACCTTCCAGGTCGAGGGACACAGTCACTTAGGCAGGTTACTGATAGGGGCAAGGGACAGACAGGACCTCAGAGTCACACAGGTCAGTCTACTGCTCGGGCCCCTTCTTTGCCTTATTGCTCTGATTGTACTGAGTACCACCTGGGACAGTGTAAGTTGAGGAGGTGCTTTCAGTGTGGACAGACTGGACATATTAAACCCTTTTGCCCTAGTTTACAGACACCACAGCAGAGTGGGGGTCAGGGTCAGGGTCAGGGTCGAGGGCAGAGACAGGTTAGTCCTATTCAGCAGCAGATAGCACCCCCGGTAGTCCAGGCACCACCTCAAACACGACAGCAGGCCCGTGTCTTTGCCACCACTCGAGAGGATGCTGAGGCATCTGGTACTGTTGCTACAGGGTACCTTGTCAGTTTTATGACACTCTCTTTTGTTATTTGATATTCGTTATGGTTAAGTCCTGATAATCGTGTTTATGAATGTTATATTTTATTAAGTGGTTTTGAATGCTAGCTAGTCTTAGAAAGAGACGGAAGTTGTGATTCTAGCATCCGAACCAAAGTGTTGAGTAACATAGTGAGCAACTTGGTCAAGGTATTGTAAAAAGAACCAAGTGCTGACGGAGTTTACATGGGAACGTGGGGACAAAATGCAGTCTAAGTACCCTCGCTTTTCACTTAATAAGTGTGCTTTTCGGGGACGAAAAGTCTTTTAAGGAGGGTAGACTGTAACGTCCCGTTATTTTGAAGTGAAATTTTTTTTTATTATTTATTTACATTTTATTATTTTAAATAATTAATCAATTTAATTTTAATTAAAGTTTTTAAGATTAGTTTAAATTTAGTAATTTCGATTTTAGTAGTTATTTTCGTCCGAATTTCTTTTTAATCGTTTTAATATTTTAAAATCGTTTCGGTGACATTAATAAATATTAACGGACCAATTAATAATTATTAATCACCTTTAGATTATTTTAAGATCATCGGGTTTCGTATTTTAAATCGAATCATTTAAAAGGGACGTATACATCATTTTCCAATTTCTTAAAAATCACTATTCATCTTCCTCATCTTTAAAAGTCAATCTTTGGTCAAAAAACATCAAATTCATCTCATATTTTTCCTCCAAACCCGTAGCTTAGAGAGGAGGAAAAGGGGAGAGAAAGAAATCGTCGCCCCGGCTTCGTTTCTCGTCCGTTTTACGTGATTTCAGATGCATTGGAAAGCTCTCGCCAAGACCTTTCTACCCATCCTATCAATCGAGGTTTTCGCTCGTTTTCTCGAGGCCTTAAGGTATGACAAAGTTTCTAAAATTTGATGTGAATAGTATTTTAATGGGAAATTTCATTGGGTAGCAGAATTTTTAGCAATATTTATAAATATAGCATTTTTAAAAAGTATTTGTAAATATAGCAGATTTTTAAAAACCCTCATTCATGTGATCAGAGATATCAGTGATAACTTATAAAATAATCAGTGATTACTTCATAAAATATCAGGATATCAGTGAATCAGTGATTACTAATCACTGATTACTAGTGGCAATTTTGTAATTTTTTAGCTGTGAATTTAATTTTTTTGCTATTTTTGCAAATATGTTTTTTTACTGCTATTTTTACAAATATTGAACATATTTTTGCTATTTTTGCAAGAGCCCCTATTTTAATGGTGGTTTTGGATTGAAATCTTCAAATTCGTTCACCGAAGCTTGAAGATATCCATCGGGAAAGTCGTTTTGATCGATTTTAGAAACTTCCCCTAAACCCTAAAACCGAGTTTGAGCCGGAAACCCGTCCCTTGTGATTTTCAATCTTTGGGCTATGATTAGGATGTTTAGTTAACTATGATTTTACGTTTTACTTGATTTTTTAGAAATAGATTATTATGTAAAACCCTAAATTACATTGACCCATTGCTATCCCGGTTTCCAAAGTATTCGAAAACAACCCAAAATGCCTCTAAATTGCATAAAAGACGGAAAACCGAACCCGAACCCTCCCTTTCTTGTTGGGCCGTGGGTCCCTTGGGGATTAAATCCTGGGTTTTCATCGTTTTATGTGTTTACTTGCCGTTTGATCGGTTTTTGAATGATTATTGATGGTTAGGTGTGATTGATTTGTAGGTTTGTGATCGATTTCTTGACTTTGACTCCGGCACTTTGGAAGCTTGGATTTCATATCTAAGGTGAGTTTAAAATGGAAGTTAGTAATTTTATGAATTATGTTTCATTACGTTATTGTTTATCGAGGTTAAGAGGGGAACTAACTTCCGGAAGTTATACTTGGTTGGAGACTTTAAACTCGGATGTGAGTGTAGTGGTTTTGGTGTACATATGGTTTTGGAAGTAAAAGAGGAAACAAGAGTGGTTTGGAAGTCTTGTAAGACAATTTGGAGACTTTAGATGAGATTGAATGATTAAGGAACTTTTGTGATTTGGGAGTCAAAGTGGCTTAGAATTACACTTGAGTATTGACTCGTGTAATTCAAGCGGTTTAGGTTCTTTAGTAGTTTAGAAGAACTTTATCTAACTTACTAGAGAACTTGTTGGATTCTACGATACTTGTGATACGGCACATGATAGTATGTGATACGCTCCATACGGTATCATGGTGTGAGGATATGTGATACAGCACATGATAGTATGTGATACGCTCCATACGGTATCTTGGTGCGATGATTTGTTATATGGCGAAATTTCTGATATCCGATGTGATGAGAGATCCGATGATTGTGATATGGTAATACCGTACGAGCTTAGTATGTGATATTGATCCATATGGTATACCCGATACGATGATTGTGATATGGTAATACCGTACGGGCTTAGTATGTGATATTGATCCATATGGTATACCCGATACGATGATTGTGATATGGTAATACCGTACGGGCTTAGTATGTGATATTGATCCATATGGTATACCCGATACGATGATTGTGATATGGTAATACCGTACGGGCTTAGTATGTGATATTGATCCATATGGTATACCCGATACGATGATTGTGATATGGTAATACCGTACGGGCTTAGTATGTGATATTGATCCATATGGTATACCCGATACGATGATTGTGGTATGGTAATACCGTACGGGCTAGTATGTTGATATTGATCCATATGGTATACCCGATCGATGATGTATATGATGATTGTGATATGGTAATACCGTGTAATGGCTTAGTATGTGATATTGATCCATATGGTATACCCGATACGATAATTGTGATATGGTAATACCGTACGGCCTTAGTATGTGATATTGATCCATATGGTATACCCGATACGATGATTGTGATATGGTACTACCGTACGGGCTTAGTATGTGATATTGATCCATATGGTATACCCGATACGATGATTGTGATATGGCAATACCGTACGGGCTTAGTATGTGATATTGATCCATATGGTATACCCGATACGATGATTGTGATATGGCAATACCGTACGGGCTTAGTATGTGATATTGATCCATATGGTATACCCGATACGATGATTGTGATATGGCAATACCGTACGGGCTTAGTATGTGATATTGATCCATATGGTATACCCGATACGATGATTGTGATATGGCAATACCGCACGGGCTTAGTATGTGATATTGATCCATATGGTATACCCGATCAGATGATTGTGATATGGCAATACCGTACGGGCTTAGTATGTGATATTGATCCATATGGTATACCCGATACGATGATTGTGATATGGTACTACCGTACGGGCTTAGTATGTGATATTGATCCATATGGTATACCCGATACGATGATTGTGATATGGTACTACCGTACGGGCTTAGTATGTGATATTGATCCATATGGTATACCCGATACGATGATACTTGTTTGGTAACAAAGAATGTTAATGTTATAGTTTCATATACTCATTAGAATGGATAGAAAGACTTAGTAATAACGGGTACTTTTACTTAAAGTCTTTGTATTGTTACTTTTTAGGAAGCATACTATGTATGTTGATTATAGGCGGAATTTAGAATGCGGAACGGATAGTAAAATTGAAATCTAGGCCTTTGGACACAATTTCCGACATGGAATGTGGTTCATAGGATTACTTGCTTTCATTTTACTCTCACTAGCATTTTTATGCTAATGTTGCTACAATTACAACTTTTTCAGGTAAGACTCGTGGTAAAGGACGAGGTAGAGGAGGTGGCGCTGTGTGACTACTCGAGACAATGAACGGACAAGTACATAAATGGTTTTGGGTGAAGCATCTTTGAATGCTCATGAACTTTTCACTACTTTTACCATGTATCATTTTGAGCTCGATGGAGGAATTGTATATATTTGTGGACTTTAAAACTTTCTTTTAGAAGTTTTATGATGATATGGAATGTGCATTCCCGATTTAATGCTTTCTCTGATTGAGCCAATGTAAAACAGGTTTTGGTTTATCCGAATTTTAAACGAACACATGCCGTTTTTCTGTAAAATCAAGTTTTCTGATGCTTATTTGTTTAAAAGGATTTTACAAAAAAAATAGGGTCGTTACAAAATTACCTAGAGTTTGAAGAACTTTAGAATTGATTGTGTCAGATTGATTAGACACAAATCGGAATACGGGTTTGAGGTCTAACTTTACTTTTTATTCTTATTATTCTCACTGGGCTTAAGTTGTTAGCTCATGATATTACAAAAATTTCAGGTAATGCCCTGGCTAGAGGTCGTGGGAGAAGAGATGGTGCTGCCTGATCGAGGGATGATGACCTCGAGGTGGACTAGGTTGATTTAAAGTACTCCATGGATGTGACGACCCGTCACTCTTAAATAAATTAAATTCAGAGAAAACAGCGGAAGTCTTTTAATTTACGAAAAATTGGCGTGGTTTTGTTTGAAAATTGGCATGCCGAAAACCTGTTTACATCCAAATTTTCAAATCTAACAAAATCTCATGGACTTTAAGTCCAAATCAGGAGTTCAAAAATATAATATCATAAAACATCAACATTAGGCTCTTAGGAGCTAAATACAAAATACAATTCCTTAAAGTTTATCAAATAAGACATAAACTTTACAAAAACCATTAGTCCATCTCGAGGTCAGCATCCCTCGATCACGCAGCACCACCTCCTCCTCCTCGACCTCTAGCCAAGGCATTACCTGAAATTGGTTGTAATATCATGAGCTAACAAACTAAGCCCAGTGAGAATAAATAGCATAAAAAGTAAAGATAGACCTCAAACTCGCATTTCGATTTGTGCCCAAATAAACTGACACAAAACACTCCTAAAGTCCTCCAAACTCTAGGTCATTCTATTCCAAATTCTCCAAATGATGATACTAATTAGCACACTTAGTCTAATTGTTCATCCAATAACTTGTTATAACATAAAGTAATAAAAGTAAATGACTTTGCATAAAATATAACATCTCGACTCTCTTTCTCGTCTATCATATGCATAAAAGTAATGAGTACATCCCATAGGATACGCATTCGCCATTTATGCATGTAATGAAGGTAATGTGGATTTTCGCATTCCATCCACAATTCAACCTTATGTATGAAGGTAATGTGGGTATCCACTCATCCACCATTCCTTATGCATGAAGGTAACGTGGGTATCCACTCATCCACCGTTCCTTTCATTCTTTTCTTTTCTCTTTTCAATGGTGCGAGATGTTATGGTATAATAAATAATGGTGCAAAATGTTATGCATATGCTTGCATATGCTTGTAAAAATAAATAAAGTAAAGTACGATTATTAAATAACCGAAACAAGCATAAAGTAAAGCGGCATAAAGTAAGACATAAAGTAAAGATAGATAGGAATCAAGGCATAACGATATGTAAATCGAAATTCCGTTAACAATAATAAAAGTAAAGGTCAAAATATAACGATTAACCTAAACTTTCAAGGATTCAAACTTCCAAGTGAACCATTCTAAACTCCGAAACTAATCTAACTTAGAATCTTCTAAGATTCGAGGTTTTCAACGAGAAATTCTAAGTTTCTCGCCTAAAGGATTAACTTCAAATCCTAAGGCACTATCTCACATCCTCTAACCTTAGGTTGGATTCTAATCTTAGTTCCGATTCTACAAATCATCGTACTTATTTGCTTTCTATAGATACTTTAAATTCTAATCATTCTCACCTTAATTAAAAGTGAAGACTTCGCTCCTAAGCACCGGAAGAGCGATCAAACAAACGGTTCAAAAACACCTACAAAAGGATTAATATCCTGAAAATTAATAAATTACCAACCAACGATTAAACAACGACCAAACATACAAAACGACGAAAAACTCAACAAACCCCCCATAAGAGGCTCTCGGCCCTCTCATCAAAATGAGGTCTCGGGTTTGGTTTTTCGGCTTTTTGGCAATTTAAATACGTTTTGAGTTGGTTTAAGCAAATTCGATAATCCCGATTTCAATGGGTATCGATGAATAGGGTTTTTGAACATTCATTCATTAAATTCTAACCCATTTTCAATCCCAAAAGGGTAAATTTCAAACGGAAAGGGTTTCGACTGAAACTCGGTTTTAGGGTTATGAAATAGTTTCCAAAAACACATAAAACTACTCCCGAATTGACAAACACCGAGTTTCAATGCAAGAAATCGAAAGAAAACAAGTAAAACTCCATTAAAACACTATTTGGAGCTTAGGGTTTCAAAAGAAACTTACCGAAAACTCCGTAAAACACGAGTGGCAAGTACGAAGGCTAGGTGGAAAAGGATCGTAGGATCGATACCTTTCCAATGGAACGAGAATCAAGTCGATCCGGCAAGAAACGAACAAAAACCAAAAATTCTCTTTTTGGTCTTGAAGCTCACGGCAATGAGGAGGAATTTTGGATGAGTTTGGTCAATTTTTGAAGTCAAAGATGAGTTTTAAAGACAAATGAAATATTTTGCAAATTGGGTAATTACAACTTTGCCCTTTTATGACTTTTGGCTTAAAAACGAATCCCGAACATCTCAAACTATCCCAATGGTGATTAATAATTATTAATTGGCCCGTTAATAATTATTAACACCATTAAAACGTATTTAAATAAATAAAGCCATTAAAAGGAATTAAAATGAAATAAATTACTAAATTCTAATTTAATAATAAATAAATGAATTTTAATTACTCAAATTAAAATAAAATAAATAAAAGTTTTTTTTTTTTATCACAAAATAACGGGACGTTACAATGGACTTTTTTTTGTGAATTTTATACATATTTTGGGTTTGTACATTTGTAAATGGCTCTTAAGAGCTTTGCGTTTTACTTTTATGATGAAAATCTCTTTTGAACTCCTGGATAGGAACTTAATGTTCCTTGTGTTTTTTTTTAGATTTCAGAATTTAAGATGTAAACAGGTTTTGGCTAGCCAATTTTCAAACATAACCACGCCAATTTTCTTAAAATATAAAGACTTCCGCTGTGTTTTCTAATTTAAATTATTTAAAAAGTGTCAGGTCGTCACACATAAAGTAAATGGATCATAGATGTCCTTATGCATAAAGTAATTTATAGGAATTTCGGAAGAACAATAAATAAATTGAACTTCCGATACTTTCATAAACGTAAGTTCTTATCTTAATGAGTAAGTCTCCACTTTCAAGGATTCTAAACTCCCAAATAAAATCCAAGGTTCTAATTTCAAGTTCCTTTAACCATTCTATCTAAAAGTTTGGATCCTTTAACTTCCAATGATCCATTCTAATCTCCGAAACAATTATAACTTAGAACTTTCAAAAGTTCAATGATTCCCTCGAGAAACTCCAAAGTTTTCACTCAAAGAACTAGCTCCTAATCCTAAGGTCACTAACTCACTTTTCTTTACTCTTAGATTCAAATCTTAATCTCAACTTCCGATCTTACAAACCGTTCAACTTATTCGGTTTTTAAATCTACTTTAAATCCTATTTATTCTCACCTTAGCCAAATTAGTTTTGCTCCAAATCTTCGAAAGCATGATCAATCAACGATCTGAAACACCTACAATTAAAAGTGTATCTAACGATCATTAATAAATTAAACATCAATCAATTAACATTTAAAAGCTCAAAACGACGAATAACCCCAGGAAAAACCCAAGGGTGCTCTCGTCCCCTCTATAGAAAATGGGTTTCGGGTTCGGTTTTCCGGCTTTTAGGCACTTTAGAGGTGTTTCGAGTCAAGTAGTTTCAAGTTTCCAATTTCAATGGGTATCGATGATTCGGTTTTTTGAACAATAAACGATTTCCTGAATTCAATTACAATAAACAATATATCAATAAAAGTAAACCCCAAAATAACTCCAATGATGTAAATTTCAAATGGGAAGGGTTTCGACTAAAACTCGGTTTTAGAGTTTAGGGAAAGTTTCCAAAAACACTTGAAACAACTGTTGGGATTGAGACCTCTAAAAGAGTTCTAAAGCGGAAGCCCCAACGGATCTTTCCTTGCAGTATAATAAATTCAAAATTCTAAATGCATAAAAGAAAAACTAACCCTTGTCGAGAAGTGTCTGACTCTTCCTCGTTCTTCGATGGTTACGATCCATGGACCACCAAAAAGATCTTCCTCACTAAGCACAAAAGAGAATCGGTGCGTGGGCACTATCTCCTTTGGAAAAAGGAAAAATTGAGAAGAAAAATTTTCTTCCCAATCACCCTATGTGCGGCGCAAGAGAGAGGGAGGAGAGGAAATCCTGAGCCTTTACTTTAACTCTCTTGGTTGTGTGTTTTGGGGTCACCCCAAAGGTTCTATTTATAGGAGAGTAAAGGCCTCAGAAAATCTTCTGAATATCTTTTCATTTAATGAGATATATTTGAATAATAAAGATATTATATTTTATTCCATAATAAAACATTCCATATCTTTTATTTAAATTAATCAATATTAATTTAAATATATTATTCCATATCTTCCATTTAAATTAATCATATTAATTTAAATAAGATATTCCATATCTTCCATTTTAAATTAATCATATTAATTTAAATAAGATATTCCATATTTCCATTTAAATTAATCATATTAATTTAAAATAAGATATTCCGATATTTTAAATAAATAAAAATGCAAACTTTTTGGTCAACCCTTTGACCAAGGGGGGGCGTGTGACCCCACCTTGGGCCACACGCCCCTATCATCATCCAATGACAATATTGGGCATTTTATTTTCCTCTTATTTAATGGAACAATTCCGTTAAATAATTAAATAAATAAAACTCCTTTTATTTATTCCAATAAATAACACTCCTTTTATTTATTTCCTCATTTAATTTGATAATTTCAAATTAAATATTTAAATAGACTCTTCTATTTAAATCCCCATTAATTTTGGACAACACAAAATTAATTTAATTAAATAAACTCCTTTATTTAATCTCTTATAATTAAATAGACTCTTCTATTTAATAATTAAATAGACTCCTCTATTTAATTCCACCATTAATTAAATAATTAAATAGACTCCTCTATTTAATTTCCTTTAATTAATTGAATAGACTCCTCTATTCATTTTCAATTTTCCAAAGAGAAATTAATCATATTAATTTATGTTCTCGATTACATGCGTTAGCTCGGAGGACTTAATGGACCTATAGGACTAAGCTCCAATGATCCAGAATTACCTTTGATTAAAACTCCTTTTAATCAATTAATTCTCATTCATTAACTCCTAGATAACTCCACTAAATATCTAGAGTTGCACTCTTAGTACTATAGACATAGTTATGTCTATTGGCTATAATCATTAACTACACTTTGATCCTTCACAAGTTAGTTCGTATCCATGGCTAGGTATTTACATCGTATTAACCTCCATGATACATCTTGTTCCTTAAGCCCAACTGATTCTCCAATGAACAACCTTACATAATCTCTATTATGCGTCTTTAACCTTTTCCTTGATCAGAAGAATATGGGGCCCCGCTGTTCAAGACCGAATCAGTCCATAAGGGAACTACTTATCTATTTTCCTATATGGAAAAGAGTGAATTCCAATTCTTGTGTAATTACGTTCCCAGCTATAAGCAAGATGCAATCCCCAAAGTGGGAGGCATATTGAGCGAACTATACGAGTCACTCTCACCTATGCAAATCAAAGGCTTGTCTCTTGCGAACAGGAGTTCGTAATCCACTCAGGATTAAGATCAATTGTACATGATCAACCGGTTGATAAACGAAGTGTCTTTCTGAACTGGCTTTCCCAAGAAGGCAGTAAGTTTATCTTAGTCCAGTCTACTACAATCTCTATTGCGAAGAACACCCCCCACTCACATGTCTCTACATGAGCGATCCAGATGAGATCACTTGTGCCAATTCACAAGTGGGCCGTGTTAGTGGTGTTACCAATAAATAAGGCACCCAACCTTTATTCATGTACCACAGACTATTTGAGTTACACTTAAGTGAATCTTCCCGCATCATATGCTCACTTTAAGTTATCATACGTAACTCTGGATCTTATGATGGATTACATTTATTAAACTAAAAATAAATGACAATGTAAATATTACTAATTAATAATTCCTTTATTTATTTATAGTTTAATTGGATTACATAAGATTTAGGGTAGAAACCCCAGCAACAACTCCCGTACTTAAAAACTTCGAGTTTCTCGGCAAGAAATGAAAGAATCAAAATAAAAACTCCATGAAAACACTATTTGGAGCTTAGGGTTTGAACTTTAACTTACCGAGAAGTCCGTAGAACCCGAATGGAAAGCACGATTATTAGGTGAAAAGGAATCCTAGACTCGAGGGCTTTCCGTTGCAAACGAAACCGAGCCGATCCGTCGAGAAACGAGCGAAACCCGAAATCTCCCAATCCCGCCTTGAAGCTCACGGCATTTGAAGAGAAAAAAAGAGAAGGCATAGTCAACCTCTTGGTCAAATGGTATATTTAAAGATGAATGAATAGTATTTTGATATTTTTAAGAAACTTGGAAATGACGGTTTCGTCCTTTTATGACTTTTGACTTATAAATCGAAACCCGAAACTCTTATATTAATCTAAAGGTGATTAATAATTATTAATTGGCCCGTTAATAATTATTAATGTCACTGAAACGAATTTAGGCTATTTAAATCATAAAAAGGGGTTTCGAGCGAAATTAACTTCTAAATTCTAGATTATTGAATCTAGAATAATCTTTAAATACTTTAATTAAAATAAATAAATAAATAAAAAATCACTTAAAAAAAATAACGGGACGTTACAATAACTTTCATTGCACATCTACAAATAGTTTTAAACAATAATATATTTATAATAATATTTTTTAAAATACTATATCTATAAAAAAAAACTATATAAAATTTTACTACTAATTTTCCCTTTAGAAAATCATACAACACAAGTACTCGAAATAGAACCGTGATCAACTGGACATAAAATAAGTAATTTCTAATTTTACAAGTAGTCGATCATGTCCGCAAACTTAGACCGTCTCCTAATTTATTTGAGACATATCGTCATAAAGAGATTAATCAAACTAATCTACTTAAAATGAAGGAATTTTGAGCTGGCAACAACATTTTTTTGTCTTAGATATGTATTTTCACAAAATTGATTAGAAATGCAATTTTAAAAAGAGTAAATAGTATTATAAACTAAATAAAAATCAACAAATAAAGAGAGAAATATGGAGAAGATAAAGAAAAATAGAGAAGTGATATTTGATATTCACTTGGGAATATCTACAACCAACATTACAAGCCCTATTTATAAGCTCACAATTGCATAGGGATTTACAAGGATTAATTATGAATAATAATTACAACATTTAATCTCTTAGGGGTTATAGAAATTTTCCTACGGGGGCTATGGATATCTATTAACATAATTATTTATAACGCTCCCCTTTTATATGTCCATTGAATGAATATGTCTCGTTAAAATCTTACTAAGAAAAATCATATGGGAAAAAATCATAGTGAAGGAAAAAAAGTACATAATCCACATAGAAAGAATTTTCTCATTAAAAACCTTGTTAGAAAAACTCAATGGGACAAAACCATGGTCAAGGGAAAAAGAGTGCAACTATTTACTCCCCGTCATAGAAACATCACTTCAGGTCTTCTAGACTTGCTTAATGCATGACAAGAACATCAACATGATTTGATGAAATAACTGTTACAATCTAAATTCTAGATAGTTATGATATATCATACTCTCCATGTTTGAACATATAACATGTTTAAGATTTAGCTTTTTATGGATTAGACAAATACCATGCATATACATAATCAACTTAGCTCAATTTAAGGTTTGTTATAATAAAACAAACTCGTGATAATTGTTCCTTAAAGGTAACAAAATAATATTTAATATATATATATAGCTAATAAGTTTACAACAAATATTATATCTTATTGTGTATTATTAATAACATTCATAAGTGCACCTATTGCACTAAGATATGGTATTTCATGACCAAAAAGTTATGTTTTGTCATCTCAAGGTTGGAAGAGATCATTTTTACTATCAAGTGAAACGACAAATGAAATACTCAATCGATGTGTGTTATCCATATGTAAAATCATTTTGAGACATTTTCTGTATGATTTGATTGAAGAATAAAAATTACATCACTTAAATGATTACTTTGCAAGTTCCAATGCTAAACTTTATTTTTCTAAAATACTTAATCTCAATTTTGTTTGAAGGACGGTTTATTACTGTAACGTCCAGTTATTTTGAAGTGAATTATTTATTTATTTATTTATTTTATTTATTTATTTTAATTACGTATTTAAGGTTAATTTAAAAGTAGTAATTTTGATTTTAGTAGTTAATTTCGCCCGAAATTCTTTTTAATCGTTTTAATACTTTAAATTCGCTTAGGCCAATTAATAATTATTAATCACCTTTAGATTAATTTAAGAGCTTCGGGTTTCTATTTAGAAGTCAAAAGTCATAAAAGAACGCAACCGTCATTTCCGATTTCTTAAAAATATCAAAAACACTATTCACTCATCTTTAAAAATCACAAAGTTGACCAAAGTCTTCATTTTTTTCTTCCTCCTTCTTCCTCAAAACCGTAGCTCTCTTGGGGGATTAGGGGATTTTTGGTTTTTCTTTGTTTCTCGGCGGATCGGCTCAATTTCGGTTGCATCGGAAAGCCCTCGAGTCTAGGATTCCTTTCCACCTAACAACCGTGCCTTACACCCGTGATCTACGGACTTCTCGGTAACTTAAAGTTCAAACCCTAAGCTCCAAATAGTGTTTTAATGGAGTTTTCATTTTGAATCTTCAATTTCTTGCCGTTAAACTCGATGACTTTTATTACGGGAGTTGTTTTTAGTAATTTTGACAACTTTCCCTAAACCCTAAAACCGAGTTTCAGTTGAAGCCCTTCCCGTTTGAATTTTACATCGTGGGGGTTGTTTTGGGGTTTACTTTTATTGATATGATGTTTATTGAAATTAAATTTGGAAAATTGTTTATTGTTCAAAAATCCGAATCATCAATACCCGTTGAAATTGGGATTTTCGAAACTACTTAAAACCAACTCGAAACACCTCTAAAGTGTCTAAAAGCCAGAAAACCGAACCCGAAACCCATTTTGCAATGAGGGGCCGAGAGCACCCTTTGGTTTTTCCGGGGTTCTTCGTCGTTTTGAGCTTTTAGATATTAATTGATCGATGTATGATTTATTAATGATCATTAGATATACTTTTAATTGTAGGTGTTTCGAATCGTTGTTTCATCGCCAATCGGAGACTTGGAGCGAAACTTTTTGGCTAAGGTGAGAATAAATAGGATTTAAAGTAGTTTTAGAAACCGAATAAGTTGAACGGTTTGTAGAATCGGAAGTTGAGATTAAGATTTAATTCTAAGAGTAAAAGAAAGTGAGCTAGTGCCCTTTAGATTAGGAGCTAGTTCTTTGGGTCAAAACTTTGGAGTTTTCAAGGGAACGTTGAACTTTTGAAAGTTCTAAGTTAGAATCGTTCCGGAGATCAAAATGGATCATTGGAAGTTAAAGAATCCAAACCTTTAGATAGAATGGTTAAAGGAATTCGAAAATAGAACTTTGGATTTTTGTTGGAAGTTTAGAATCCTTGGAAGTGTAGATTACTTATTTAAGATAAGATATACTTTTATTAAAGTATCGGAAGTTCGATCTACTTAATGTTCTTCTGGAATTTCTATCTTTTTACTTTATGCATAAGGACATCTATGATCCTTTTACTTATGTCCTTTACTTTATTCCCTTTACTTTATGCTCCATTCATATTTTACGTTTATTTACTTTTGCGAGCATACCATAACATCTCGCACCATAACATATTGCACCATAACATCTCGCATCATTGAATGGAAGGGGAGAATGTTGGACCCTACGGAGAATGTCCGCATCACCTTCAGAGAAAAAGAAAAGAAAATGAGAAAGAAATGAAGGGGAGAATGATGGATCCTATAGGGAAAGTCCACATCACCTTCATATAAAAAGAAGAGAAAGTGAGAAAGAAAAGAAGGGGAGAATGTTGGACCCTACGGGGAATGTCCGCATCACCTTCAGATAAAAAGAAAAGAAAGTGAGAAAGAAAAGGAGGGGAGAATGTTGGACCCTACGGGGATTGTCCGCATCACCTTCTTCATTCATAAGGTTGAATGGTTGATACTACGGGAAATGTCCACGTTACCTTCATTCATGCATAAAGGGCGAATGCGAATCCTACAGGATGTCCTCATTACCATCATGCATATGATCGATGGAAATATATCTCATGGATAGAGAATCAAGATGTTATATTTATGCAAAATTTATTTACTTTTCTTGTTTATGTTATAATAAGTTAATGGATGAGAGTTAGACTAGGTGTGCTAGTATTATCATCCTATGGAGATTATGATTATGAAAGTTAGTTTTCTAGAGATTAGAGAACTATAGAAAGGATTATGTAAGACGTACTTTTCTAGAGAGAAAAGAAATGAAATTGATGTATAGCCAAGTGGTATAGGAAAAAAGAATGAGATTGAATTGGATAATGAGAGAATACAAGGGCGTATTGAACCATGCATAATTATTAAGTGATACATATGTAAGAGAACTAGTTTTTCACTAAATTGGAAGATCTCATATTTGGGAGAATAAGATTTGATGTAAACCTTGTATATAGTATAAGGTATATAAAGAAAATGAGATATAAATTCTATATGCATTTACGAAACCATACCCAGAAATGCTTGGAATGTAGTTCCACAATTATATTGGAGAATTGGTAAGTAAAAGTGGAACACTTATTATAAACTCTTTGAATGGATTGATAGCAAAGAGTAAGTATGTTCTTGGACACGAATCCGGATACGGGTTTGGGGTCTAACTTTACTTTTTATTTTGTTTATTCTCACTGTGCTTAAGTTGATAGCTCATGATATTACAAACATTTCAGGTAATGTTTGGGGTTGTGGGAGAGGAGCTGGTGAGCGCTTGATCGAGAGGATGATGACACAGAGATGGACTAGATACTTGTAAAAGACCATGGTCTCATTTTGTTATGTTGTGTCTTTTGAGATGTAAATTATATATAGCTCTTAAGAGCTTTTCGTCTTTACGTTTATGTTTATAACTCTTTTGAACTCCTTGTTAGGAACTTAATGTTCCTTGTGTTTTTAGATTTCAGAATTTAAGATGTAAACAGGTTCTGGCTAGCCAATTTTCAAACATAACCACGCCATTTTTCTTAAAATATAAAGACTTCCGCTGTGTTTTATATCTAAATTATTTAAAAATAGTCGGGTCGTCACAGTTGGTATCTGAGCCTTAGGGTTCTGTAGACTACATGCGATGCATGTTTGTTTTCATGTTTTGTTTTAAGTCCATTCTCAAGTCATCATCTGAGATCAGCAGCACCAAGTATGCTTATAACTTCTATTCTCATGCTTTATTTCTTTGATATTGAAAGAGTTATGAGAATATTGTTAGAAGTTAATGATGTTTGTGATATTTCACATCCTTGTAAAACCACTATGTAGTTATGTTTATTTGACCCATTTTGAGATTTGGGTAAGGGTGTTGAGAAGGTGAATGACCCCGTGCAGTTTTGGAGGTTATACACCTCATTAAGCGTATTGACGTAATGTCAAGGTAAAGGAGATGAGATACTCCGAGAGATCAATCGTTTGATCCTTAAAGCTGATTAAAGTGTTATTGTCACACAATTTCTAAGTAGTGATCTTAGTAGATGTGTGTGGACATTTAGGTGTAGAAAGGGGACATGTTTGTCTGGAGCCCTGTATTAAGAGATGAAACACCTGTTTGAGGTGAGAAATTGTTGAAAAGAAATCGGTCTGGCTCGGGTCCAGCAACCTAGACATAACTCAATGGACAAGTTCCTGGTTTGAGTTGAGAAAGTTGAATTAGAGTAAGTTGTAAATCTTTTCGGTAGTATTGTGCTAAAAGGAATAGGTGTTGACACTCAAAAGAGAATGTAAGGACTTTACGTGATAAGTCTCAACGAGGACCATTAATGACAATGTTAATTGGTGAATGGCCTAGTTTGGTCGCTATTACACTATGGAGTATCAATGTGAAATTGGATTATACTCGAGGTTGAGTAATGAAGATCCATATTCAGTAAATTATCAAGATCGACTAACACTAAGTTGAGTGTTGCTATTCGATTGAAGTATAGAAGGAAGTTGATGGACCGTGATATCGGTAACTTCTATAAGGTAATGAGATGGTTTGGTGAACATCAATTCACATTGTGTTTGACCATCTAATTGGACGGTGAACTTTGAGAAACTTGTAGGTCGTAGTTTGGACCTACTGAGTCTTTTCAAGATAGACTCTAAAGTGAATCCTATGTTGGAAGGTTAGAATGTTATTTGGACTAAGGTGTTTGACAGACACCAGTTTCGCTTTATAAGAAAGGAAACGATCTATGAAGCCGAGATCATTCAAGATTTTGTATAAGGAGGCTTAGGGGTTATCCTTATCTTGTATGTCGCATATTATGAAAGGAAGGGAAAACTAGCTACTACATACAGATTTCCTCTCAAGAAAAGAAGACAGAAGATGACGATGCCAGTCAAGGGATACCGTAGAAGCAGCAACAGCAGCAACATCAACAACAACAGGTTCGAGGTGGAGCTCAACATGGACAGCCAAAAGTACAAGGATAAGATCATCCTTACTACAATAGTTGTGCCAGTTTCCATTTAAGGAAATGCACGCTTCCATCAAGATGCTATGTTGTGATCAAACTTGGAATCACGCCACTTTTAGAATGCTTATAAGATACAACCATCACAACATAGTAGTAAGGTTAGGATTATCGGGAAAAGCTGCCGTTATGGTAGTGATTTATACTTTGTTATTTTCAGGCCGTTTGGCTTTTATTCTGTTTAATTCTGGAGCTAGCCACTCTTTTATTTTATCTTGTTATGATGAGTTGGCAGCTCTTGAGTCGAGACTGTTGAGTTTTGAGATGTGTGCTTTTACCCCAATGGTGAAGCTTATTATTGTAATAGTGCGTATGGCACTCATGACATGTGCATTATAAGTAGATGTTCACGTTTTACTTTGATTGTTATGCATATGTCTGATTTTGATGTGATATTGATTATGGATTGGCTATTATCCAACCATACCATTATAGTTGTACTGAGAAAGTTTTGATTTTAAGAGTCCATGTGGGACTAGTTTATGTTTTCATGGGTTTAGTAGCCGAGTAGCACCCACTTTGATATCTATGATAGAAGCTAGAATGCTTCTAAGTGATGTAGTTTGAGTTTATTTAGCTAGTGTTGTCGATACGTCTGTACCGGAAACTAGCTGAGTTAAAAGAGCTTAAGAGTCAGTTATAGGAACTCTTAAACTCAGAGTTTATTCACCCTAGTGCGTCCTCATAGGGAGCACCTTGTTGTTGTGAAAAAAAGATAGTTCAGTGAGACTGTGCATTGATTATTGAGGGTTGAATCAAGCTACAGTGAAAAATAAGAATCATTTGCATATGATTGATGATCTATATGATCAGTTGGGAAGAAACCGCTATCTTTTCAAAGATAGATTTGAGATCCGGTTAAATCTGTTGAAGATTCGGGATTAAGATAATCCTAAAACTGTTTTTAGGACGCGTGATGGATATTATGAGTTTGTAGTCATGTCTTTTGACTTAACCAACGCATCTGTAGCTTTTATGGATTTTATCCATATTGTGTTCAAGAGGTACATCAATTCTATTGATGTTGTGAGTAATGAAGACAGTCTGAATTATTCTAAGACTGAGGAGATGCATGATATGCATGTGAAGGAATTTTGACATTATTAAGAAATCAGAAGTGTATTCTAAGTTCTCAAAGTGTGAGTTTTGGCTAAAAGAAATGGCATTTTTGGCCATGTGTTATCAAGAAGAGGATTATATATTGATTCCTCTAAGATGGAGGCATATAGTAGTTGGCCTAGACTGACGGGTGTGCCTAAGATTCTATTAGTTTCTAAGGCTTACAGACTTGTTTTCGAGAGGCAGAGCTAGACATGCCTAGTCAATCTATCTTTGTTTTACAGATAGTTCGTAATACATCGTAAGAGGCTTTGAGTGCCTTCAGGATCGACCTTTGAAAAGAACTGTTGGGGGAGGCTCACAGTTCTATCAGTTCTGTTCATCCAGGCAATACAAAGAGGTACGAGAACCGGACAATAGTATTGATGACCTGGGATGAAACATGAGATTGTTAAGTATGTGAGTAGGTGCTTGATTTGTTAGCAAGTCAAGGTCCTAAAGATCCACTGGGTTGTCTTAACCTTTGAAAGTGCTTGAATGGAAATGGGAGAAGATTTCCATGGATTTTATCAAGGTTTGCCGAAGACGGCAAAGAATTATGAAATCATTTGGGTGATTGTAGACCATTTGATGAAAAACCGCACACTTTACTCTTGGAAGGATCATCTATCCAGTTAAGACTAGTGTACAGTGGTACCTATGAAAGATTGATAGATTGTGGTGTGCCGGTGAAGATTTTATCAAATCGAGACATACACTTTGTCTCGAAGTTTTGGCACTGTTAGGGCACTTTTTGGTAGAAAGTGTCGTTCTCTCACTCATTAAGATGAGGTTGGAGGAAAGAGACTTTTGGTACTCAAGTTGTAACAAATGACTAGCAAGTCTATCATTTGTTTAGAGAAAGGTTAAGGTTAACCAAAGTTGACGACAGGATTCGGTGTAGTCCGTTCAAGTTGTAGTAGTGGATCTCGTATACTTCAAGTGGCACCAATGAAGGGTGTTATGAAAGTTGGGAATCAGGGTCAGTTGAGCCCTAGATTTATTGGCCTATCGAAATACTCAATCGAGTAGAAGTGGTAGCTTATTGTTTAGATTTACCACTTTCGTTATTGGCCGTTTGTAGTGTTTTCCATGTATTGATTTTTCAGAAATACATGGTGAATCCGTTCCACGTGATTGATTATGAACTAGTAGTTTTGAATGCTAATATGTCTTGTGAGAAGACACCCGTTAAGATAAGAGCATTCGAACAAAAGTGATGAGAAATAAAAAAGAATTCACTTGGTTAAGGTTCTTTGAAAGAACCAAGTGTCAAAAGACGCAACGTGGGAACGTGAGGATGAGATACAGTCTAAGTACCATTGCTTTATTCGCTAAGTGAACGCACTTTTTAAGGACGAAAAGTCTTTTAAGGAGGGTAGACTGTAACGTCCCGTTATTTTGAAGTGATTTTTTTTTTTTTTTAATTATGTATTTAAGGTTAATTTAAAAGTAGTAATTGCGATTTTAGTATTTAATTTCGGCCGAAATTCTTTTTAATCGTTTTAATACTTTAAATTCACTTCGGTGACATTAATAATTATTAATAGACCAATTAATAATTATTAATCACCTTTAGATTAATTTAAGAGCTTCGGGTTTTGATTTAGAAGTCAAAAGTTATAAAAGGACGCAACCGTCATTTCCGATTTCTTAAAAATATCAAAAACACTATTCACTAATCTTTAAAAATCACAAAGTTGACCAAAGTCTTCATTTTTTCTTCCTCCTTCTTCCTCAAAACCGTAGCTCTCTTGGGGGATTAGAGGATTTTTTATTTTTCTTCGTTTCTCGGCGGATCGGCTTGATTTCGGTTGCATCGGAAAGCCCTTGAGTCTAGGATTCCTTTCCACATAACAATCGTACCTTACACCCGTGATCTACGGACTTCTCGGTAAGTTAAAGTTCAAATCCTAAGCTCCAAATAGTGTTTTAATGGAGTTTTCATTTTGAATCTTCGATTTCTTGCCGTTAAACTCGATGACTTTTATTACGGGAGTTGTTTTTAGTAATTTTGACAACTTTCCCTAAACCCTAAAACCGAGTTTCAGTCTAAGCCCTTCCCGTTTGAATTTTACATCGTGGGGGTTGTTTTGGGGTTTACTTTTATTGATATGATGTTTACTGAAATTAAATTCGGGAAATCGTTTATTGTTCAAAAACCCGAATCATCGATACCCGTTGAAATCGGGATTTTCGAAACTACTTAAAACCAACTCGAAACAACTCTAAAGTGCCTAAAAGCCGGAAAACCGAACCCGAAACCCATTTTACAATGAGGGGCCGAGGGCACCCTTGGGTTTTTCCGGGGTTGTTCGTCGTTTTGAGCTTTTAGATGTTAATTGATCGATGTATGATTTATTAATGATCGTTAGATATACTTTTAATTGTAGGTGTTTCGGATCGTTGTTTCATCGCGCTATCGGAGACTTGAAGCGAAACTTTTTGGCTAAGGTTAGAATAAATAGGATTTAAAAGTACTTTTAGAAACCGAATAAGTTGAACGGTTTGTAGAATCGGAAGTTGAGATTAAGATTCGATTCTAAGAGTAAAAGAAAGTGAGCTAGTGCCCTTTAGATTAGGAGCTAGTTCTTTGAGTCAAAATTTTGGAGTTTTCGAGGGAACGTTGAACTTTTGAAAGTTCTAAGTTAGAATCATTCCGGAGATCAAAATGGATCATTGGAAGTTAAAGAATCCAAACCTTTAGATAGAATGGTTAAAGGAATTTGAAAATAGAACTTTGGATTTTAGTTGGAAGTTTAGAATCCTTGGAAGTGTAGCTTACTTATTTAAGATAAGATATACTTTTATTAAAGTATCGGAAGTTCGATCTACTTAATGTTCTTCCGGAATTTCTATCTTTTTACTTTATGCATAAGGACTTCTATGATCCTTTTACTTATGTCCTTTACTTTATACCCTTTACTTTATGCTCCATTCATATTTTACGTTTATTTACTTTTGCGAGCATACCATAACATCTCACACCATAACATATTGCACCATAACATCTCGTATCATTGAAAGGAAGGGGAGAATGTTGGACCCTACGGAGAATTTTCGCATCACCTTCAGAGAAAAAGAAAAGAAATAAGAAAGAAATGAAGGGGAGAATGATGGATCCTACGGGGAAAGTCCACATCACCTTCATAGAAAAAGAAAAGAAAGTGAGAAAGAAAAGAAGGGAGAATGTTGGACCCTACGGGGAATGTCCGCATCACCATGAGAGAAAAAGAAAAGAAAGTGAGAAAGAAAAGGAGGGGAGAATGTTGGACCCTGCGGGGATTGTCCACATCACCTTCTTCATTCATAAGGTTGAATGGTGGATACTACGGGAAATGTCCACGTTACCTTCATTCATGCATAAAGGGCGAATGCGAATCTTACAGGATGTCCTCATTACCTTCATGCATATGATTGATGGAAATATATCTCATGGATAGAGAATCGAGATGTTATATTTATGCAAAGTTTATTTACTTTTCTTGTTTATGTTATAATAAGTTAATGGATGAGAGTTAGACTAGGTGTGCTAGTATTATCATCCTATGGAGATTATGATTATGAAAGTTAGTTTTCTAGAGATTAGAGAACTATAGAAAGGATTATGTAAGACGTACTTTTTTAGAGAGAAAATAAATGAAATTGATGTCTAGCCAAGTCCTATAGAAAAAAGGAATGAGACTGAATTGGATAATGAGAGAATACAAGGGCGTATTGAACCTTGCATAATTATTAAGTGATACATATGTAAGAGAACTAGTTTTTCACTAAATTGGAAGATCTCATATTTGGGAGAATAAGATTTGATGTAAACCTTGTATATAGTATAAGGTATATAAAGAAAATGAGATATAAATTCTATATGCATTTATGAAACCATACCCAGAAATGCTTGGAATGTAGTTCCACAATTATATTGGAGAATTGGTAAGTAAAAGTGGAACACTTGATATAAACTCTTTGAATGGATTGATAGCAAAGAGTAAGTATGTTCTTGGACACGAATCCGGATACGAGTTTGGGGTCTAACTTTACTTTTTATTTTGTTTATTCTCACTGGGCTTAAGTTGTTAGCTCATGATATTACAAACATTTCAGGTAATGTTTGGGGTCGTGGGAGAGGAGCTGGTGCGCGCTTGATCGAGAGGATGATGACACAAAGATGGACTAGATACTTGTAAAAGACCATGGTCTCATTTTGTTATGTTGTGTCTTTTGAAATGTAAATTGTATATAGCTCTTAAGAGCTTTTCGTCTTTACTTTTATGTTTATAACTCTTTTGAACTCTTGGTTAAGAACTTAATGTTCCTTGTGTTTTTAGATTTCAGAATTTAATATGTAAACAGGTTTTGGCTAGCCAATTTTAAAATATAACCACGCCATTTTTCTTAAAATATAAAGACTTCCGCTATGTTTTATATCTAAATTATTTAAAAATAGTCGGGTCGTCACAATTGCCTTAGAAAGGACTTCAAGAATTTCAATAATATTTAAATCAACAACATATACTACTGGGGTTTCTACCCTAAATCCTATGTAATCCAATTAAACTATAAATAAATAAAGGAATTATTAATTAGTAATATTTACATTGTCATTTATTATTAGTTTAATAAATATAATCCATCATAAGATCCAGAGTTACTTATGATAACTTAAAGTGAGCATATGATGCGGGAAGATTCACTTAAGTGTAACTCAAATAGTCTGTGGTTGATAACTCTATAAAATAGAGTTATTTGGTCCTATTTTAATGCCTGTGTGATAATTATTTTATTGAACTTTGCTCATATTTTGCACACTTTGAACTCATTTAGAATCATTCTTTAATAAAGCTTATTTTGAGAAAACTCGAGTTTTAGCACTTTAAATAATATGTTGGAAGTGTTTTATGCTTTCGGTATTCTAATCTTGTCATTTTGAATGAAAGAAAGCCTTAAAAAGTTATAAATTTCATGCAGGAACAATGGGAAAAAGTGCATATTTTACAACAGTGCGCTGCAGCACACTGGAGCCGTCTGAACAGTAGTAGCAGATCACGATTTTTGGCCCAAAAAGCTATCTTTTTGGGCACGTTTCAGGACATCCACACAGGAAATAATAAGCCCATCATTGGGGTCCAACTTAGGACCAATTTTTAAAGAGATTAAAGAAAAGCCCAAGCCCAAAACATAAGAGGAGAAGAATTAACTTAGATCTAAAGAGGCTAAAAACGTGAAAGGTGGGAGAGGAGACTGAACGTGAAAACAGAGGCAGAGAGGCTGGGAACGTGACTTGGAAGGAAGCTTTTCCTAAGGGGAAATTTTTTTGCAACTCTTCCTCTATGGATTATACTTTCTTTTAATTATTTTTTCTTTTTCTTCTTCTTCTCCATTATTAGGTTATGTTAGGTTTAGTTTTTATTTTGTTAAACTCTTTTGTTGATTTAGGTTTTGCTATGAACTAAATTTCTTAGGTTGGAATTGATGGATGAACCCTAAGGGGGATTAGTTTTCATAGCTTTGAATGAAATCAGTTTTTATGCTCAATCAATAGTTCGATAATTTTTATCTCTTCACGTATGCTTGATCAACCTAAGTAAATTGCTTAGTTTAGTTTTAATGCTGAAAAGGTTTAAATTGAATGGAAGAATATTGATTGATAAGGGTTAACGATCCTTGAAATTGTTTTTGGTAATGCATAGACATGTGTTTACACCTTAAAGCCTAAACCGGAACATTAAAACATATTTTTTAATCTAATTTTACCTAGACATAGGATTTTAATTGGATTAGGAATTAGAATCATGTTAGGCTTGACGAAGTCACTTGAACAATTGGGTTTACTTGTATAAAAAGTGTATTTATTATTGCAAATTGCTGCAGCACAGCCACAACACTATTTCAGCATTATGAATTCTAAGGCTCTTTAGGGGGATTCTTGATTTTCCAACCGTTTGTGATATGAATCATCCCGGCCCCAAATATCAAAGAATGGGCAATATTGAAGTCCAAGGTTTCAATCAAGAAAAGATCAAGAATCCGAAGACTAAACGAGTGAAGATTGACTTTCTTGGGCATTTGCAAGGATATTGGGTTACATACTTGACTAATGAAGAAAATGAGTTTAAAAAAATACTAAACTCATGGGATATTTGTTTCAAAGAGCTCCAAAGAAAATCGCGCATGAAAACATTCAAACGAGTGAAAATGACATCAAAAATGGCGATTGACACTTGTAGTTTTGTCTATTTTCATCCAATTTCGAATTTTAGTACTTTATTTGAGTTTTATTAATTTAGTTTCATTTATTATTATTATTAATAATGTAATAGGGAAGAATTTACTTTGTTTCCTTAGTTTTTAAAACTTGGAGCCCAAGTTTAGAAGATTAGGAAAACTTTCCTAATTTGAATTAGGAAAGTCTAGTTTTTTGCCTTTTTATCATTAGATCTTTAATTCCCTTGATATTTTCGACCAAGCTAGGGTTTCTTAGGCTATTTAAAGCCTCTTTTGTAAGCTTTACTATCAGAATATCAATAAATGAAAATCCTTTTGTTTTGGTTTAAGCTTTTGCTTTGAAAAACCTCTTTGTAATTCATGTTCTTGAATTGCATGTTTAGAGTCATTCAAGTCCAATTGATCATTGTTCTTGTGGAGTGCCTCAACCTTAATTAAAGAAATCTATTCTTGAATTAGGGGATTGATCGATTAGGTCATCATCTTCCCAACCTCGCCTAAAGGTTGATTCAAATTGTTAAGGGTTTTCAAGCTTTTCCGTTCAAGGGTCCATCATCCGGTTCTTGAATCCGTCAACGCTTGAGGGTTCGTATCATTTGGTATCAGAGCTTGCTCTGGGAGAGAGTTATCAAAGGTAAATTCGTTTACTTCATCACCTACGTCTTCACTTTTTCTAATCCCCCATCAAAACCGCTTTCATTAAAAAAAAAAAAAAAACAGAAATTTCCAGATTTTTGTTCCAACTTGTACATCACCTACTGACCTCGTCCCTTCACCTTTTCCTACGAAATTTTTTTCCAATCTGTTTATTTTTCGATCCTCTACAAAATTACAGAAGACATCAAATCCAAAATCAGAACTTAAATCACCTAAAAACTCGTTTCAAAGTTCGAATACCAAGCAGTTTTTTTTCTTCATCTTCCAAAACCCTAATTTTTTTGCAACCACAAAATTCTTCCATTATGACAATACATACTAGAGATATCAAGTGTAATAAATGTCGTGGAAGGGGGCATATTCGGGAGCTGTGCCCTAACAAGATAGATTTGGCTCTAGAAGGAGATGAAACTAAAGAAGAAGAAAGAGAGAGATTGAAGAGGATGGAACAAGAACAACAAAAAAGAAGAGAGAAAAGGGAGTCGGTGAAGCGAGAGAGATTTGAGCGAGAAGAAAAGGAGAAAATAAAGAAGCAAGAAGAGTTGAGAAAATTAGAGCAAGAAAAGCAAGCTCTCGTTAGAAGAATTGAGAGGAAAAGGAAATTATTGGCCACACCACCTCTCTTTGCACTCGAGTATCATATGGGAAGTTTCAACCTAAACCCTTTGCAAGATTTTGTTTATGATTTTTTGCAGGAAATCAATGCCAATAATGGTGCCACAAATGCTTTAACAATTGGCGAACTTTTCAAGGGAGACTCTACCATGATCAAACCTTTAGATTCGAGGACGAATCTTTTCGAGTTGGAGAGAATGATATGAATCATCCCGGCCCCAAATATCAAAGAATGATGGGTTTCAACAAGAAAAGATCAAGAACGAAGACTAAGCGAGTGAAATGACTTTCTTGGGCATTTGCAAGGATATTGGGTTACATACTTGACTAATGAAGAAAATGAGTTTAAAACACTACTAAACTCATGGGATATTTGTTTCAAAGAGCTCCAAAGAAAATCGCGCATGAAAACATTCAAGCGAGTGAAAATGACATCAAAAATGGCGATTGACACTTGTAGTTTTGTCTATTTTCATCCAATTTCGAATTTTAGTACTTTATTTGAGTTTTATTAATTTAGTTTCATTTATTATTATTATTAATAATGTAATAGGGAAGAATTTACTTTGTTTCCTTAGTTTTTAAAACTTGGAGCCCAAGTTTAGAAGATTAGGAAAACTTTCCTAATTTGAATTAGGAAAGTCTAGTTTTTGCCTTTTTATCATTAGATCTTTATTTCCCTTGATATTTTCGACCAGCTAGGGTTTCTTAGGCTATTTAAAGCCTCTTTTGTAAGCTTTACTATCAGAATATCAATGAATGAAAATCCTTTTGTTTTGGTTTAAGCTTTTGCTTTGAAAAACCTCTTTGTAATTCATGTTCTTGAATTGCATGTTTAGAGTCATTCAAGTCCAATTGATCATTGTTCTTGTGTAGTGCCTCAACCTTAATTAAAGAAATCTATTCTTGAATTAGGGGATTGATCGATTAGGTCATCATCTTCCCAACCTCGCCTAAAGGTTGATTCAAATTGTTAAGGGTTTTCAAGCTTTTCCGTTCAAGGGTCCATCATCCGGTTCTTGAATCCGTCAACGCTTGAGGGTTCGTATCATTGGATGAAAATAGACAAAACTACAAGTGTCAATCGCCATTTTTGATGTCATTTTCACTCGTTTGAATGTTTTCATGCGCGATTTTCTTTGGAGCTCTTTGAAACAAATATCCCATGAGTTTAGTAGTGTTTTAAACTCATTTTCTTCATTAGTCAAGTATGTAACCCAATATCCTTGCAAATGCCCAAGAAAGTCAATCTTCACTCGTTTAGTCTTCGGATTCTTGATCTTTTCTTGATTGAAACCTTGGACTTCAATATTGCCCATTCTTTGATATTTGGGGCCGGGATGATTCATATCATTCTCTCCAACTTCGAAAAGATTCGTCCTCGAATCTAAAGGTTTGATCATGGTAGAGTCTCCCTTGAAAAGTTCGCCAATTGTTAAAGCATTTGTGGCACCATTATTGGCATTGATTTCCTGCAAAAAATCATAAACAAAATCTTGCAAAGGGTTTAGGTTGAAACTTCCCATATGATACTCGAGTGCAAAGAGAGGTGGTGTGGCCAATAATTTCCTTTTCCTCTCAATTCTTCTAACGAGAGCTTGCTTTTCATGCGCGATTTTCTTTGGAGCTCTTTGAAACAAATATCCCATGAGTTTAGTAGTGTTTTAAACTCATTTTCTTCATTAGTCAAGTATGTAACCCAATATCCTTGCAAATGCCCAAGAAAGTCAATCTTCACTCGTTTAGTCTTCGGATTCTTGATCTTTTCTTGATTGAAACCTTGGACTTCAATATTGCCCATTCTTTGATATTTGGGGCCGGGATGATTCATATCAGTTTGTCTCTACATAGTTTAATAACTTTAATCTTCTTGCATATTTTAGGAGTAATTTCAGCAACTTTATACCATCTTACTTATTTTCCATATTTAAGTTAGAATTTCGTCATTTAGTTTTGCATAATTTCACAATTTTAGTTGTTTAGTTTCATAAATCATATCACCCCAAATTTATCATTGTTTTTATTTTCTTTAAGCTATTTGTTAAACACCACTTTAAGTCACTAATCCTCGTGGGAACGATCTTTCTTATCACCTTATTACTTGTTAGACTACATGCACTTGCGTATCACAAACTCACACAACAGTGGTATATGAATAAAGGTTGGGTGCCTTATTTCTGGTAACACCACTAGCACGGCCCACTTGTGAATTGGCAGAAGTGATCTCATCTGGATTGCTCATGTAGAGACATGTGAATGGGGGTTTTACTGCAATAGAGATTGTAGTAGACTGAACTAAGATAAACTTACTGTCTTCTGGGAAAGCTGTTACAGAAAGACACTTCGTTTATCAATCGGTTGATCATGTACAATTGATCTTACTCCTGAGTGGATTACGAACTCCTGTTCGCAAGAGACAAGCCTTTGATTTGCATAGGTGAGAATGACGCGATATAGTTCGCTCAATAAACCGGAGTTTAGAATTTGGTTTTGGAATTTATTTGTTATAAACTAAGTATTTTGAATAACCATCCAATCACACTTTGGAACTTTGTAATATAATTGTAAAGGAATATCTACCTAAATAATTCTTATTTAAAATATTCCCAAACTTGGTTCATACGAAATGAGAACCAATAGTTATTACATAATTCAAAATAAAAACAAATTGATCATTAAACTAAACTAGAAAACTATGGTTTTGGGAAGAGGAATATTTTCTTCCCTTGTAGACTATTGTAAAATCGGTTACGAGGAGAATAGGAAGAAGAAGAGTTTTCAATTTCGAAAATTGAAATTAGAAGCTTTTGAATCAACAACCAAGATGTTTGTATTTATACGCAAAACAGTTTTCCAATCGAGTTAGAAAGTACTATCAAAATAAATACAAGATAAATGCCAAGAATAAAATCAAATTTTATTTCTTATTTATCTTACGTGTCAATTTTATGTGCATAAAATCAATAAGAAAAACTAACTTTTCTTTGTTTTAATTTGTCTTTGGTTAAACATTCTTTTATATATTTATTTTAGACAAAATAATTCAATAATTATTTCCTAAAATATCATATATGTGTTGATTTTGGTATTCAAATAATTTAAACCAAAATTCTATTGAATTCACTAATTCAATTCTAGATTCTTCCTTATTAATAAATCTTATTTATTAACTCTTGATATTTATTTCAATAAATCAATTATTCAAATAAAATATCATGTTCCGATTTTGTATATTATTAATAAATATTTATTATTTTCTATTTAAATAATCGACATTATTTAAATTAATAATAAATATGTTATTTACTATTATCCTTTTAAATAATCACTGTTATTTAAAATTAATATTAAATGTTAATTATTAATTTCCATTCAGGTAAACACATTACCTAAATAATTAATAATTATTTATCAATAATATTTTATTATTAATTACCATTTAAATAAACACATTATTTAAATAATTAATAACAATGATATTAATTTCCATTTAAATAAACTCATTATTTAAATAATTAATATTGTCAGTTTATTTAAGTAAACTATTTTACTTAAATTATTCATTTCCTTTTCTAGGAAACATAGTTCTCATCGTTCATTTTGTTATTTCCAAGTATAGTGACTAAAGCAGATGCTATATTACTGAAAATTAAATAAACCTTATCTTAGTAATCTAACATGCATTCAACATTCAAATACTCAAAGTTTTGACATATAATTAAATATGATGCATGAATGCGAACATATTAATGAACAGAAAAGCCCTAAAACATGTTACTATGTCACGATATTTTAATGAACCGGTGAAGTGTCGTCGAATGATAGGTCAGTTACCATCATTAAAACGAGATGCCACTCGAACAATTGACAACTCCAGAATAACTCATCTTCCTATGTCATTGTTTACCGTGTATTTGGTCCAGAGTTTTGATAACAAAATTTATCAAATTTCTTTTAAGTGTGACCCACTAATTTAGTCTTTTAAATAAAATTGAAGAGTGTCTACGAAGTGTAGATTCAGTCTTCAATCAATCTCATTTAAAATTCTTTATCCCTTTCGGGAGACCCAACTTGATATTGATTTATACAATAAACCTTCCTATGGGAATGAACACTGCAGCAGTGTTACAGAGGCCATGTATAAATCTCACGTTTGAGCCCATTAGTGGAGACCATAGGATACATTGACATGTTTCCTTCTCCCACTTAATATTTTGAGTTAGGGTTTCATAACTTAGACTAATTCAGGCTAATTTATTAATCCAAGTTTTAATTAACCTAATCAATTTTAACTCTTAAATTGGTTAGATTAATTTTATAATTGTGATTGTTCAAGTTTTCCTAATTTAAACTAATCACATTATGCGCCGTCTTAATAATTTTGATTTATTAATTTGAACTTTTCTCCCAGGATCGCTCCCAGCTAAGGCGCTCCGTGTTAGGGGAACTTTATGAAACTTCATCGCCTGGGCGAGCTTTCCGCTGAGATCCGTTCAATTTAATTAATCTAAATTATTAATTTTTAATTAACCCTTAATTAAAAGTTTCTATTTGTTTATCTTATATGGATTTTGGCCCAATTGTTTAAACAATAATTCCATATTACAAATAATTCATTTAGTTTCTATTCAACATTTAAACTAGATTTAACTTTTGAATTTTAACTAAATAAGCATGCTTTTAATTCTAAAACAATTAGAATATAATTTTCGATAATAACATTTATAAAATAAAATTATAGCATGCTTCACATGCATTAGCATATAATAACACATATTATATCATGATGCATGTATGTACAATTAATAAAATCATACAACCTATGGTGGGATTTTCTACATGACATACTTTTATGCATGAACATTATTTAAAACAATTATATCATACATATAAACAATTTAAATAATAAATAGCTAAATTGACCGGTATTCTTGGCACTATTTCTAAAACGGAAAATTAAAATTACAACTTAATTTAAATCTTCCATTGTAGAACTTGAGGCTTCAACTTTCTCTCTCCTCCATGGTGTAGGCGTGGCAATGGGTAATTATGGAGGCAATATTATCTCCCATAATATTTCCATAATTGCTTGTTTTAAAATAATTATCTTTTAATTATATGGAAAGAAAAATAAAAAAAAAATTCCATATAATCTTATATCAAATCTAAATTCATAGTTTAAAATATGGAGATAATCTTAAAAGATTTTATCCTTATCTTAAATATTTGATTTCTTCAATTTGATATAACAAGATAATTATCTTAAATATCTTACCATTATCTTGACTTATCTCCTCATTTTCTCTCTCCTTGGGCGTGGACCACTTGGATTGGTGGAAAAAATTTTCCTCTTCCTCCCTTGGTAGTGCCGATTTTTGCCTCATTTGGTATGGAAAAATTACAAATTTTTTCCTATACCCTAAAATTAGGGTTTACAAATTTTCTACTAAAATTTAAAATCCTAAGTGCCTCAAGAATACCTAAACAGTCAATAAGCAAACCTCCACAATTTATATAGCACAATTTATATAAACATACATAAAACGATTTTTACCCACCAAAATTTTCGAAAAAATCACAAATTTAGCATGATAATTAAAATTAGCTCTGATACCAATTGAAGGGAAGATTTACTAAATTAGAGGAATTTATTTAGTAACACAAATTAACACTTAATTTAGGATCTATTAATATCATGCAATTTGTGATAAAAAGACGAAGAACATGTAGATTCATGCTTTATTTTCGAAAATTAAAACTGGAACTTACATTGACTGATTAATGGAGAATCGCTTGGAGGTTTCTTTACAGCATCAAATCCTCAGCAACACCGGATCTTCTACGCTATATCCCGATCGATCAAACGAAATCCGATTGTGGGATCGAACTTAAGAAGAAATTGGGAAGAACAAAAATATTTTCTTCCCAATTTTGAATAGCAAAATCGGAAAAGGGAGAGAAAAGGAGGAAGAGAGATTTTTCAATTTCCAAAGAATTGAATTGTCTGATTTATGAATGACCCAACCCTCCTATTTATAGAAAAATAGGAATCCTAATCACATTAGGATTAATCTATAGAGATAAATACAAAAAGAAAAAAGATTATCTCTTTCCTTTATCTTGCAATTTCGAAAATGCCATAGATAAATAGGAGATTATTTTATTTTCTTTATTTTTATTTATCTTGGGTAAATAAATCTATGTAATTATTTTAGGATATAATTCAAACAATTATCTCTTCCTAAAATACATGTCATGGCCGAAAATTGGCTTAATAATTAATAAATAATTCTAATTTATTTAATTATTTATTTTGGGCCAATTTCAATTGGGTTCATTAATCCAATTGGGCTTGAAATTCTCTCTTAAATTAATAAGTCCAACTTAATTAATTTATTTATTAATTACCATTTAAATAAAATATTTTATTTAAACAATTAATAATATTAATATTTTCTCCTGACTAAATATTATCAAATTATATTTAATTATTAATTTCCATTTAAATAATTTTCATTATTTAAATAATTAATAATAAATATTTTAATTATTAATTTCCATTAAATAAACTCATTATTTAATTAATAATTTTATTGATAACATTTTATTATTAATTAATTAATTAATTAATTTTAATTATTAATTTCCGTTTAAATAAAATTAATTATTTAAACCATTAATAATTGTTAATTATTTTCAAATTATTAATTACCATTTAAATATACTCAATATTTAAATAATTAATAATATCTAATTAATAATATTTCATTATTAATTTCCTGTTTAAATAAACTCATTATTTAAACAATTAATAATCTTTATATTAATTACCGTTTAAATATACTCAATATTTAAACAATTAATATTGCCTATTTTAAGTAATTCACTTTACTTAAAATTTCCATTTCTTCTACTTGATTTCGCGACTACGATATTTGGGCTAGCATAGGGAACCGATGGACCTATAGATCATGGGCTTAATAATTAGTCAATTAAGTGATTAGCACATAATCAGTTAATTACTTATTATCTAACTATGAATAATTCCACTTTAGATTCATAGCTGAACTCCCCTCACTATAGATGAGTTTTGTCCATTTAGTTTACCATTATTTATATCTATGATATATCCTTCACGTGGAACCCTCATAATTACAGGCGGATAAATTTACCGTTTTGCCCCTGTAATTACCGCTTTATCCTTGTGTTCCCGCTGATTCTCCAATGAACTTTATCTTTAGTCGAACTAGAGATAAGATACTTCTGTGATCAATAGAAGTCGTGACGTCACTTGTTCATGTCTCAAATCGAGACATCAAGGGAGTTTCCTAAAGTTCCTAAAATGTTTAGGTATCGCACCGATACCGTTAATTTATAGGAAAGTTATGAATTCCATCTCGTGAAAATGAGTTCCCAGCTACTTATCTAGTCATGTTCCCAAAACAGAGTGTATTGAGTGTTCTTACAGATCGCTCTCAACTATGTGAATCAAAGAACATAACTCCACAAATAGGAGTCCGCATTTCACTCAGGATTGAGATCTATCACGGTTGATAAACTTAGTTTGATATTCGATTATTTCTCGTAAACGGTACTAATGAGAAATTTGATCGAACATCGTGGTCCTGTCTTATACAATCAACATTGCATATGATACTTCCATTTCATGTCTCCCACATGAATGTCCAGGATTTGATCATTTGTCTATAAACAAAATGTGAAGCTATCAACAGTGTTACCAGGATAAGGTTCCCAAACGTTATCCGTTTACTGTAGACACGTTTAAGTTACTCATCTCAACTTTAATCCTCTCGTATAACTCACATACTAAGTCGTGATTTCATAAGAGTAACTTAGGGTTTACTATTTGAATGTTTGATATTAATATATTTCCATATATTCCTAATATCGTCAATTGAATCAATCTAGATAATATAAAGAACTTATGTTTATTTATTTAATTTATTCGAAATAAATTATTATTATTAAATGTAACGTCCCGTTACTTTTGGAGGTAAATTTTTTTTTTTATTTATTTTAAATAAAGTATTTAGTTAGTTTAAACTTAGTAATTCGATTTTAGTAGTTATTTTCGTTCGAAAACCTTTTCAAACTTTTAAACCTTTTACTACTTTAAATTAGTTTCGGTGACATTAATAATTATTAACGGGCCAATTAATAATTATTAATCACCTTTAGATTATTTTAAGACCATCGGGTTTCGTATTTTTAATCGAATCTTTTAAAAGGGACATATACGTCATTTTCCAATTTCTTAAAAAATCACTATTCACCATCCTCATCCTTAAATAGTCAACCCTTGGTCAAATTTTTCATTTTTCCTTTTTCTCTTCTCCCTCCTTTGGGCCGTAGCACCCCCCCCCTCTCCCTCTCTCTCTTGGCTTTTCTCCGTTGCTCTGTGGATCGCCGTATTTCCAGTACCGTTGAAAAGCTCTCATCCCGAGGATCATTTCTAACCTAACAATCGAGGTTTTTGTCAATTTTCTACAAGCCTCAAGGTATGGCAAAGTTTCAAATTCAAGCTTTGAATAGTGTTTTAATGGAGGTTTTGAATTGAAATCTTCAAATTCACACCCCGAAGCTTGAAGATTTCAATCGAGGAAGTCGTTTTAGCAAGTTTTAGAAACTTCCCTAAACCTTAAAATCAAGTTTGAGTTGAAAAGCCGTCCCGTGTTAATTTCTCTCACTTGACCAAGATTAGGGTGTTTAGTTTGCTATGATTTTACGTTTTACTTAATTTTTCGGAAATCGATTATTATGTAAAACCCTAAAATATCGTGACCCACTGTTATCTCGACTTTCAAAGTGTCTTTGATCAACCCAAATCATCTCAAAAGTGCATAAAAGACGGAAAACCAAAACCGAACTCTCCCTTCCTTGTTGGGTCGTGGGTCCCTTAGGGGTTAAATCCGGGGTTTTCGTCGTTTTATGTGTTTAGATATCATTTGCTCGATTTTCGGATAATTAATGGTTGTTAGTTGTATTCGATGTGTAGGTTGGTGATCGATTGTTTGACTTCGACTCCGGCACCTTGGAAGCTTGGATTTCACATCTAAGGTGAGTTTAAAATGGAAGTTAGTAATTTTATGAATTATATTTCATTACGTTATTGTTTATCGAGGTTAAGAGGGGAACTAACTTCCGGAAGTTATACTTGGTTGGAGACTTTAACTCGGATGTGAGTGGAGTGATTTTGATGTATTTATGGTTTTGGAAGTAAAAGAGGAATTATGAGTGGTTTGGAAGTCTTGTAAGGTGATTTGGAGACTTTAGATGAAAGTGATTGACTAAGGAACTTTAAGTGATTCGGGAGTTAAAGAGGCTTAGAAATTACACTTGAGTATTGACTCGTGTAATTCAAGCGGTTTATGTTCTTTAGTAGCTTAGTGGAACTTTATCTAACTTACTAGGGAGCTTGACGGATTCTACGAGGATTGTGATATGGCACATGATAGTATGTGATACGCTCCATACGGTATCATGGTGCGAGGTTATGTGATATGGCACATGATAGTATGTGATACGCTCCATACGGTATCATGGTGCGAGGTTATGTGATATGGCACATGATAGTATGTGATACGCTCCATACGGTATCATGGTGCGAGGTTATGTGATATGGCATATGATAGTATGTGATACGCTCCATACGGTATCATGGTGCGATGATTTGTGATATAGCACTATACACGCTGTGGTAAGGGTGGCATTCGAAGATTTGAGCGTGTATGGATGTGTTATTATTGTTATCATTATTATAGTACTATACACGCTGTGGTAAGGGTGGCATTCAAAGATTTGAGCGTGTATGGATGTGTTATTATTGTTATCGTTATTATAGTACTATACACGCTGTGGTAAGGGTGGCATTCGAAGATTTGAGCGTGTATGGATGTGTTATTATTGTTATCGTTATTATAGTACTATACACGCTGTGGTAAGGGTGGCATTCGAAGATTTGAGCGTGTATGGATGTGTTATTATTGTTATCATTATGATAGTACTACACACGCGGTGATACGGTTGGCACTCGAAGATTTTAGCATGTGTGGTTGAGACTTTATTAGCACTTAGTATATCACATTCTTTTACTAGTATCTTGGTTTGAGTATTTCTTTTATGATGATAGAATGTTTTCGAGGAAATCCATAACTCATAAGATTCATTGAGCCATGAAGTTAAGAAAGTTTATTATGTATGTTGATTATATGTGGACTTTGAAATGTGGAATGGGTAGTAAAAGTGAAATCTAGGCCTTTGGACACGATTTCTGACGTGAAATGTTGTTCATAGGATTACTTGCTTTCATTTTACTCTCACTAGCATTTTTATGCTAATGTTGCTACAATTACAATTTTTTAGGTAAGACTCGTGGTAGAGGACGAGGTAGAGGAGGTGGCACCACGTGACAGGTCATGATAATGAATGGACAAGAACGCAACTGATTTTGAGAGTAGCATTCTTGAATGCTCATGAACATTGCATCACTTTTTATTTTGTTACATTTTGAGCTCGATGGAGCGTTTGTATATATATTTTGAACTTTAAACTTCCTTTAGCATTTTCATCATATCATGGAAGGTGCATTCTAGTATTATTGCTTTTTCTGGAAAAACTGGTTGTAAACAGGTTTTGGTTTATCCGAATTTTAAACGGACCCATGCCGTTTTTCTGTAAAATCTAGATTTCCGCTGCGCATTTATTTTAATGGATTTTACGAAAAATCGGGTCATTACATTAAATAATTACAAGTTCTAGGACACCATTCCAGCAGTATCATGGAGGTTAATACGGTGTAAATACCTAGCCATGGATATGAACTAACTAGTGAAGGATCAAAGTGTAGTTAATGATATTAGCCAATGGACATAACTATGTCTATAGTACTAAGAGTGCAACTCTAGATATTTAGTGGAGTTATCTAGGAGTTAATGAATAAGAATTAATTGATTGAAGGAGTTCAATCAATGTAATTCTAGATAATTGGAGCTTAGTCTTATAGGCCCACTAAGTCCTCCGAGCTAACGCATGTAATTGGGAACATAAATTAATGATGATTAATTTCTTTGGAAAAACGATTTCAAGCATTTGATTTGAAGTTGTCAAATCAATTAAGGCAAATACAAATAGAGGAGTCTATTTGATTAATTAAATGAAATTAAATAGAAGAGTCTATTTAATTACTTAATTAATGGTGAAATTAAATAGAAGAGTCTATTTAATTATTTATTAAATAGAGGAGTCTATTTAATTATATAATAGAGAGATTAAATAGAGGAGTCTATTTAATTAAATTAATGTTGAAGTTGTCAAAAATTAATGGGGATTTAAATAGAGGGGTCTATTTAAAAACTTAATTTGAAGAAGTCAAATTAAAGAGGAAATAAATAAAAGGAGTTTTATTTATTTATTTATTTAATGGAATTGTTCTATTAAATAAAAAGAAAAATAAAATGCCCAATATCGTCATTGAGATGACGTGGTGGGCGTGTGACCCACGGGTAGGGTCACACGCCCCATTGGTTAAATAGTAACCAATTATTTGCATTTTATTTTAATTAAAATATATGAATATCTTAATGGTTAAGATATAGAATAATTATTTTAAATTAATAAAGATTAATTTAAATAAAAGATATGGGATTATCTTATGGGATATTTATTTAAATAACACTTTTTTCACTCCCTTTTTAATTAATAACCATGTTTTTTAAAGTTTATGTAGATAGCCACCTAAATACTTAAAGTTACATTTTTGCCCTTCTAGTCATTACAATTTTCTCTCTCTTCTCACTTCTCACGTACGCTTCCACATTTGTTTTTTTTTCTTTTTCTAGCCATAATCTCTCTCTCCCCTCATTTTTCTCATAATTTCCCTCTCAATCTTTCTCTCAAATGTCTCTCTCCTTTTCTTTTCTCTTCTTTTTTTCCAGAAAAACCTCATTTCCCACATCATTTTTCTTCATTTTTTGTTTCTTAAATCTTCAAAAAAAACGTTTAGTTAAAGAATAAAATGCATAGATCTGACAAAATCATGCCAAAAAATATTTGATTTTTTTTATTTTTTTTTTTTTTCCTATAAATTCCAGATCTATGCTTTTCTTGAAGATGTTAAGCAAGAAAAACGTAGATCTAAAAAAAATGGTCTTACTGTTTTTCCTCCATTTTTTTCCTGATGTGTTTGATTTTATTAAATGTGGATTATGTAAAATGCATAGATCTGATAAAAATCATTAAAAAAAAGTTTGATTTTTTTCGTTTTACTCCATTTCCTCCTTATAAATTCCAGATCTATGCGTTTCTTGTAGTTTTAGATTAAGAAAAACACAGATTTGGAAAAAGCATAGATCTACATCTTGCGGATCTTGAAGATTTTGACAAAAGGTAACGTTTTTTTTTTTAGTTTTTCTGAATTTTTCATCATTATCTCTTAAATTTCAAGATTATACATTCTTTGTTTTGTGTTATAATATTCGTAAAATATTATCTACAATATATGTAATATACGTAATGTACATAAGTGACAAAATGATGTGCTAAGATTTGCTAAACGAAGATTATGTAGTATATGTAATATACATCGATTCTCGTCCATATTATTTGTAACTGTAACGACCCGCTTTCCATTAAATTCTTTAAATTCAAATGCACAGCGGAAGACTCAATTTTTAAAGAAAAACGGCATGGGTTTGTTTAAAAATCGAATAACCAAAACCTGTTTACAACCCAAATTTCCAGAGAAAGCTATAAATCAGGAATGCGCATTCCAAAAGAGAGTTTAATCATAAAACATCGAAATACTTTATACAAACACCCTTCGCGGGCTCAAAAAGACACAAGTATGTAAAAAGTATATGATTTACAAGCATTTTTACGAATGCTTAACCAAAAGAGTTTTAACATTGTCCTTGCACCATCTCGTCAAGTCACGCGACTCCACTTCCTCTACCACGCTTCTTGGGACGGGGTTTACCTGAAAATATTGTAGTGTAGCACCATTAGCAAACAATGCTAGTGAGAGTAAAATGAAAGCAAGTAATCCTATGAACTAAATTTCATACCAGAAATCGTGTCCAAAGGCCTAAATGCTCATTACTACCCATATCCACGCTTCCAATATCCAAACAAACAAACAAAAATAACATACTACCCGTACTCGTCATTCGATACCATAAGATAGAAACAAAGACTTAAAGTAAAGTACAATCATTACTAAGTCTTACCACACAATTCTAAGGAATATGTAAATGTAACATTGTCTATCTTATTACCGAACAAGTTTCATCGTAACGTGCTATTGTATGGATCGAAATCAACATACCACGTACGGTCGTACCATATTACCATCATCGCACCATGATTACATATGGATCAAAATCAACATACTACCATGTGCCGTATCACAAATTATAGTACCATGGTTACATATGGATCAAAATCACATACTACCATGTACTATTTCACAAACCCTCGCACCATGATTACATATGGATCAAAATCAACATACTATCATGTGCCGTAGTGCCATCATCGTAATGTGCTCGTATGGATCCGAATCAACATACCACGTACGGTCGTACCATATTACCATCATCGCACCATGATTACATATGGATCAAAATCACATATTACCATGTACTATTCCACAAATCATCTCACCATGATTACATATGGATCAAAATCACATACTATCACGTGCAGAATCAAAGTGCTCGAAGTTCCCACAAATCATCACACCATGATTACATATGGATCAAAATCTCATACTACCATGTGTGAATCAATGTGCCCTAGGTCTCTAATAAGTTAGCTAAACTCCAAACAATTCTACTAAGTTAAAAAGAAACCTAACTAACTAGATTACACAAGTTATCACTCAAGTGCATCTTCTAATTACTTTAACTTCCAAAATCCATCAAAGTAACTTTCATTCTCACTTTCATCTAACATCTCCAAATCACATTACCATACTTCCAAACCACTCCGAAGTTCCCCATTCATCGAACTATCCATAAATCCAAACTTTCTCCACACACACTTTCAAATTAAAGTCTCCAACCAAAACTTAATCCTAGGAAGTTATCACCCTCTTTACATCGATAAACAATTACATAACGAAACTAAATTCATAAAACCACTAACTTTCACATTAAACTCACCTTAGCTTGAAGACAAGCTCCGAATAATCCGAGGTTGTAAATTCACAATCAATTCACAATCCTACAAACGAATTATTCCTAAATTACATTAATTAACCGAAAAGCAATCAAACAACATCTAAACACATAAAACCACTAAAATCCTGGATTCTACCCTTATAGAGCTCTCGGCCAAGCTAGGGAAAAAGGGGTTCGGGTTTGGTTTTCTGGCTTTTATGCATTTTAGAGGTGTTTTGGGTTGGTTTCGGATACTTTGAAGGTTTGCATAATCAATGGGTAACCGAAAATTAGGGTTTTGCATAATAATCAATTTTCGAAAACTTAACTAAAAAGCAAAAACACAAAGAACCTAACATCCTAAACATAGCCAAGTGAGGGAAAATCACAAGGGACAGGTCTCCGGCTCAAACTCGGTTTTAGGGTTTAGGGAAAGTTTCCAAAATTGACTATAACGACTTCCCCGATTGAAACATTCAAGCTTCGGTGAACGAATTTGAAGATTACAACTCAAAACCTCCATTAAAACACTATTCACATCAAAATTTAGAAACTTTAACATACCTTTAAGCCTCGAGAAAACAAGCGAAAATTACGTTTGGTAGGTTGGAAATGATCTACGGGCCAAGGGCTTTCCGACGGAAGTAGTTTTGATACGATCCGCCGAGAATTAAAGAAAAACCAAAAATGGGGGTTTTGGTATTGATGCTCTCGGCCCAAGAGGAGAAAGGATGAAGAGAATGATCAATTTTTGCCTTTAATTTGATTATTTAAAAGATGATGAATAGTGATTTTTAGATATTTAAGAAATTTGGAAATGACGCTGTAACGTCCCGTTATTTTGGAGTGAAATTTTTATTTTTTATTTTATTTTATTTAATATTGTTTATGTATTTATTTATTTCAATTCAAGTATTTAGTTTAATTATTATTTTGTAATTTCGATATTAGTACTTAATTTTGCCCGAAATTCATTTTTATCGTTTTAATGTTTATTTTTCGCTTCGGTGACATTAATAATTATTAATAGGCCAATTAATAATTATTAATCACCTTTAGATTTATTTAAGAGCATTGGGTTTCGATTCATAAGTCAAAAGTCATAAAAGGGCAAAACCGTAATTTCCAAACTACCAAAATATCTAAATTCACTATTCCATCATCTTTAAAAGTCACAAAATTGACCAAAACTTGTCATTTTTCCTTGCCATTGCCGTGAGCAACTTCAAGCCATGGATGAGAATTTCTTTTCTTCGTTTCTCATTCGTTTCTCGGCGGATCGTCGTGTTTTCGGTTGCGTTGGATTGGTAGGGACGAGGGCTACCTATCCAACCTAGCTTTTCGAAGTTTCCCGTTCCCTAAAGGAAGTTCCAAAAAGTAAGTTTTCAAACTTTTTAGGTGGTTTTGTTCGTTTTTGATTGTAAATGAGTTTTGAAGTTGAAATCATGAATTTCTATCATGAAATTTGATGATTTTGAACCCGGATTTTCGAAAAACACTATTCACCCGAAAACACTATTCACCCGAGACACTATTCATCCGAAATCACTATTCACCCGAAATTGCACACTTGTTCGTATTTTAGTTATGAGTTGTAATATGTTGTGCAATTGATGAATTGTAGGTGCGTTTGCTCGGTTGTTGATTCGTGGAAAATTGGAGATTTGGAGTTAATTGGCTAAGGTGAGATAGTTAGGATTTAAAGTAATTATAGAAATCGAATGAGTGTAATGGTTTGTAGAATCGGGAACTAAGATTAGAATCTAATCTAAGGTTAGAAGAAGTGAGTTAGTGCCTTAGGATTTGAAGTAATCCTTTAGGCGAGAAACTTAGGATTTCTCGATGAAAGTCTCTAATCTTAGAAGATTCTAAGTTAGATTAGTTTCGGTGTTTAGAAGGAATCATTGGAAGTTAAAGGATCCAAGACTTTGATAAAGAACGGTTGATAGAACCTCGGATTCATTGGAAGTTTAGAATCCTTGAAGGTTAGGATAATCGTTATGTTTGACCTTTACTTTCATTATTGTTAACGGAATTCGATTTACATATCGTTATGCCTTGATTCCTATCTATTTTTACTTTATGTCTTACTTTATGCCGCTTTACTTTGTGCTTGTTTCGGTTATTTAATAATCGTACTTTACTTTATTTATTTTTACAAGCATATGCAAGCATATGCATAACATTTTGCACCATTATTTATTATACCATAACATCTCGCACCATTGAAAAGAGAAAAGAAAAGAATGAAAGGAACGGTGGATGAGTGGATACCCACGTTACCTTCATGCATAAGGAATGGTGGATGAGTGGATACCCACATTACCTTCATACATAAGGTTGAATGGTGGATGAGTGGATACCCACATTACCTTCATACATAAGGTTGAATGGTGGATGAAATGCGAAAATCCACATTACCTTCATTACATGCATAAATGGCGAATGCGTTTCCTACGGGATGTACACATTACTTTTATGCATACGATTGATGAAAAGAGAATTGAAATGTTTAATATGATGCAAAGTTTATTTACTTCTATTATTTATGTCATAATAATGTTAATGGATGAGTATTGACTATGATTTTAGCAATATCATCCTTAGAAAGTATAAAAGGAATTTACCTAGAGTTTGAAGAACTTTAGGAGTGGAATGTGTCAGTTCATTTGGTCATAAATCGAAATGCGAGTTTGAGGTTTATCTTTACTTTTTATGCTTATTATTCTCACTGGGCTTAAGTTGTTAGCTCATGATATTACAAACATTTCAGGTAATGTTTGGGATCGTGGAAGAGGAGCTGGTGCGCGCTTGATCGAGGGGATGATGATTTTCGAGATGGACTAAGTGTTATGTAAAAATCCATGTACATGGTTTTGAGTATTTTATATAATTTTGGAGTTGTATATTTGTAAATGGCTCTTAAGAGCTATTGTCTTTACTTTTATGTTTATAAATCATTTTGAACTCCTGGATGGAACTTAATGTTCCTTGTGTTTTTAGATGTTTGAATTTAAGATGTAAACAGGTTTTTGGCTAGCCTATTTTCAAACATAATCACGCCATTTTTCTTAAAATAAAAGACTTCCGCTGTTTTCTCTGATTTTAATTTATTTAAAATGACGGGTCGTCACAGACGCCTACGTCCCTCTTTTACTTTTGCTTAAAAAAACGAAACCCGAAGCTTGTAAATAAATCTAAAGGTGACTAATAATTATTAATTGGCCTATTAATAATTATTAATGTCACCGAAATGAATTTAAAGTATTAAAACGATTTAAATGAATTTCGGACGAAAATAGTTACTAAAATCGAAATTTCTGAATTTAAACTAATCTTAAAAACTTTAATTAAATAAAAAAAAAATTACCTCAAAAAGTAACGGGACGTTACAGTAACATATATTCTATAATATATGTAATATACTTAAGTGTCAAAAGGATTAACAGACATCATCTTTCATCATATCTGTTTTTTTTTAAATGTATAGTTCTGTAATATACATAATATACATAACCGTCTGTTTTTTTGTCAACTATATATATATATATATATTTTTTTTTTTTTTTGAGATTACATCAAAGTGGGGGAGGGGGGACTCGAACCTTCGACCTCGAGGGAAGAGATATATGCATAACCAATAGTCAACTATATTGTGTACTAGATGTACACTCTTTAATATACACAATAAACGAAAATGACAAGGGATTGATAAATGTATATTATGTATACAATGTCTTAATAGTTATCCTTGTATGTTAACATTGTACTATTATGTGTCCATATCAATTTTTGTTTTGGTAATATTATGTGTCTATATTAAGTATAGTATGTATATTATGCATATGAGGTATAATAACCATAGTATGATATGACTCGCCTTTTAAGATGTCATGTATATTATGTATATGAGGCCTAATAACTATAATATGAAATGATTTGCAGTATACTGATCAAATGACATGTATATAATGCATATGAGACATAATAATCATTCTCTGTCCATACCAAATTGTTATGGTTGTAATGTTTATGTATTCATATCAAGTATATAATGTATATTATTCGTATGAGGCCTCAATAGCATCTTTGTCTATTTTGCAAAATAGCGTTTATGTGTCCATATTAAGTAGTTTGTATGTGTACTGTTATATGTCTCTATAAGTATATTTTGTATATTAAGTATTGTGTAAATTATATATTGATTTTAAAGTTTGTTAACATTTTTGTTTTTATTTGCAGATAAAATGACATGTATATTATCTGTAACGTCCCGTTACTTTTGGGGGTGAAGTTTTTTTTTTTTTTTTTTAATTAAAGTATTTAAGGTTAATTTAAAAGTAGTGATTTCGATTTTAGTAGTTATTTTCGTCCGAAATTCTGTTTAGATGTTTCTTAAATATCTAAACATTATTCATCCTTCTCCTTTAATAAGCCAAAATTAGACAAAAATCATAAAATTTCTTCTCATTTTTCATCCCAAACCCGTAGCTTAGAGAGAAAAAAAGAGGAGAGAAAGAATTTGTCACCCCGGCTTCGTTTCTCGACCGTTTTCATCGTGCCTTAGCTCGTTGGAAAGCTCTCGAGACGTACTTTCTACTCATCCTAACAATCGAGGTTTTCGATTATTTTCTCGAGGCCTTAAGGTATGTTAAAGTTTCTAATTTTTGATGTGAATAGTGTTTTAATGGAGGTTTTGAGTTGTAATCTTCGAATTCGTTCACCGGAGCTTGAAGGTTTCATTCGGGGAAGTCTTTATGGTCAATTTTAGAAACTTTCCCTAAACCCTAAACCCTAAAACCGAGTTTGAGCCGGAAACCCGTCCCTTGTGATTTTCCCTCTTTGGGCTATGTTTAGGATGTTAGGTTCTTTGTGTTTTTGCTTTTTAGTTAGTTTTTCGAAAATTGATTAATATGCAAAACCCTAATTTTCAGTTACCCATTGATTATGCAAACCTCCAAAGTATTCGAAACCAACCCAAAACACCTCTAAAATGCATAAAAGCCGGAAAACCAAACCCGAACCCCTTTTTCCCTAGCTTGGCCGAGAGCTCCATAAGGGTACAATCCGGGATTTTCGTGGTTTTATGTGTTTAGATGTTGTTTGATTGCTTTTCGGTTAATTAATGTAATTTAGGATTAATTCGTTTGTAGGATTGTGAATTGATCGTGAATTGATCGTGAATTTACAACCTCGGATTATTCGGAGCTTGTCTTCAAGCTAAGGTGAGTTTAATGTGAAAGTTAGTGGTTTTATGAATTTAGTTTCGTTATGTAATTGTTTATCGATGTAAAGAGGGAGATAACTTCTTAGGATTAAGTTTTGGTTAGAGACTTTAATTTGGAAGTGTGTGTGGAGAAAGTTTGGATTTATGGATAGTTCGATGAATAGGAAACATCTGAGTGATTTGGAAATATTGTAATAAGATTTGGAGATGTTAGATGAAAGTGAGAATGGAAGTTACTTTAATGGATTTGGAAGTTAAAGTAATTAGAAGATGCACTGGAGTGATAACTCATGTAATCTAGTTAGTTGGGTTTCTAATTAACTTAGTAGAATTCTTTGGAGTTTAGCTAACTTTTGGAGACCTAGGGCACATTGATTCACACATGGTAGTATGTTGATTTTGATCCATATGTAACCATGGTGTGATGATTTGTGGGAACCTTGAGCACATTGATTCGGCACATGATAGTATGTTGATTTTGATCCATATGTAATCATGGTGCGAGGGTTTGTGAAATAGTACATGGTAGTATGTGATTTTGATCCATATGTAACCATGATACTATGATTTGTGATACGGCACATGGTAGTATGTTGATTTTGATCCATACGTATCATGGTGCGATGATTTGTTATATGGTGAAAGTCCTGATATCCGATATGGTGAAAGTCCTGATATCCGATATGGTGAAAGTCCTGATATCCGATATAGTGAAAGTCCTGATATCCGATGATTTGAGATATGGTACGACTGTACGTGGTATGTTGATTTCGATCCATACAATAGCGCGATACGATGAAACTTGTTGGGTAATAAAGATAGTTAATGTTACTTTTACCTATTCTTTATAATTGTGTAGTGAGACTTAGTTGTGAATGTTAATTTTACTTTAAGTCTTTATATCTATCTCATGGTTTTGAATGATGATTACGGGTAATATTTAAGTATCGAATGATTATATGGAAATTGGAAGTGTGGATGTGGGTAGTATTGAGCATTATAGGCCTTTGGACACGATTTCGGTTATGAGATTTTGTTCATAGGATTACTTGCTTTCATTTTACTCTCACTAGCATTGTTTGCTAATGGTGCTACACTACAATATTTTCAGGTAAACCCCGTCCCAAGAAGAGTGGTAGAGGAAGTGGAGTCGCGTGACTTGACGAGATGGTGTATGGACAATGATAAAACTCTTTTGGTTAAGCATTCGTAAAAATGCTTGTAAATCATATACTTTTTACATACTTGTTTCTTTTTGAGCCCGCAAAGGGTGTTTGTATAAAGTATTTCGATGTTTTATGATTAAACTCTCTTTTGAAATGCGCATTCCCGATTTATAGCTTTCTCTGGAAATTTGGGTTGTAAAAAGGTTTTGGTTATTCGATTTTTAAACGAACCCATGCCGTTTTTCTTTAAAAATTGAGTCTTCCGCTGTGCATTTGAATTTAAAGAATTTAACGGAAAGCGGGTCATTACATTATCTATAGCCCGTATATCTTCCTTTTCTCTCAAATTTCATTACAAAGTGGAGGACAACATTAGGGTGTTTTGCGGATTTCTTTGTAAACTATAACATTTAATAACGGATCTATTAACATCATGCAATTTGTGAAAGACATGTAGATTCATGCTTATATTTTGAAAAATTAAAATCAAACCGGAACTTCATTGAGTAAAATCGGAGATGGTTGGAGGTTTCTTTTGACATCAATCCTCAGCAACACCGGATCTTCATGCTATACCGTCGATCAAACGAAATTCGATTGTGGGATCGAACTTTAGAAAGAAATTGGGAAGAAGAAAAATATTTTCTTCCCAATGACTAAGGAAATTTCGGCATGAGGGAGGGAGAGGAGGAAGAGAGAGTTCCAACTTTCTATGGAATTGTTTGTGTGATTTTGAATGACCCAACCCTCCTATTTATAGAAAAATAGGAATCCTAATCACATTAGGATTAATCTATAGAGATAAACACAAAAAGAAAAAAGATAATCTCTTTCCTTTATCTAGCAATTTGAAAAAGCCAAGGATAAATAGGAGATTATTTTATTTTCTTTATTTTTATTTATCTTGGGAAATAAATCTATGTAGTTATTTTAGGATATAATTCAAACAATTATCTCTTCCCAAAATACATCATATGGCGAATTTAATGTATTAATTAATAAATAATTCTAATTTATTTAATTAATTATTTTGAGCCAATTCCATTGGGTCTAATCCAATTGGGCTTGAAATTCCTCCAAATTAATAAGTCCAACTAATTAATTTATTTATTAATACCATTTAAATAAAATTTTATTTAAACAATTAATAATATTAATATTTTCCCGACTAAAATTATCAAATTTAATTTAATTATTAATTTCCATTTAAATAATTTTCATTATTTAAATAATTAATAATAAATATTATAATTATTAATTTCCATTAAATAAGCTCATTATTTAATTAATAATTTTATTGACAATATTTTATTATTAATTAATTAATTTTAATTATTAATTTCCATTCAAATAAAATTAATTATTTAAACAATTAATAATTGTCAATTAATTTCAAATTATTAATTACCATTTAAATATACTCAATATTTAAATAATTAATAATATCTAATTAATAATATTTCATTATTAATTTCATGTTTAAATAAACTCATTATTTAAACAATTAATAATGTTTATATTAATTACCGCTTAAATATACTCAATATTTAAACAATTAATATTGCCTATTTTAAGTAATTCACTTTACTTAAAATTTCCATTTCTTCTACTTGATTTCTGCGAATACGATATTTGGGCTGCTAGGGACCGATGGACCTATAGATCATGGGCTTAATAATTAGTCAATTAGGATTAACACATATCGTATTACTTATTATCTAACTATGAATAATTCCACTATAGATTCATAGGGGCTCAACCCCCTCACTATAGATGAGTTAGTCCATTCGATTTATCATTTATTTATATCTGTGATATTATCCTTCACGTGGAACCCTCTAATTAGCAGGCGGATAAATTTACCGTTTGCCCCTGTAATTCCGCCTTATCCTTGTGTTCCCGCTGATTCTCCAATGAACTTTATCTTTAGTCGAACTAGAGATAAGATATTGTGATCAATAGAGTCGTGACGCCTTGTTCATGTCTCGAATCGACATCAAGGAGTTTCCTAAAGTTCCTAAAATGTTTGGGTATGCTGGGTTTTTTGGGGGAGGGTGGTTTATGGGAAAGTTATGAATTCCATCTCGTGAAAATGAGTTCCCATCTCTTTCTAGTCATGTTCCCAAAACAGAGTGTTTGAGCGTTCTTACGGATCGCTCTCAACTATGTGAATCAAAGAACATAACTCCACAAATAGAGTCCGCATTTCACTCGGGTTGAGATCTATCACGGTTGATAAACTTAGTTTGATATTCGATTATTTCTGTAAACTGTCTAATGAGAAATTTGATCGAACATCGTGGTCTGTCTTATACAATCAACATTGCATAGATACTTCCATTTCATGTCTCCCCTGAATGATCGGGATTCGATCATTTGTCTATGAACAAAAGGGGTGCGGGGCTATCAAGGGGTGTTGCCAGGTTGGGGGGGGATAAGGTTCCCAAACGTTATCCGTTCTGTGAGACACGTTTAAGTTACTCATCTCGACTTTAATCCTCTTGTATGACTCACTCTAAGTCGTGATTTCATAAAGAAGAACTTAGGGTTTACTATTTGAAGTTTTGATATTTATATATTTCCATATATTCCTAATATCGTCAATTGAATCAATCTAGATTATATAAAGAACTTATGTTTATTTATTTAATTTATTCGAAATAAATTATTATAATTAAATGATTACAAGTTCTAGGACACCATTCCTAACAAACATACCAAATATACAAACATTACATGGAAAATGAAGAGAATGTATGGAATTCACTTAAAATCAAATATAAAAAATGAAAATATACAGAATATACTAACAGAATAGATAATATTATACCGAAACAAAATAATATATCAAAAATAAATTTTTAAAAAAATGATATTGGAAAGAAAAAAGAAAAAAAAATAAAAGAAATAATAAATGAGGGGGAAAATGAATTTCAAATTTTATAAAATAATTAGAAAGAGAAAATAATAATAAATAATTGTTTTCATGCATTGGGAAATAAAAAGTCAGAAATGTCAGACATGTCAGAACATACACAACATACAGGTGGGGCAAAATTGGAATGAACAGTGTACCAAGTGGCTGTTTTGATTAGTTTTTAAAAAATGTGCCATCTTGATAAAAGCACACCAAAAGGTGGCTATTTTGATTTTTGCCCCTTATCTTATTATGGAATAAGATATTATATCTTAATTATTTAAAATATATTTTAGAATATATTTATTAATTATTTAATAATTAAAAATATATTCAAAGATTTTCTGAGGTCTTGGTTTTCCTATAAATAGGACCTTTTGGGTGTAACGTCCCATTAATTTGTGATAAAAAAAATTATTTATTTTATTTTAATTTAAGTAATTAGAGTTTATTTATTTATCGGTAAATTAGAATTAGTAGTTTATTTCGGTTTAATTCTTTTTAAATTACCTTTTTAGCTTAATTTCGTTTTAATGGTATTAATAATTATTAACGGGCCAATTAATAATTATTAATCACCATTGGGATAGTTTAAGATCATCGGGTTTCGATTTATAAGTCAAAAGTCATAAAAGGACGCAACCGTCATTTCCAAAATTTCTAAATATCTAAACACTATTTGCTTCATCTTCTTTAAATTACCATTGACCATCATTGACCAAGAAAACTCCTTCATTTCTTCCTCCTTTGCCATGAGTTCAAGAGAGAAAGGGAGATTTTTCGGGTTTCGCTCATTTCTCAACGGATCGACTCGATCTTGGATACATCGGAAAGCCCTTGAGTCTAGGATCCATTTCCACCTAACCATTGTGCGTTTCTCTCGAGATCCAAGGAATTCTCGGTAAGTTTGTCTTGAAACCCTAAGCTCCAAATAGTGTTTTAATGGAGTTTTCTTTGTTTTCTTTCGATTTATTGTCATGAAACTCGGTGTTTGTAAAAACGGGAGTTGTTTTAAGAGTTTTTGGAAACTTTCCCTTAACCCTAAAACCGAGTTTCAGTCGAAACCCTTCCCGTTTGAAATTTACCTTTTGGGGTTTGATTATGGGTTATAAATTAGTGAAATAATTTTTATTTAAATTCAATTCGGGAAAGGGCATAATGTTCAAAAACCCTAATTATCGATACCCATTGAAATCGGGAATATCAAAATTTCTTAAAACCAACTCGAAACACTTTTAAATTGCCTAAAAGCCGGAAAACCAAACCCGAGGCCCATTTTCTTGAAGGGGGCCGAGAGCCTCTTTGGGGGTTTGTTGAGTTTTTCGTCGTTTTGTATGTTTGGTTGTTGTTTGATCGTTAGTTGGTAATTTATTGATTTTGAGATATAATTCTAATTGTGGGTGTTTTTGAACCGCTCGTTTGATCGCTCTTTCGGATTTAGGAGCGAAGTCATCTCTTTTTAAGGTGAGAATAGTTACGATTTAAAGTAACTATAGAAAGAAAATAAGTATGATGGTTTGTAGAATTAGAAACTAAGACTAAGATTCGAATCTAAGATTAGAGGGAGGTGAGTTAGTGCCCTTAGGATTAGGAGTTAATCCTTTAAGTGAGAACTTAGGAGTTCTCGAGGAAAACATTGAATCTTAGAAGATTATAAGTTAGATTCGTTTTGAAGCTTAGGTTGGATCATTGGATGTTAAAATATCCATACTTTTATATAGAACGATTAATAGAACCTCGGATTATGTTGGAAGTTTAGAATCCTTGAAGGTATAGGTTAATCGTTTAAGTTATGATTTTACTTTTATTATTGTTAGCGGAGTTCGATTGACATATCGTTCGTCCGGAGTTTCCTATTTATTTACTTTATGTCTTTTACTTTATGCCCCTTTACTTTATGTTTGTTTCGGTTACTTTATTATTCGCACTTTACTTTATTTACTTTTTTCAAGCATGTGCAAGTATAACCATAACATCTTGCACCATAACATCTCGCATCATTGAAAAGAGAAAAAAAAAAGAAAAGAAAGTGAGAAAGAAAGGAAGGGAAGAATGTTGGAGCCTACGGGTAGTGTCCGCATCACCTTCAAAAAAAGAAAAGAAAGTAAAACTAAGAAAGAAGATGAATGGGTAACCTACGGGATGTACTCGTTACTTCTTCATTCATAAGATTGAATGGGTAGCCTACGGGATGTACTCGTTATCTTCATTCATGCATAAAGGGCGAATGCGAATCCTACGGGATGTCCTCATTACCTTCATGCATATGATCGATGGAAATTGAGAATCGAGATGTTATATTTTATGCAAAGTTATTTACTTTTCTTATTTTATGTCGTAACAAGTTAATGGATGAGGATTGACTACAAGTGTTAGTAATATCATCCTTTGGAAAGTTTAGAATGAAATTATCTAGAGTTTGGAGAACTTTAGGAATGAATTGTGTCAAATTAATTGGACACAAATCGAAATGCGAGTTTGAGGTCTATCTTTACTTTTTATTCTTATTATTCTTATTATTCTCACTGGGCTTAAGTTTTTAGCTCAGGATATTACAACAAATTTCAGGTAATGCCTTGGCTAGAGGTCGTGGGAGAAGAGGTGGTGCTGCGTGATCGAGGGATGATGACCTCGAGATGGACTCAGTTGTTGTAAAGTTTATGTATTTACTTTTATGAACTTTAAAGACTTTGATGATTTGTACATTGTATTTAGCTCATAAGAGCTTATTGTCGTTGTTTTATGATATTAAATCTTTGAACTCCTGATTTGGGACTTAAAGTTCCATGTGATTTTATTAGATTTGAAAATTAGGATGTAAACAGGTTTTGGCTAGCCAACTTTCAAACATAACCACGCCAATTTTTCTTAAAATAAAAGACTTCCACTGTGTTTTCTAAATTTAAATGATTTTAAAATAGTCGGGTCGTCACATTGGGTGACCCCAAAACACACACAGTTAAGCAACCAAGAGAAGGCTCAGAAAACTCCTCTCCCTCTCTCATTGCCGCCGCCGCCCCTAGGGTATAGGGAAGAAGAAATTTTTTCTTCTATCTTCCTTTTTCCAAAAAGGATAGTGCTGACGCACTGATTCTCTTTTGTGCTTAGTGAGGAAGATCTTTTTGGTGGTCCCAGGATCGTAACCATCGAAGAACGAGGAAGAGACAGACACTTCTCGATAAGGGTTAGTATTCGATTTTATGAATTTAGAATTTTGTTAATATTATACTGCAAGGAAAGATCCTTGGGACTTTCGCTTGAGAACTCTTTTAGAGGCCTCAATCCTAACATATACAGCAAAATTGTGAATTCTAAATGTGGTTTTTTTTACAAAAACACGTTAACAAATAGAACTACTTTGATAGTTTTCTTTCAACAAATATTCACTAAGACAATCATACCTTATTCGTTTTATTTGTTTCAATATATATAATTGATCTTTATAATTTTATTAAATATACTTCTCGAGAACTTGAAACTCTACGCCTCTGAAATATAAATCCTTTAGGATATTTTATATAGATCTCATTGTGAAGAAAATCATATATGTAATTACAAATCTATGAGATGCTTGCTACATTTTTTTATACACGACTAGACTTGAAAAGTAAGTCTCATTTTCTTGGATCTTTTTTCACTTAGGCCAATTATTTTTTGTGACGACCCGGCACTTTTAAATAAATTAAAATCAGAGAAAACAGCGGAAGTCTTTTAATTTACGAAAAATTGGCGTGGTTTTGTTTGAAAATTGGCATGCCGAAAACCTGTTTACATCCTAATTTTCACATCTAATAAAATCTCATGGACTTTAAGTCCAAATCAGGAGTTCAAATATATAATATCATAAAAACATCATCCTGAAGCTCTTATGAGCCAAAATATGATACAAAATAATCAAAGTCCTTAAAATTCACAAAATAAAACATAGACTTTACAAATCCAATAGTCCATCTCGAGGTCGGCATCCCTCGATCACGCGGGACCACCTCCTCCTCCTCGACCTCTAGCCAAGGCATTACCTGAAATTGGTTGTAATATCATGAGCTAACAAACTAAGCCCAGTGAGAATAATAAGCATAAAAAGTAAAGATAGACCTCAAACTCGCATTTTCGATTTGTGTTCAATTCAACTAACACAATCTACTCCTAAAGTTCTCCAAACTCTAGGTAAACCCCTTTTATACTTTCTAAGGATGATATTGCTAAAATCATAGTCAATACTCATCCATCAACAATATTATGACATAAGTAATAGAAGTAAATAACTTTGCATCATATTAAACATCTCAATTCTCTCTTTCATCGATCATATGTATGAATGCATGAGAGCATCCCGTAGGATTCGCATACGCCCTTATGCATGAGGAGGTAACGTGGTCTATCCCATAGGATCCATCGTTCTCCCTCCTTTACTTTCTCACTTTCTTTTCTTTTTCTATGAAGGTGATGCGGACACTTGCCCGTAGGCTCCAACATTCTTCCCCCTTCATTTTCTTTTTCACTTTCTTTTCTTTTTCTGAAGGTGATGCGGACATTCCCCGTAGGGTCCAACATTCTTCCCCCTTCATATCTTTCTCACTTTCTTTTCATGATGCGAGATGTTATGATGTAATATGATGTAATTGGAGTAAATAAATAAAATGCAAAATTAAAGTAGACGATACAGACATAAAGTAAAAAGGCATTAAGTAAGGGTATAAGGTAAAAGATATAAAGTAATGGACACAAAGTAAATAAATGGAAACTCTGAACGAACGATAAATTAATCGAACTCCATTAATAAAGTAAAGAATCAAACATAACGATTAATCTAAACCTTCAATAATCCGAGGATCAATCAACCGTTCTTTAACAAAGTCTTGGATCCTTTAACTTCTATTGAACCATTCTAAACTCCGAAACTAATCTAACTTAGAATCTTCTAAGATTCGAGGTTTTCATCGAGAAATCCTAAGTTTCTCGCTTAAAGGATTAACTACAAATCCTAAGGCACTAACTCACTTCCTCTAATCTTAGTTTGGATTCTAATCTTAGTTCCCGATTCTACAAACCATTTCACTCATTTGCTTTCTATAGTTACTTTACATACTAATCATTCTCACATTAATAAAAGTGAAGACTTTGCTCCTAAACACCGGAAGAGCAATCAACCACGCGGTTCGAAAACACCTACAACGAATTATATCATACAATCAATAACGAAACCAACTATCGTTCAAACAACTACTAAACATACAAAGCAACGAAAATCCAATAAAACCACAAAGAGGCCCACGGCCCTATCATCAAAAATGAGTCTCGGGTTTGGTTTTCTGGCTTTTTGGCAATTTAAATACATTTCGAGTTGGTTTTAAGCAAATTCGATAATCCCGATTTCAATGGGTATCGATAAATAGGGTTTTCGAACATTAATCCCTTTCCCGAATTGAATTTAAATAAACATTCATTCATTAATTTCTAACCCATTTTCAATCCCAAAAGGGTAAATTTCAAACGGAAAGGGTTTCGACTGAAACTCGGTTTTAGGTTTATGGAATAGTTTCCAAAAACACTTAAAACTACTCCCGAATTGACAAACACCGAGTTTCACGGCAAGAAATCGAAAGAAAACAAGCAAAACTCCATTAAAACACTATTTGGAGTTAGGGTTTGAAACTTCACTTACCGAGAACTCCTAGGATCTCGAGAGAAACGGACGATGGGTAGGTGGGAAATGATCCTTGACCCGAGGGCTTTCCGATGGATCTAAGATCAAGCCGATCCGACAAGAAACGAAAGAAAACCGAAAATCTCTTTTTCTCTTCTTGAAGCCACGGCAATGAGGGAAGAAAGATGAAGAGATTGAGTCAACTTTTTGGTCAATGTTTCATTTAAAGAGAAGATCAAATAGTGATTTTAGATATTTTGCAATTTGGGTAATTACAACTTTGCCCTTTTTTGACTTTTGGCTTAAAAACGAATCCCGAACATCTCAAACTATCCCAATGGTGATTAATAATTATTAATTGGCCCGTTAATAATTATTAATACCATTAAAACGTATTTAAATAAATAAAGCCATTAAAATGAAATAAAATGAAATAAATTACTAAATTCTAATTTAATAATAAATAAATGAATTTTAATTACTCAAATTAAAATAAAATAAATAAAAGTTTTTTTTTTATCCCAAAATAACGGGACGTTACATTTTTATATCAACACTCTCTGACAAATTTTGATTCACAACCCTCACATTCTAAGATATCAAAAGCAATATTATAGGAAACTTTTTTATTCTATATTTTTCTTGTCATGAAATAATTAATCGAATCTAATCATTTTCACTATTCTTAAGTGCTTGACCTTCATCCAGATTTTAGGATTTTTATGTCTATCGTTTATTCAAGAACCTTTACTTCCTCAATTAAATCATTTTGAGTATTGCCCATTTCTTTTTTTTGACATATTTTATCTTTGAAATATTTATCATTCCACACTTCGGGTGTAAGAGGATTTTTATCTTTAGAACCATTTGGCTTTCCACACTTCAGGTGCTACTTAAACTCGTGATTGTAGCATTAATAGCTTTTTCAACTTTTCTTAATTTTCCCCCTAATGTTGAAAAAGTATATCCATGTAGTAAATATTATCACTCATCTAGAGTATTTGATGATTGAATAGGAATCATAATTGTAACGTCCAGTTACTTTTGAGGTAATTTTTTTATTTTATTTTATTTAATTAAAGTATTTAAACTTAATTTAGAATTTTTAACTTAGAATATTCGAGTTTATTTCATTGGTAAATATTTTTAATTTCTTTATTAACTTAAATTAGTTTGGGTCGTATTAATAATTATTAACGGGTCAATTAATAATTATTAACGGGTCAATTAATAATTATTAATCACCTCTTGGCAAGTTTAACTGATTTGGGTTTCGTTTTTAAAAGCTAAAAGCAAACGAGGGACGAGTTCATAATATTTGAATTCTTAAAATATCTTTTTACTATTCATTCATCTTTTTAAAAGCACCAAAAAGTCAAAAAATCACATTTTTCTTTCTCTCCTCCTCCTCATTGCCATGAGTTTCATTTTCCATGGAGATTTTCATGGGTTTTCTTCGTTTCTAGGCAGATTGTCTTGAATCTAGTTGTGTTCAATTGCTCGGGACAAGGGCTACCTATCCAACCTAGCTTTGTGGTGTTTCTCATTCTCTAAGGGAAGCCTTAAAAGTGAGTTTTCAAAAAAAATTATATGGTTTTGTTTATTTTTGTTTCTAAATGAGTTTTGAAGTTGAAATCATATATTTCCATCAAGGAATTTGACGATTTCGAGTTCGGGTTTTCGAAAAACACTATTCACCCGAAAACACTATTCACCCGAAAACACTATTCATCTGAAAAGACTATTCACCCGAGAATCACACTTTTTCTCATCTTAGTTATGAGTTGTAAAATGTTGTTCAATTGATGAATTTTAGGTCCAATTGCTCGTTTGATGGTTCATGGGAACTTTATTGTCACGCGAACATTCGAGGTGAGGATAAATAGAATTTAAATGTAAACTTAGAAACCGAACAAGTTGAACAACTTGTATGATCGGAAGTTGAGATTAAGATTTGAATCGAAAGGATTAAAGTAAGTGAGCTAACTTTATTAGGCTTGGGAGTTAGTTCTAATTTGAGTTGAGAGAACTCATGGATTTTTCGAAGGAAACGATTAACTCTCGGAAGTTTTATGTTTAGATTCGCTTCGGCATTTACTAATGTGACGACTCGGTTTATTCTAGAAGCCCAGGACGCGAGTACGCATACGGAAGCGAAGAACTTAAAGCTTAAAACAATTGATTTAGCAAAATATTGAAATTTCGGCATGAAAAGTTCGTAAATTCTATAAAACACATGGATTAAAAGAAAACCTGTTTAATTCACAAACTAGGCTCGTCGGCCGTTTCAAAACATCATATAAGTTCAAACTCAAAATATGTATGGTGCACCAAGTTAAAACGATTATTCAAACATAATATATACAATAAACTTAAGTCTCGTGTTTAAAATAAAAGACACCACAACCCAAAAGAAGGTAACAACACTCCCGGAACCGCGGCTCGCGTGTTCAGAGACTAGCTCCATCTCGATGCATCAACAAGTACCACCTGCCGCGCCTCGTCCCCGACCTCGTCCGATACCTGAAAGGTGTTTTATAGCACCTTTGAGTATGGCACTCAGTGAAAACAAAAGAATATGAACGGTAATGCGGAATGGTCATGATAGAAAGTATAGAAAATAATGACATGCTTAAAATGTAAATACAGAACAAATGCAATATGTATAGATGGTGTCAATCATCCACAAATCCTTTAACACGTACTTCCATCAAACCGTTACCGTATCTCACATTTCACAATTACCATCCTCTTTAATTTCACAAGTCATGCCAACACAAACTCGGTGTCTCACTACGCCCTAAGTTACATGGTCAATCAACATCCAAGCCGTAGCTCATCTCAAACTCAAGTTATCTCAATAACTACTAGCATCCGGGCCATTCATCATATAGCACTCAGGAGTTTCATCACAACTCCGCCACAGTAACCACGTGTAACATCCAACTCCCACACACCGTTACACGGGTTATGACCCCATGGCCACATAATGATCACATGATATGAATGAGTGGAATGATATGAAATGGAATGGAATTGGCATGCTTCCTTTCAACAACATCATATAACGAAATATCAATTTAATGAGTATAAATAGGACAATTTCCCAAAATCAATATATGACTCGATCATCACACACATAATGCTCAAAATTCACGTAATCACATGGTTCACATTCACACTTTTCTCTATTATCTCATTCATAACTGTCCATCGAGCATAAATCGAAAACATAACAAGTATGCATAATCATTGAAACGACCCAAAACTCATAAAATCCTTTAAATTCAAATGCACAACGGAAGACTTGATTTTACAGGAAAAACAGCATGGGTTCGTTTAAAATGCGGATAAACCAAAACCTGTTTATACATACCCAATTTCAGAGAAAACAATAAACACAGAATGCGCATTCCAGATTGATATTTAAACTTCTAAAGGAGCTTAAAACCAAAGACATTACACATTTACACAATTGCTCCTCCGAGCTCAAAACATAAGCAAGAAAAGTAGCAAATATAAACAAAACATTTCAAAGATGTTTTACAAAATATGTTTCCATTCTTGTCCTTCCATCCTCTCAATAGGTCAAGCAGCGCCACCTCCTCTACCACATCCCTTACGACAAGATTTACCTAAAAAATTGTAAGTGTAACAACATTAGCATAAAAATGTTAGTGAGAGTAAAATGAAAGCAAGTAATCCTATGAACCAAATTCCATATCGGAAATTGTGTCCAAAGGCCTAAATTGCACTTTACTACCCATTCCACACTTCCAATTTCCACACAATCATACAATCGTAATATACTTCCCATAATAGACTTTCAATCTCGTATTTAAATGAAATAGAGACTTGCATTAAATGTAATAACTAATACTAAGACTTACTACACAATTCTGATGAATATATATAATTATATCACTAACTTTCTTTTTTACCAAACAAGTTTCATCGTAACGTGTAACTGTATGGATCAACATCAACATACTAACACGTACGGTCTTACTATATCACAAATCATCTTAACGGGTTACTGTATGGATAAACATCAACATACTAACTCGTACGGTCTTACCATATCTCATGTCATCTTAACGGGTTACCGTATGGATAAACATCAACATATTAACCCGTACGGTCTTACCATATCACAAGTCATCATAACGGGATACTAACTTCCATTTAAAACTCACCTTAGATTGTGAAGTCCAAGCTTCCAAAGTGTCGAGATCAAAACCACACGAGCAATCACAATCCTACAAATCAAATACACCTAACAATCATTAATTATCCAAAAATCGAACAAACGACATCTAAATTCATAAAACGACAAAAAATCCGAAAATGGACCCTATGTAGCTCTCGGCCATACAAGGGAAAGAGGGGCTTGGGTTCGGTTTTCCTGCTGTTATGCATTTTAGAGGTATTTCAGGTTGGTTTCGAGTACTTTGGAAGTCTCTATATCAATGGGTAACCGTATTTTAGGGTTTTACACAATAATCGATTTCCGAAAAATTAAGTAAAATGCAAAATCATAACAAACTAAACACCCTAGACATGGTTAAGTGAGAGAAAATCACACGGAACGGGTTTCCAACTCAAACTCGGTTTTAGGGTTTAGGAAAGTTTCTAAAATCACCTAAAACGACTCCCTCAATTGAAATATTCGAATTTCTCGGTAAGAAATCGATGATTTCAATCTTAGACTCCATTAAAACACTATTCAAAGCTTGAAATTAGAAACTTTGTCATACCTTAAGGCTTTTAGAAAACGGGTGAAAACCTCGATTATTAGGTTAGAATCGATCCTTGGACCGAGGGCTTTTCAACGGAGCTGAAATTACGTCGATCCATCGAGTAATTAAGAAAAGCCAAAGAGAGAGGGAGGGGAAGAGGACTTCGGCCAAGCAAGAGGAGAAGGAAAGAAAGAAAATGGAAATTTTGACCAAAGTTGACTTATTTAAAGAAGGAGGAGATGAATAGTAATTGTATTTTTAAGAATTTGGAAAATAACGGTTACGTCCCTTTTTAAATGATTTAGTAATAAAACGAAACCCGAAGATCTTAAATTAATCTAAAGGTGATTAATAATTATTAATTGGCCCGTTAATAATTAATAATGTCACCGAAACTAATTTAAAGTATAAAATGGTTTAAAAAGTTTTCGAACGAAAATAACTAAATTCAAAATTACTAAATTTAAACTAACCTTAAATTCTTTAATTAAATAAAATAAATAATAATAATAATAAATTTACCTCCAAAAGTAACGGGGCGTTACAATCTACCCTCCTAAAAGGGCTTATCGTCCCCAAAAAGTAGGCTCCCTACTTGAAAAGGTGAGGATACTTTGCTCACATCTCATCCTCACGTTCCCACGTAGCCTCCTCTGATACTTGGTTCTTCCAAAGGACTTTAACCAAGTTTATTGTTTTGTTCCTCAGCACCTTTTGTTCTGTAGCTAGAATCTCAACTGGTACTTCCTCATAAGATAGACTAGCACCCAAAGTAACTGGCTCATAATCAATAATATGTGAAGGGTCAGACACATACTTCTTGAGCATGGACACATGGAACACATTGTGTACTGCCGACAAGGCCAATGGCAAGGCCAATCGATAAGCGACAGACCCAATCCGATCCAGGATCTCGAAAGGGCCTATAAATCGAGGGCTCAACTTGCCCTTCTTCCCAAACCTCATCACCCCTTTCATGAGTGCTACTTTTAGGAATATGTGGTCACCAACTTCAAACTCAAGTGCACTACACCTCTCATCAGCGTAACTCTTCTGTCTACTCTGAGCCACCCTCATCCTCTCTCTGATAAGAGCAATGGAATCACTAGTCATTTGCACTAACTCCGGTCCCAGAAGTTTCCTCTCACCAACCTCATCCCAATGAGCCGGTGATCTACACTTTCTATCATAAAGTGCCCAAAAGGTGTCATCTCAATGGTAGCCTGATAATTGTTGCTATAAGCAACCTCAACAAGATACAACTGAGTATCCCAACTACCACCGCAGTCTAGAGCACAAGCTCTCAACATATCCTCCAGAATCTGATTGACCCTCTCGGTCTGACCATCTGTCTGAGGATGAAAGGCAGTACTGAAATCTAAGCCAGTGCCCATGGCAGTATGCAGACTCTGCCAAAATTTCAAAACAAAGCGGGTGTCTCGATCTGAAACAATCCTGATTGGCACTCCATGAAGTCTGACAATCTCTTTCATGTACAACTGTGCCCATGTCTCAACAGGGTAGATTACCTTCCCTGGTATGAAATGTGCACTCTTAGTCAACCTGTCAACTATCACCAAAATGGTGTCATAACCCTTCGCGGTCCTCGGCAAGCCATTAATAAAGTCCATCGATATTTCCTCCCACTTCCACTCAGGCACGCTCAAAGGGTTAAGGTAACCAGGCGGACTCTTCCTCAAAGCCTTTACTTGCTGACAAATCAAGCACTTACTAACAAAGTCAGCAACTTCACGTTTCATCCAAGGCCACCAATAAAGCTGTCGCAGGTCCCTGTACATCTTAGTACTACCTAGATGCACAAAAAAGGTAGAACTATAAGCCTCCTCTAACAGCTCCTTTCTGTAAGTCGATTCTAGAGGCACACACAACCTCCTACTATACATCAATGCATTATCAGTGGAAAATGTAAAATGGGTAGGTAAATCGAACTCTGCCTCACGAAAACCCTCAGCCAAATGTCTTTCACCCCTCTGTGCCTCTATCATCCTCTGTCTCAGAGTAGGGCCAACAGTCAAACTTTCCAAACTCACAGTAACCTCAGCTGTAAGGACGGCTATTTCAGCTCTTTACATCTCCCATCTAAGCCTCTGCGGAATAGTAATCAAAGTAGACAAGTGTGATGACTTTCGACTAAGTGCATCAGCAACTACGTTGGCCTTCCCCAGATGATACTGTATGTCACAGTCATAATCTTTCACAAGTTATAGCCACCTCCTCTGTCTCATATTTAGCTCTTTCTGGGTGAAAAGGTATTTGAGACTCTTGTGATCAGTGAAAATCAGAATATTCTCACCATACAAGTAATGTCTCCATATTTTCAAAGCATGTACCACCGCTGCTAGCTCCAAATCATGAGTCGGGTACTTTTTCTCATGCTCCTTTAACTGTCTAGAAGCATAAGCTATTACTTTCTCATGCTGCATCAATACACATCCTAGACCCTTCTTGGATGCATCAGTATACACTGTCAAACCACCCGACTCATCAGGTGATACTAAAACTGAGGTCGATACAAGTCACCTTTTAAGCTCCTCAAAGCTATTTTCACACTCATCAGTCCACACAAAATCAACCCCGTTTTTCGTCAAATGAATCAAAGAAGATGCAATCTTGGAAAAATCCTGCACAAATCGTCTATAATAACCTACAAGTCCAAGAAAACTCCGTATCTCAGCCGCACTAGTCGGTCGAGGCCACCCACTAACGGCTTCAACCTTAGAAAGATCAACAGAAATCCCTCTACTGGATACAACATGCCCAAGGAAAGCCACTTCCTTCAACAAGAATTCACATTTAGAGAATTTTGCATACAACTTATGAGCTCTCAAAGTCGATAACACCTTCTCTAAAATGCATGGCATGCAACTCCTCAGTCTTCGAATGAACAAGGATATCATCAATAAACACTACCACAAAGGAGTCAATGAACCTCCTGAACACCGTATGCATCAGGTTCATAAAGGCTACAGGGGCGTTAGTCAAGCCAAAAAACATGACAACAAACTCATATTGACCATATCGTGTCCTGAATGCAGTCTTTGGAATATCCTCATCTCTAATTCTCAAAAAATGATACCACGATCGAAGATCTATCTTTGAAAAGACAGTAGCTCTCCTCAGTTGATCAAACAAGTCCTCTATCATGGGTAAAGGATACTTTTTCTTCACTGTGACCTGGTTCAGCTCTCTATAATCAATGCATAATCTCATAGAGCCATCTTTCTTCTTTACAAACAATACCGGAGCTCCCCAAGGTGATACACTTGGGCGTATAAACCCCAAGTCTAAAAGTTCTTGCAATTGCCTTTTCAACTCTTTAAGCTCAGTTGGTGCCATACGATAAGGTGCCTTGGACAATGGAACGGTCCCAGGAATCACCTCTATCTGGAAGTCTAACTCCCTCACTAGCGGCAAACCAGGTAACTTATCAGGGAAAACATCAATGAAATCCCTTACAACAGGTACAGAAGCTAAGGTAGTCACACTAACATACGTGTCCACTACGCTAGCTAAGTAACCCCAAGTACCGTAACTCAAAAGTGCTCTAGCCTGGATCACAAAGATAACTGCAGGTGTCACCCTACCTCGGGTCCCATGAAATCAAAAACTAGCCCCACATGGACCAACAAAGTCTACCACTTTCTCACTACAACCGATGTTGGCGTGGTTGGCTGACAGCCAATCCATACCCAAAATGATATCAAAGTCAGACATCGGCATCACAATCAACATAGCATGCAGAAAGCAACCCATAATACACAAATCATCAGTATAAACAACTCTATCCACAATCACAGATTTTCCGAGTGGAGTAGTAACATGCAACTCACGTCCTAACGACTCAGAATCAATGGCAGTAGACTCGACAAACTCGGCAGAAATAAATGAGTAACTAGCCCCAGAATCAAATAATACAAGAGCAGAGTGCCCTAAAACCGACAAAGTACCTGTAACAACAGTACCAGATGCCTCAGCATCCTCCCGAGTGGTGATAAGGACACGGGCCTGCTGTCGTGTCTAAGGTTGTGCCTGAACTGCTGGTGGTGCTCTCTGCTGCTGATTAGGCCTAACCTGGCCTCTATCACCTGTATGACCTCTCCCCTGACTCTGTCCTTGGCCCTGACCCTGACCTAAACTCTGACCCTGACCCCTACTCTACTGTGGTGGCTATAAACTAGGGCAGAAAGGTCTAATATGTTCGGTCTGTCCACACTGATAGCACCTCCTCACCTTACACTGATCTAGGTGATGCTCGGTACAATCATGACAGTAGGGCAAAGGATGAGCCTGAGCACTAGACTGACCTGTATGAAACTGAGGTCCTGTCTGTCCTCTGCCCCTACCAGAAGCCTGTCTATGTGACTGTGTCCTTCGACCTGGAAGGTCATCCACAGCCTTCCTCTTCTGAGAAGAGGTCTGTGCAACAATCTCATTTGCCTTTTTCTCAGAATCCCCAATATCTAAGGCCAAAGCACCAGTCAAAGCATCAGCATACGTAGCAGGATGTAAAGCTCGTACCTGCCCTCATAGCTCTGCCCTCAAACCTACAATAAACCTTTTTCTCTTGCTCTCAGGATTAGTAACATGTTTGGTAGCAAATTTTGACAGTCGGTCAAACTTCCTTTCATACTCTACAACAGACCTATCCTCCTGTCTGAGTGTGTGAAACTGTATCTCTAACTGATCTCGTGTATCCTCTGGATAGTATTTTTCAAAGAACTTTTCCCTGAACATCTCCCAACTAACCTGCAACTCAGGACTGAGAGTTCTGAATAAACCATTCCACCAGTATAATGCGTCATCTACTAAAGAATAGGTCCCACAGTGGACCTTCAAATGATCCAGACACTTAATTAAATCAAGTACCCTCTCTACCCTGGTAATCCATCTCTCAGCGTCTGCAGGATCAGTAGATGTCCCATCAAACTCAGGAGTCTTATATCTGATATATTCTTTCAAAGTTTTTGCAGCATCAGCAATATCGGACTGGTCTACCACTGGAGCGGGTGCTCTAACAGGAGGTATAACCTGATCGGCATGTCCTCCACCACCTCATAGCAAATCTAAAAAGTACTCCTCAGAAATGGTAAATACTACAACCATGACTAGGTGGCTGATCTACTGGAGGCTCATCCCCCCGATTAACAGGTGGAGGTGGTGGCGGTGTAACTGCTCTAGTCTGACCTCTACCTCGTACCTCAGTGGTACTCTACTCTGACCTCTCCTAGGTGCAACTGTCCTCGGAGGCATACTGAAATCACAATCAGAAAAGCCTCACGAGAGATACTAGGAAAGGAAAAACAAAACTAAAATTAAACTTATTAAAAGAGAGCGTTCTAAGGATACTTAGCACCATTGACCTCGAGTGATGATTGGACAAGAACAAAATCTAAACAAGAAAACATGTGATGCATGTGGTCTACAGAACCAAAGAGGCTCTGATACAAACTGTAACGACCCAAAACTCATAAAATCCTTTAAATTCAAATGCAAAACAGAAGACTTGATTTTACAGAAAAACAGCATGGGTTCGTTTAAAATTCGGATAATCCAAAACCTGTTTATACATACCCAATTTTAGAGAAAACAATAAACACAGAATGCGCATTCCAGATTGGTATTTAAACTTCTAAAAGAGCTTAAAACCAAAAGACATTACACATTTACACAATTGCTCCTCCGAGATCAAAACATAAGCAAGAACAGTAGCAAATATAAACAAAACATTTCAAAGATGTTTTACAAAATATGTTTCCATTCTTGTCCTTCCATCCTCTCGACGGGTCAAGCAGCGCCACCTCCTCTACCACGTCCTTTACGATGAGATTTACCTGAAAATTTGTAAGTGTAGCAACATTAGCATAAAAATGCTAGTGAGAGTAAAATGAAAGCAAGTAATCCTATGAACCAAATTTCATACCAGAAATTGTGTCCAAATGCCTAAATTGCACTTTACTACCCATTCCACACTTCCAATTTCCACACAATCATACAATCATAATATACTTCCCATAATAGACTTTCAATCTCGTATGAAAATGAAATAGAGACTTGCATTAAATGTAATAACTAATACTAAGACTTACTACACAATTATGATGAATATATATAATTATATCACTAACTTTCTTTGTTACCAAACAAGTTTCATCGTAACGTGTTACTGTATGGATCAACATCAACATACTAACGTGTACGGTCTTACCATATCACAGATCATCGTAACGGGTTACCGTATGGATAAATATCAACATACTAACCCGTATGGTCTTACCATATCACAAGTCATTGTAACGGGTTACCGTATGGATAAACATCAACATACTAACCCGTACGGTCTTACCATATCACAAGTCATCGTAACGGGATACCGTTGAAGGGATGATTTACTAAAATAGCGGAATTTTATTTAGTAAACTTATTAACATTTAATAACGGATCTATTAACATCATGCAATTTGTGATAAAAACATGTAGATTCATGCTTAATTTCGAAAATTAAAGGCCTTTTACTTACATTGAGTAATAAATGGAGAATCGGTTGGAGGTTTCTTTACAGCATCAAATCCTCAGCAACACCGGATCTTCTATGCTATATCCCGATCGAAAGCAAAACTGATTTGTGGGAATCGAACCGGAAGAACAATAGAAGAAGAAATTTCTTCTAATTTTTTCCCTAAGGAAAATTGGTAATTGGGCAAAAACTTGAGAGAGAATTTTCACTTTTCTAATTAAAGTGAGAAGTGTGCAAAATATGAATCCCAATGGTCATATTTATAGGAAAATATGATATCTAATCTCTATAGATATGTTTATCTCCTAATTATTAAAATATAATAGAAAAGATAAATATAAATTATATATATAAATTCAATCTCCTGCATGCGCCACTCACCCACAAATGTCATATATATATATATAACATATATATTATATAAAACTTTGAAGTTTCACGCTGACGCATTGAAGACATATATATATATATATATATATATATATATATATATATATATATTTACTTTTCTTTATATAATAATTGTATATTTATATATTTAAAATTAGAAAAAATTCAAATAATAATTTCTAATTTAAACATATTTACCCAAAAACTATTATGTTAATTACCATTGAATCTTATTCAATTAATTAATTATTTTGGGCCAAACCAATTTGTTTCTTAAACCAATTGTATTGAATTCTCTCTAATATTTATTATTAAATTAAATAAACTCATTATTTAATTAATAATAATAATTATTAATTTCCATTTAAATAAACTCTTTATTTAAAAAATTAATATTGTATCAATATTAATAATATTAATATTAATTTTCATTTAAATAATCTCATTATTCAAATAATTAATATTGCCTAATTTTAAGTAAAATCAATTACTTAAATTGTTTGTTCTTCCTAAGCTAAATTAATAACTTAGTTTTGCTACAACAATATTTGGGCTAGCATAGGGACCCGATGGACCTATAGATCATGGGCTTAATAATTAGTCAATTAAGTGATTAACTCATAATCAGTTAATTACTTATTATCTAACTATGAATAATTCCACTATAGATTCATAGCTGAACCCCCCTCACTATAGATGAGTTATGTCCATTTAGTTTATCTTTATTTATATCTATGATATATCCTTTACATGGAACCCTCATAATTACAGACAGATAAATTTACTGTTTTGCCCCTGTAATTACCGCTTTATCCTTGTGTTCCCGCTGATTCTCCAATGAACTTTATCTTTAGTCCAACTAGAGATAAGCTACTTCTGTGATCAATAGAAGTCGTGGCGCCACTTGTTCATGTCTTGAATCAATACATCAAGGGAGTTTTCTAAAGTTCCTAAAATATTTAAGTATCGCACTGATACCGTTAATTTATAGGAAAGTTATGAATTCCATCTCGTGAAGATGAGTTCCCAGCTACTTATCTAGCCATGTTCCCAAAACAGGAGTATATTGAGCATTCTTACAGATCGCTCTCAACCATGTGAATCAAAGAACATAACTCCATAAATAGGAGTCCGCGTTTCACTCAGGATTGAGATCTATCACCGTTGATAAACTTAGTTTGATATTCGATCATTTCTCGTAAACGGTACTAATGAGAAATTTGATCGAACATCGTGGTCCTGTCTTATACAATCAACATTGCATATGATACTTCCATTTCATGTCTCCCACATGAATGATCAGGATTAGATCATTTGTCTATAAACAAAATGCGAAGCTATCAACAGTGTTACCAGGATAAGGTTCTCAAACGTTATCCTTTTACTGTAGACACGTTTAAGTTACTCATCTCGACTTTAATCCTCTCGTATGACTCACATACTAAGTCGTGATTTCATAAGAGTAACTTAGGGTTTACTATTTGAATGTTTGATATTAATATATTTCCATATATTCATAATATCGCCAATTGAATCAATCTAGATAATATAAAGAACTTATGTTTATTTATTTAATTTATTCGAAATAAATTATTATAATTAAATAATTACAAGTTCTAGGATACCATTCCTAACAACCGTATGGATAAACATCAACATACCAACCCGTACGGTCTTACCTTATCACAAATCATCGTAACGGGATACCGTATGGATAAACATCAACAGACCAACCCGTACGGTCTTACCATATCACGCAAGTCATCGTAACGGGTTACCGTATGGATAAACATCAACATACTAACCCGTACGCTCTTACTATATCACAAGTCATCATAACGGGATACCGTATGGATAAACATCAACATACCAACCCGTATAGTCTTACCATATCACAAATCATCGTAACGGGTTACCGTATGGATAAACATCAACATACTAATCCGTACGGTCTTACCATATCATAAGTCATCAAGTTCCCTAGTAGGTTAGATTACTTAAAAAGAGATTCTACTAAAGTACTAAAGAACATAACTACTTGAATTACACGAGTGAACACTCAAGTGTAACTTATAAGCCACTTTGACACCCAAACCACTCAAAGTTCCTTAAACTTCCACTTTCATCTAAAATCTCCAATTTCATCTAAAACTCTTCAATTCATCTTTCAAGACTTCCAAACCACTCAAGTCTTACCTTTTACTCCCAAATTCATAAGAACTCCAAAGTCACTCCACTCACTTCCGAGTTTAAAGTCACCAACCAAGCATTAACTTCCAGAAGTTAGTTTCCCTCTTAACCTCGATAAACAATATCGTAACGAAACTTAATGCTTTAAATTACTAACTTCCATTTTAAACTCACCTTAGATTGTGAAGTCCAAGCTTCCAAAGTGCCGAGATCAAAATCACACGAGCAATCACAATCCTACAAATCAAATACACCTAACAATCATTAATTATCCGAAAATCGAGCAAACGACATCTAAATGCATAAAACAATGAAAAACCCGAAAATGGACCCTATGTAGCTCTCGGTCATACAAGGGAAAGAGGGGCTCGGGTTTGGTCTTTCGGCTTTTATGCATTTTAGAGGTATTTCAGGTTGGTTTCGAGTACTTTGGAAGTCGCTATATCTGTGGGTAACCGTATTTTAGGGTTTTACACAATAATCGATTTTCGAAAAATTAAGTAAAATGCAAAATCATAACAAACTAAATACCCTAGCCATGGTCAAGTGAGAGAAAATCACACGAAACGGGTTTCCAACACAAACTCGGTTTTAGGGTTTAGGAAAGTTTCTAAAATCACCTAAAACGACTCCCTCGATTGAAATCTTCGAGTTTCTCGGCAAGAAATCGATGATTTCAATCTTAGACTCCATTAAAACACTATTCAAAGCTTGAAATTAGAAACTTTGTCATACCTTGAGGCTTTTGGAAAACGGGCGAAAACCTCGATTGTTAGGTTAGAATCGATCCTTGGACCGAGGGCTTTTCAACGGAGCTGAAATTACGTCGATCCATCGAGTAATTAAGAAAAGCCAAAGAGAGAGGGAGGGAGAAGAGGACTTCGGCAAAGCAAGAGAAGGAAAGAAAGAAAATGGAAATTTTGACCAAAGTTGACTTATTTAAAGAAGGAGGAGATGAATAGTAATTGATATTTTCAAGAATTTGGAAAATGACAGTTACGTCCCTTTTTAAATGATTGAGTAATAAAACGAAACCCGAAGATCTTAAATTAATCTAAAGGTGATTAATAATTATTAATTGGCCCGTTAATAATTATTTATGTCACCGAAACTAATTTAAAGTAGTAAAATGGTTAAAAAGGTTTTCGAACGAAAATAACTACTAAATTTGAAATTACTAAATTTAAACTAACCTTAAATTCTTTAATTATATAAAATAAATAATAAAAAAAATTTACCTCCAAAAGTAACGGGGCATTACAATCATAGCCCTAAATCAGTATATGACTCGTTCATGGACTATCAACACAATTATAAAGCAAGTAGGCATGCTTAAATGAACAACTAGTCAAAACATAAACCGGTTTTGAGTTAATTAGCATTTCGGCCCGTTTTAAACCAATACTGTAACGTCCCGTTAATTTTGAAATGAATTATTTTATTTTATGTTATTTATTTATTTATTTATTTCAATTTAAGTATTTAGTTTAATTATTATTTTGTAATTTCGATTTTAGTAGTTAATTTCGACCGAAATTCGTTTTTAATTGTTTTAATGCTCTAAATTCGTTTCCGTGACATTAATAATTATTAATAGGCCAATTAATAATTATTAATCACTTTTAGATTTATTTAAGAGCATCGGGTTTCGATTCATAAGTCAAAAGTCATAAAAGGACGCAACCGTCATTTCCAATTTCTTAAAATATCCTAACACTATTCATTTGTCTTTAAAAACACTTCATTGACTCAAAGTTGACCACTTTTCTCATTCTTTTTCTCCTCCAAACCGTGGCTACAAGGGAGAGGGAAGAAATTTTTTGGGTATTGCTCGTTCCTCGGAGGATCGACTCGATTTCGGTTGCATCGGAAAGCCCTCGAGTCTAGGATCCTTTTCCACCTAACCATCGTGCTTGCCACCCATGTTATACGGAGTTCTCGGTAAGTAAAGTTTCAAAGCCTAAGCTCCAAATAGTGTTTTAATGGAGTTTTCTTTGTTTCCTTTCGATTTCTTGCCGTGAAACTCGGTGTTTGTAAATACGGGAGTAGTTTTAAGAGTTTTTGGAAACTTTCCCATAACCCTAAAACCCGAGTTTCAAATAAACCCTTCCCGTTTGAAATTTACCTTTTGGGATTTGAATATGGGTTATAAATTAGTGAATTAATGTTTATTTAAATTCAATTCGGGAAAGGGATTAATGTTCAAAAAACCTAATTATCGATACCCATTGAAATCGGGATTATCAAATTTGCTTAAAACCAACTCAAAACGTATTTAAATTGCCAAAAAGCTGGAAAACCAAACTCGAAGCCCATTTCCCTTGTGGGGGCCGAGAGCTATATGGGAGGGTTTGATGAGTTTTCGTTGTTTTGAACGTTTAGTTGGTGTTTGATCGATAGTTGTTAAAATTATTGATTATGTGATATAAATTCGATTGTAGGTGTTTTCGAACCGCGTGATTGATCGCTCTACCAGACTTAGGAGCGAAGTCATCTCTCTTTAAGGTGAGAATAGTTAGGATTTAAAGTAATTATAGAAATCGAATGAGTGTGAAGGTTTGTAGAGTTTGAAACTAAGATTAGAATCTGAATCTAAGATTAGAGGGTTGTGAGTTAGTGCCCTTAGGATTAGAAGTTAATCCTTTAAGTGAGAACTTAGGAGTTCTCGAGGAAGTATTTGAATCTTAGAAGATTCTAAGTTAGTTTCGATTTGAAACTAGGGTTGGACCATTGGAAGTTAAAAGATCCAACTTGTAATTAGAACAATTAATAGAACCTCGGATTATTGGAAGTTTAGAATCCTTAAAGGTATAGGTTAATCGTTAAGTTATGATTTTATTTTCATTAATGGTAGCGGAGTTCTATTTACATATCGTTCGTCTGAGATGCTTATTTATTTTACTTGTTTTAATTCCGCACTTTATTTATTTACTTTTACAAGATATGCAAGCATATGCATATCAATTGCACCATACCACTATCGCATCATTCATGAAAAAGAAATGAAAAGGAGAAAAGAAAGTGAAAAAGAAAAGAAAATGAAAAAGAAAAAGAAAGTGAAAAGAGACGAATGGGACCCTAAGGGATTTGCTCATTACTCTAAATGAAAAGAGACGAATGGGACCCTTCGGGATTTGCTCATTACTCTAAATGAAAAGAGACGAATGGGATCCTACGGGATTTGCTCATTACTCTAGATGAAAAGAGACGAATGGGATCCTACGGGATTTGCTCATTACTCTAGATGAAAAGAGACGAATGGGATCCTACGGGATTTGCTCATTACTCTTGATGAAAAGGATGTGAATGGTATCCTATGGGATTGACGCATTACTTCATTCATGCATAAGGGTATATGTGAGCCCTACATTGCATATGATTGATGATATAAAGAATCGAGATGTTTTATGTTTATGCAAAGTTTATTTATTTTTCTTAATTATGTCGTAACAAATTAATGGATGAGGATTTGATTACGAGTGTTAGTAATATCATCCTTTGGAAAGTTTAGAATGAAATTACCTAAAGTTTGGAGAACTTTAGGATTGATTGTGTCAGGTAAATTGGACACAAATCGGAATGCAAGTTTGAGGTCTATTCTTACTTTTTATTCTTATTATTCTCACTGGGCTTAAGTTGTTAGCTCATGATATTACAAACATTTCAGGTAATGTTTGGGGATCGTGGAAGAGGAGCTGGTGCGTGCTTGATCGAGAGGATGATGATTTTTGAGATGGACTATGTGTTATGTAAAAAATCCATGTACATGGTTGTTTTGTGAAATTTATATCATTTTGATGATTTGTACTTTGTAATTAGCTCATAAGAGCTTATTGTCGTTGTTTTATGATTATAATCATTTTGAACTCCTGATAGGAACTTAATGTTCCTTGTGATTTTAGATGTCTGAATTTAAGATGTAAACAGATTTTGGCTAGCCTATTTTCAAACGTAATCACGCCAATTTTTCTTAAAATAAAAGACTTCCGCTGTGTTTTCTAATTTAAATTATTTTAAAGTGACGGGTCGTCACAAATACCGGGGTCAATATCCATTCCCGTACTTCTCTTATGCCCTTAACCTTACCGATCATACCACAAATCACTACCACCTACAACCACAATTCCTCATTTTAAGATAGATCGGAAAGACTCGTGAATACACGCCATTCACCCCTCCGATTCTTTGTGTTCTCACCTTCGAAGTTGGCCCCGAGGATCACCGCTCGTCCTTGGCCTACAAAAAGGTAATTCATCCAAATACATGGGTTAATATCACTATTACAATCAGATTACGAAACTATACCAAACACTTAAACCCGCTAAAAGACAAAGTCTTGAAATCTCATGGATTGATAGCAACAATTTTCGCCAATTTGGATTTTTCATAACTCCATCAATTTGAACTTCCATTGGGTTTACCTTATATAACATATACATATAATATCCCCAAAATCCAGAATTTAAAGCTCCACACTTTCAAGATACCATAAAACTTATAAAACCCAAACTAAAATACTCCATTAATGGAGGTTTCACACACAACCTTTACCAATTCTTCCAATACCACTCATAAACATGTCTCAATTATTTATGATAATTTTCAACACTTCATAAACAAAATTTCCAGAATTATAAACATGAAAGAACCCCCTTATATATAAACACAATTAAGATACCTATGAAGAAACCCCAATCAACTCCATGAAAAACCTTGCCAAAAACGCAACCCTAGGTTAATAATTACCTTGATTCTTGCTCAATCTCCACCCAAATCTTGTTTGAGTCTTCCTATCAAGAAGAATCTACCATGAATCACTAAGAACCCACTTGGATTAAGCCACTAACCAAGCTAGAAGAAAGCTCCAAGTTGCAAAAATGGTGGATGAGTGAAAGGGGGGGGGGTCACGAGTTTGGAGGGGAAGGGAGGAGAAAGATGAGCACTTTTGATTTTTTTTTTTTAATTCTTCTTTTCTTTTTCCTATTTGTGCCTCCAATTTCTAATAATTAAAATAAATGACTAAATTCTAATTTCTACTAACCCCCTCCATCTCCTACTATTACCCTCAACCCCTCCACCTCTTAAAATTAAAAAGAACCCCTCCTCCTATTTTTGTTGCTAACTAGTCATTGCCCCTTAATTTACTTTACTAACCAACCTTTCCTACTAATCTAACCATGGTTAACCATACCATTCTCATTTATTTCTCCACCCAATGTTAAATTAACTATGGTTAGTCACAAATTAACCAAAATCAACATAACAAAATAATTTTCCCTATTTAAAATACAATTTAATTTATACCAAACATAAACAATTCTATTAAAATACTCGGGCCCTTGCAGTTAATGATTATTGGAAGTTGAAGGTTCCAAGTATAATAGGGTGAATAAGGAATTTGGATATGGAACTTCGTATGTTTACTAAAAACAATGGAATCATTGGATTGGAGACTTTTATGATAAAGTTAATAACTTGAATTTATCTAAAGGTCATTTGGCTTTACTTAATCATTATTTTTCCGAAATTCCTACCTTCTTGTTTATGTTTACCAATTTGTACAATAAGAGAATGCAAGAGTGTATTGAACCTTGTATAATGAGAGAATGCAAGGGTGTATTGAACATTGTATAGTGAGAGAATGCAAAGGTGTATTGAACGTTGTATAATTACTATGATACATATACGAGAGAATGCAAGGGTGGATTGAACCTTGTATTCGGTGGGTGAGGTTAGACCAAGTGAGCTTAGCATTAATTATTAAAGATAAAGGAATGTAAACATTATTTTATAGCATAAGTTGCTATAGAGAAAACAAAGGAAATGTTATGTACAACATAAGTTGCTATAGAGAAAACAAAGGAATGTTAGGTATAACCTAAGTTGCTATAGAGAAAATAGCCCGACTGCTATATATAGAAAGGGATAAGATCGAATTGTATAGTGAAATACAATATTTTGTAATGCTTGGAGCTAGTTCTTGTTCCTTTGGGAGATCTTGAAAATTGGAGATTGTAACATTGATGTAATCCTTATGTATAGTATAAGGTACTAAAGAGAATGAAATAAGAATGATTTGTGTGTTATGAAACACGTTCTCCTTGGAAGCTAGATCCTCGATTATTTGGGAGATTTGATTAGTGAAAGTGGAACACTTGATGTAAATTCCTTTAAAATGATTGGGTGGCAAAGAGTAAATAAGTTTTTGGACACAAATCCAGATACGGGTTTGGAATCTAATGTTACTTTATTTCCGTTTTTATATCTTCATTGGGCTGGCTTAAGCTCATGATATTACAAAATTTTCAAGTATCGACAGTGATCGAGGTCGTGGGAGAGGGGCTGGTGCTACTTGATCTTGGATGACAATAATGGTGAGATGGACTAGAGAAAGTGTATAGTCTTTGGACTAATGCCTACTTTATGTCTTTCATCTTTTGATGCACGTTTGTATATAAGCTCATGAGAGATTTTGTTTAAATCTTTTATGATCATGAAATTATTTTTGAATTTTACTTCAGGAAATGCTCATTTCCTTGTATTTATAAATTCTCTGATTGTGAAAAATGTAAACAGGTTTTGGATAGTTCAAAATTTAAACGTATTCATGCCCTTTTTTTTTAAATACTAAGACTTCCGCTGCATTATGATATTTAAATGATTTAAAAAGAGTCGGGTCGTCATAATACTCAACATGAATTAACAAACCTCCTTCGAGGATTAATTTTAGTATGTTGTGACATAATAGTATACTGTACATTTTGGATGGTTCTTATAATAAATCTAAGTATTGATTGCTTTTTTAACAAAAATAATATTCTCTGTATTAAATATTTAAGAAATCAACAACATAAAAGTGTATCATATTAAAGTCAAATATATCACCATCTTAATTATATAAAATTTGCTTCCTAATTCATCCATTTTTCCTTTAAAGTGGATAGATAAAAGTCGAATAAATACTTGAATGTAAGACAGGTACAAGACTAGTGCTCTTTTATACTACACATAAAATTATTATTTTTTTCAATTTTGAACGCTCTTACTTTCTGGAGCTTTTATTTTCTCAAATTTGTATGGTTTTCTTCAAATATAAAGAATAATAATGAGAGAAATTATTTTTTCCTCAAGTACACCATGACCACACCACTTGACTTGTACCATTGATCAATTGATTATTGGATATTGGAATATTCACTTCAATGAATGGACCCATATTTGCCCAATGGATTCAATCTGCTCATGGTAAAACTTCATATGGGTTCGATGTACTTTTATCTTCAACAAGTGGCCCGGCGTTCAATGCCGGTCGAAGTATATGGTTACCTGGTGTTAAATCAATTTATTGAGGCCCATATTTTTTTTTATCAAAAACTTATTGTTTATTTCAACCACAAAAAGATATGAGATCAATTCATGATAATTTTAAATTCTCTTTCTCAATATTATTACTATATGAGCATATTTAAGGCATTCAAATAGAAATTATTTCTTGAATCAATAATATTTTCCTTGAAATATTTCAACAAATTAATTGAAACACAAACAATACATTTAAACCCCACTAATTTCACACCTTTAAATGTTTCGAATATTGATTCAATACTTCACATTTTAAATCTGATTCTAATTTCGCATGAATTACTTTTCCAAAGGAAATTGAGTCAGAAAGTAAAAACTTTTAAAATACAGTTAGTATACGTAAAACTAACTAAAAATAAGAGAAACAAAATCAAATCAATTATAATATATCAAAATCATATTGTTTATTAATAAATAAATAAAAATATTAGAAAAACCTTTATACAGAATTTAAAATCAAAATTATTTTATAGACAAGTTACAATAAAATCATCTAGGAATCGTTTAACATGGAAAATAAAAATTAAGAGTAATAAAATCATTTCAAGAAAATCAAGGCAGTACAATAATCCATATAAGGATTTAGATTATTTACAAATCTAATATATATAGAATATCTAAAGCAAATGGATCAAATTAATGGAAGAGAAAAAAAAAATGAGAAGGCAAATCTCAATATGAATACACGAAGCTAAAAAACAAAATCTAAATAAAAATTATATTTACATACAAACCTTTAATAAAACAAGAGGGCAGAGACACGGTTTCCGTTTCCAAAGAAAAAATATATATGTTTAAGATCAGATAAATGCTACCCAATTGTTTTTGCTAGAAATTTTAAACAATACATAAATTTGTATTTTTTATTAGAAAAACCACATTTTAAAATTGAAATTCTATTAGCATGAAAGAAATAAATTTAAAAAAAAAAAAAAAATAGAAACTCAAGATTTTTATTTTTTTTTACCGAGTGATTCAAAACAAATATGACAAAGAAACAAAATTTGTTTGATAAAAAATTAGCTTAGAGAATCTAAAAATATGATAATCTTAAATTATTGTTAAAATTATATAAAAAAAAAATATTATTAAAATAAAACAAACTGTAATTAAAATTTAACTTACTTGAAAGAAATTTATGGACAAGTTCTTCATATCTAATCAAAATGACAATTTGGTAGTGTAAAAAAAATTGTAATTAAAAAAAAATACGAATCAATGATAGATATAATATTTACATCGAGTTTAATAAATAGAAATGAAGTAGAAAAAACTTAAGCAAAACAAGAAAGGAAAATACTCATGGTAACACATATTATAAACAAAAAAAAAAAAAAAATATAAAGAGAAGAAAATGGAGAAGATAAAGAAGAATAAAGAGAGGAAAATGGAGAAGATAAAGAAGAATAGAGAGTGATATTTGATAATCACTCGGGGATATCAACAACCTTTCTTACAAACTCAATTTAAAGACTCATAATTATATAGAGGGTTACAAGGATTAATATGAATAGTAATTACATTTAATCTCTAGGGATTATTGAAATTTGCCTATGAGAGTTATGGATATCCATTAACATAATTATTTATAAAAAATAGAAATATAATCTTTTAAAAAATCGTAATTATCTTACTAATAATCGTTTTTTTTTTTTTTTTTTTTAAAGTAAAGTAACAGTTGATTTATAACTGTAGATTTACATCAGCAATGATTGATAAATTTGTTTAATTCTCCAGAATATCAAACCCCAATTATACTAAATCTACAGCCGTTTTTTTCAAGAAAGATGAGAAGAGTTCTAAAAGGCTTGAAATGAAATGGTTGACTAGTTCTAGATATTGATAAAAATCTCTGTTCTGTACAACTTTACACAAAATATTTCTCCTAAAAAAAAGAATGTCAATAGAAATAAATGAAGCCCCATCTGCACGGAGGAAAGAATGGAAATACTTACACTATGGTTTTTGTTCCCTTTTGTGATCCTATAACTTAAAGACTTTTATACAAAAACACATATATGAAGAAAGTGCTCCGGGTTCATTAAGTTGTTCACCACCCATGAAAAAGGTATTTCCAATTTTGGTTCAATCCCTTGGATGCGAACAAGCTTTATTCTAGGATGATAAGGTTTCAAATCTTCACCACTAAAATTTGGTTTTCTATTTTCTTCTGCCTCTGTCAAATTATTCAAACGTTCCGTTTGATCGATTTGTTCTTCCTCACCTACGACTGTTGACGATTCATCCTCTATAGTAGACTTTTCTGGAAAAAGCTCCGGTAGAAGACTCCTCACAGCATCATGTAAGGAAATACCTGCAACGCATAAAGAGAATGAATAAAATGTCTGGGTGGGTATACGTATACCTAAACAGTCGACTTATTTATGCTATGATATGCTACTGCTAAATTGAAAAATATCATATGACTGCGCCTCACAAGCTTTGGAAACCCAATGTTTTTAAAAAGCATAAGAAATCTTTAGAGCCTAAGCCTAAGCATGACCCTGAGAAAAATAAGGCACCACCATACATAGCAAAAAAAGTACAATGCATTATCAAGCATCACACATTTAACCCAATAGCTAAAGCATTTATATGAAACAAAATTTAAAATTCTTGGCACAATAGCAGAAACTACAAATTCACAATCAAAAGACCCTAAAAATTAAAGTAGATCATAACAGAGATCACCTCAAAATTTTTAATAATGTTAGAATAAAAGGATTTTAGGATATTTTAGGATATTCTCTACACGTTCCTTATTTAATTATGTTTGATTGTTTAGGTTAGTTTCCTTGACTAGCTAGGTTGACTTTTCTATATAAATCGATATAACCGGCATACAATTCAACCTAATTTAATAGTCTTTCCGTTGACATGATATCAGAGCCTCGTTTTTAAATTTTCTTGAAATCTCTGTTTTGATCCTTTTTGTTCCTTCGCAGGTATAAGTTTTTCCAGTGAGGGAGCATCTTCTGAGCTTCTAAGAAACCTTCTAAATATTCGATCAACCCCCTCAATTTAGGGTTTCTTTTGTTCATTATACCTAGGTAAAACTAGGGTTTGGTTCTTGGAATACAACCTTTGAATGGTGGTTTGTTGTTACTACCGTAGAAAGAAACATTGCCCACCGGCGTCTGCCGCCGCCCGTCACCGTTGTCCGCCGCCTCTGGTAACTAAAACCTCACCGAAATCCCAATTTTCGCCGAAACCCTACTCGATAGTCTTATTTCACTGACTCATTCTCCGATGAACTTATCTTGATATCACAACTTTAATTTTCGCCGGAATCTTATTTCTTGATGAACTTTATCTGTCCACCGCTTCCCACTACTTCCCACTAGAATCCGCCCACCACCAGTCACCGGAATCATGTTTATCGCCGGGATCTCAGTGGAACCCTATTTTCGTGGCAATCAGGTGGTTTTGGAAAAAAACAGTGCATTGTTGGGACGGAAACAGAGTTTTAACTTGCTGTCCAAATTTGCTTCTATGTCTTGTCCAAATATGATTTTTAAGTTTTACTTTTGCTTGCTGTCCATATCACGTTTTCAGTCCGATTTTCCCATCCGTTTGCTAATTTGGGACTCTCTTAGTCGTTTCTGGTGGGTTTTGATAGCTCTAGTTGGATATCGTCTCTGTTTGTGGAACATACGTGATACGTATGAAATACGAGCTTTGTGTTTCTTCAAAAATCTTCTCCTTTTACCCTCAATCCCCATTGGTGTAGCTTGTGAAAGCAAGAGTCCGAAAATCTGGATCATATCATGTGGACGTGTAAGTTCTCGAGGCTGATTTGGCAATGGTTTTTCCAAACGTTTGGGTGAATTGGATTGGCAACAATACTTTTCGCCAAACCTTAATTGAGTTGTTTTGTCACCCTCTTTTCAAAGATAAAGGGAAAAGTTTGTGGTTGTCAGGATGTAGCGCAATTACTTGGGAGATTTGGTTGGAAAGGAATAAGAGAATTTTTAGGGGTGTAAAGAGATCTTGGGATTATGTTTGGGAGTTGGCCCATGTAAATGCATCCTTTTGGGTGTCAACTTCCAGACCTTTTTATAATTATCCGTTAGGCTTAATTATAAATAGTTGGCCCGCATACTTGTAATTAGGTGGCGGTGTGGGTTATTTTTTATATTAGGGGTACATGGTATACCCTTTTTTTTTGTGGCTTTTGGTTTGTTTTGCCATTTTATTGTATCGTCTTTTTACTTTTTCTTCCATTATATAAATGAAATGGCCTTTTGAGGTGTTTTTTCTTAAAAAAAATTGTAACCTCCATACAATTCAACCTAGTTCAATATATCATTAATCTTTCCGTTTACAAATAATATGCCTAGGCACAAGGTACTTACAAGTTGCAAGTGTATGGGAGGTGCCTTGCCTCGCTAGACAAAACAACCTCCATTAGGTGTCTTGCCGTGCATGGTAGGAGAGCAATGGGAATATTTCCATTCTTAAGGCATTTGTTTCGTGGAAATGTGGGCATCCGCATTCCTATATTTGTTTTGTAAGAATGTAAAATACCCCAACATGCTTGAGCATCCTGCAAGGAGGCATCCAAAGAGGTTACCACCTTTCGAAAATGAAAACTAAGACCCTTCTTGTTTCCCCTTGTAATCAATAGAAAAGAATCTATGATCAATATAACCTTTGAAAAAGCTTTTTCAAGCCATTGAGACGAAAAGTAGGCATAGCTTTTAAGTAAAGCAAGGTATACTAAAGGCATAAGAAACCAGAGAGAGAGAGAGGACGTGTGTCAAGTTATGTACAAAAATGAACCCAACATCGAGAGAGCTTGATGAAGTGAGAACACCAGAAACCAACTTTAAAGCCCTATGCTTCCACGAGAGGTAAGAGTTAACTAAAAGGAACTATCAATTGTGCTTCCAAGTTGGAACTTAACATTGACACTCTAAAGTTTGGTAAATCATTCGAAGGTCAAAAAAATTGGAGCAACCTTCACAAAAGCGTACATAGTTTGTACTCTAACGGTTATTTGATACATTATTTTTCCATATTGAATTATCCTCAAAATCCTCAAACATAAATCTGACTTATCAATGTTATGGTGACTAGCTATCTATAAATATTAGATAGCTAGTCACCATAACACTGATAAGTCATAAAGCCAATATATTTGATTAAAAGAAGGAAACTATAAGTAACGAGAGCCACCCTTACTATCAAGAACGAGATGGTGAGAATTTTAATAGTAGAGGATTCACTTACCTTCTTCACGAATCTCTACGGGTCGGTTTATGTATGAGACATCATCCCAATTATTAATTGATGGGGCATCTTCAAAATTATCAAAATCCTCACCAATATTCCTTATATATAATCGAACTGGAATTCGACCTGGCCACAAGCTTAAATAATGAAAAACTACATGTAACAAAAGAATGATATACAGAGGATAATAAACATTTACCATGAAGAGAGTGTAAAGGTGAGAGAATAAAACACACATTTAGATGGAAGTCCAAAAGCTTGCAACAAAATACTTGAAAAAAAATACTACCTTGACTTAGCAGGCATTTTTTATTGATTAGCTAGGTCCCAAATAAAGATCTAAGAAACAAGCATGAGTGAAACAAAAGAGGCTTAAATTCAGGCAAGAAAGGCTACTTAAAAACTTTTCAACCTAGCCTTAAATATAAAGCTCACTAACGTTTTTGACAAGTATTGTTCAAATCCCTTGTTTATTATATTAAAAAAAAAGTATTATTTCCAAGATCACAAGGCTTGAAAAATTTAGAGCCTACTTCTTTCCAATTCAAAGTAAAAAGAAAGATTATAGGCCATACATACGGGCATAATTTATTATATCCATGCTTAAGAATGAATGTCCACCACACAGTCAGTGCACAGAATATTAATTAGTGAAGTAGTGCACTTCTTTGGCACAGCCCACTTTTTTTTTTTTTTTTTTTTTGCGAAACGGAACTTTTCATTAATAAGTGAAAAGTACAAAAAAAAAGGGCCAAGCAGGCCAAACCAAAGAGATAACAAAAAAGCGCTCCAATTGGCAAAAATAGAAGAAGAGCTATAGTTACAAAATAAATTTGAACGAGAACACCAAACAGAGGTAAAATTTCGATATCAATCCATAACTCCAGGTAATAAACAATGACGTTGTTGAAGATTTTTTTTTTTGATAGAAAGATAAACTTTCATTGATCAAGGAAAAAATACAATACAATGTAGAGGATGAGAAATCTTCAAAACAAAAAATAAAAGCAGAAAATAAAAGACTAATTAAAGGAAAGAATTCCATTTATAATGCATGGAATGTACAAGAAGACAAAAAGAAGAGGGATTAACAACTTTTGCCCAACAAAAAGTACGAAAAACAATAGAATCCCAAGTATGCCACCAAGGATTTGCAACATTATTAAAAATCCGTGAGTTCCTTTCTAACCAAACACTCCAAAAAAAGAACTGCCAGTCCACATCCCCAAAAAGAAAGTCTCAACTTTGAACCTTTGAAAAAGTCCCAAATCAAGATATCACTAGCATTTTTTGGAGGTACCCAACTCAAATCGAATTGACAAAGAAGCTTGTACCAAAGCTTTGATGTAAATTCACAATGCATAAAAAGATAGGAGGCAGATTCACAATCTCTATAGCATAGAAAGCAAATATGTGATGACAAGCAAGATGAAGGAAACCATTTTTGAAGAATATCCCCAGTGATAAGTTTTCCCAAAGAAAAAGTCCATAGGAAAAATTGAATTTTAGGTTGCAATCCGGTTAGCCAAATTGAGTGGAAATGATCAAAAGAAGGAGAGCAATTGGTAAGGGAGTCAAAAAAAGATTTACAAGAAAAAGAACCCGAAGAATGGGGTATCCAAGAAAGTCTATCTGAAGAGGGTGAGGGATAAAAATGGGAGATGATACCAAGCAAGCTTGAAAATTCGAAAAACTCATCTTCTTTTAGATTTCTATAAAAAGAAAGGTCCCAAAAATTAGTTTGAATATTAAAGAGAGAAGAAATGGAAGAAAAGCGATTAGAAGTGATGCGATAAAGTAGAGGGAAAGAAGAACAAAGGGTAGAGTTTGAAAACCCAAAGATCTTCCCAAAACCGGGTTAGAAGACCATTACCTGGAATAATTTTAGAACGGAGAGCAAAAGAAGGAGCACATCTCGAAATGGCTTTCCAAGGACTACGGAGAGAGCCATTCTTAACTATCAAGGAATTCCAATCAAAGTTGCAAGAACCATATTTTCCTTTAATAAAAGAAGCCCAAAAAGAGTTTGATTCAGAAAAATATCTCCATATCCACTTCCCAATTCAACAATGACGTTGTTGAAGATGATAGAGTTTCTATTTTTTGAATAAGAAACATTTCATTGATAAATGAAAAAGATACAAAAAAGAAGCCACCCCAGGATTACAAGAAATTTTTCCAGTTGGGGGCAATGATAGCATGGGAATAATTACAAAAAGCTTTAGAACTAGCCGACCACAACGAGCTAAATCTAATAATGAGATCCAAAATTATCAGAAATTTTGAAGATTTGTCATTAAGGATCCTATTGTTCCTCTCCCACCAAACCAACCAGAGAAGGGCCCTAATAGCAGTGTTTTAAAAGGCGATAAGCGCACAAAAGCGATAAGGTCCTCTAGGAGCCTAAGCGCAAAGCGCACAAGAAAGCGAGGGCTTTTTTTTATGTGAAGCAAATATAAATTATAAATATAGTTTAAATTATAATATGAGAAAATATAGAAAATCTTAATATTCATAAAAAAGAAATAAAATAATTACCCAAACTAGCCTTCCCTAAAAAAAAGAAACTGGCAGCCAACTTTTGACAGCCTTTTGACAGCCAAGCCTTCCTTAAATTAAAAAGAAATCTGGCAGCCAACTTTTGACAGCTTTTGACACCTTTGGACAGCCTTGACAACAAATAAATTTATTATATATTTCAAATCTATTAAAAAACTTTAATTTAAAAATTTGCCTCGCAAGTCAACACCACCGCCCATCTCTGCCAGGGATTTCAACACCACCGCCCATCTCTGCCATGGGTTTGGACCTTTCATTTCCATCCATTATTTCCAACATGAAGCCTCTCCATTTAATTCTAATTTCAGACTCTTCTTTACCTCTTCTAAATGTTGAGTAAGAGAGATGAAGAGAAATAGAGAAGGAGAGGCTTACTCAAGTTTTTTGAATTCATCAATGGAGGAGAGGAGAAGAGGAGGATCGCTTACGTTTTCAAGAAGAGGTTAAAGGGTTTTTTTTTTAAATTTTAAGTAAACATTTAAAATATAAAAAAAAAAATGGGGCTGAAACGCTTTCCTTGAGGCGTCGCTCGCCTCAAGGAAAAGCGTGAGGCGCGGGGGCGCTTTGGGCAAACCGCCGCTTAGAAGCGAGGCGGTAGGGGTCCGCCTGCGGGGCGCCTGGCGCACGCCTAGGCGCGCTTTTCAAAACACTGCCTAATAGCATTACGCCACAAGATTAAAGCTTGCTTCTTAAGCTTAACACCGCACAACAAACCATGCAGCAGCTCAGGAAGAGAAGAAGGGCATGTGCCTTGGTAATTGATGAGAAGAAAAATGGATCTGCACAGGAAAGAAGTATAAGTGCAGTTCCAAAAGAGATGCAGTGGATCCTCCTCGTCCGAACAGCAAAGGGTGCAGCGATTGGGTCTAAGAGCCATCAAAGGGTACCTCCTTTGCAGTTTATCAAAAGTATAGAGTTTCTAGCGAGCCAAATCCTCCAAAGTGGACAGAATAGCATTGAGCCACAACATTTTAGCTCTATCAGTCCAGGGGGGGCCCTGGCAGCAACTGAATAAGCCCATCAGAGGAGCTTTTGGGCTGCACCATGCTGAGATTAAAGGAGAGAATGAACTTGGAGATACTGCTGCCAAAACTGCAATGGAGAAACAAATGGTCTCTGTCCTCGCCACTGCTGCTTCAAAAAGGCACCAGCTAGAGGAGAGGCCGAAATGGGAGTGCATTTTCTGGATATTCTAAGCTGTATTCAAGCTAAAAAACTTGATTTTTAGGGAACTTTGAGTTCCATGTCTTTAAAGCTAAAAAGGAGACCGGAAGGCTCATTTTGAAGATCAGAGAGATGTGTAGACGATTTTGACAAAGAAATCAGCATTCTTGTCAAAAGACTAGCAAAAACTATCATTGGCTGAGGTAGGCCTTAAGCTGTCAATGGTGGAGAAAATGATGCACCACTCCTGAAATTGCCACTCAAAGGACTTTCGAAAATAAGACAAAACAGTATTAGGACGAGTCTTGGGAAACTAAAAAAAAATTGGTTTATTGAAGTGGTGCATTCGGTTACTAAAGGAGCAAAAAGCCCATGGTAAAGCCTATAAAAATTTTCAGAAACCCAAAAATCGTTAAACTCTCTTGAGATCAATTGGCAGAGAGGGCTTCTTCAAAAGGACTTTCGAGGAGAAAATTTCTGGTGACCCTTACCACCAGTACCAACATCTGAATCCGAAGACACGAGATCGTCCATTCCATCTCTTTCATGGAATTCGAGTTGTGTTGGGGACGGACTTGGATATTTTCCAAGTTCAATGGCTTACGCAAGGTAAAAGAAGAGGAACTGATCAAAGAACTGTAATTCTCCCTCTCATTTTCCACTAGCAAATTCCGAGAATTTGAGGAGGGATTTAGGTGTGGTCATGGTTTTGTGAGAACCGTGGATATTTCCTAATCTGATTTTCTCGTTCAATATTTTCGGTTCATAAACCCTCTTGCCTCTTGGTTCCTTAATAATGGGGGAAAATGGCGAAGGAATAAGACTTGAGCAACACATTTTTAATCTATTGGCAAATGATATGACCCATGGATTCAAATCTGGGATGCTGTGGGAAAGTGAAGAGTACCATGGTCTAAGGAACTTGGGCCTATTAATCAATGGTTGTGGTGAAAATCTTGCCAAAATCCTACCTTCTCGCTTACTGCAATATTGAAAACATGTAACAGAATTCGTGTTTGGCCTTCAAAGTGATCCTCAACAACATTTCCAAATTATGCATAACCAGGGTGGATATACAGATTGCTTTTTGTGGCATTATCTTGCTCAAGGATTGTCCTTTTCTAACAGGTTATCAAACTCACGATATTCATGATATTTTTGGGATGGTTTTGTCGTTCTATGGATAAATAGCAAAGCTTGAGAGATTGATGGCCACTGTTTTGCTAGGCATTTCAGTATTGTTTATGATAATAAGGAAGCCTGAAAGCTCTTTGTAACTAGTTCTCCGAGGTTGTGGCCTTTTTGTGCAAAACAACTTGAGATATTGGAAGTGATGAATTCTGGGCAAGAATTGCAAAAGAACGTTCCATAAATATTTCCTGCTCTATATCAATTCAATTTCTCCAATCAAGAGCTTGGAATCGTCTGCATAATGGAAGCTACAAGTGGGAGCCTTTGAATTTTAAGCTTGATACGATAGAATCAGCCGTTCAGATTGTAGCTGTCATCTATTTCGACTGTCAGAGAAAGCTGATTGTGTGCTTTCTGGCTTGGCTGGCTATGGCTACTTCAATATTTGTTTGGCTAGTCTTAATTTCCTTTTTTTTTGGGTCATGTACTGTTGGATTTGGGACTCTTTGAGTTTTCTTACTTTAACCACACCTCGAGGACAAGGTGTCTTTGAGGTCCTAGTAATGTTAGGATGGGAATATAGGGGCATATTAGTAAATAAATAATGAAAGAGTTAGTTAGTGGTGAGTTATTATAAATAGTGAATGAGCGAGAATGAGTTCTTTATCCAAAATATTGAGAATAGTAGTCTTTATACTATTGTAAGGGGCGAGTTGTAACCCTCTTGAATGCTTAGTAGTTTCGTAATTGTTTTGTTTTTGTATTAATATAGTTCGGATCCTATCAAATACCATCGTTGTTTGTAAATACCTTGAGTTTTTATATAAAAAAATCATTGTTTGAAAATATGGAAAGTCCAGAGGCAAATGGTTCTAAAACAAACCAAAGGTTCCTCTAGGACTCTCCCTAATGCGGCATGTCATACGTGGTTAAGGAACAGTTTGCACCCTCCCTCCCTCACGAATGAGGCATGTCACACGTGGTGAAGGGCATCACACAACCAGCATCTGACCAGAGTTAAATCAATACTCTCTTCGCACTCTTTCGGGTCTTCCTCCTCAAATTGCTAGATATCTCAATCACCTCACGTGCATATGAAGAAGACTCTCCTCCTTCCTAAATTTTCATCATATCCCGATCACAAGGAGCATTATCTTCTCACTAGTGGTTTTGCATCCCCATCCCACCATGGAGTCAGTGGCAGCACCATCTTCATGTGTCCGTACTCTACCATCAGAGTGTTCAATTCCTTCAGAGTGTACAATTCTCAGCTACAGAGGTGTTCAGTGCTAGAAAGTTAGCAGCGGCACTATAAAGATGGTCTGCTGGTTAATGAAAGTCCTCGAGGATGCTCCATTGGCTTGAAATTGGGCAAATATCTGTTGATCATGTCTGCAAAAGGGATTGCTTGATCTCAGAGTCTCGTCTATATGATCCAACAAATTACCCGCTATTTGGCCCCAGGAAACACCCATCTCATCCTTAAGTCTTGCAATCTTCCTTTGAATAGAAGCAGACCTAGCCATTGGAATGGCTCTGATACCAACTGTCAAAGGGTTAATTTGCAAAATGAAAATGCTACAAATTTCCACCCCACGTGACACTACGATCCTATCTAAATCATCCTCGAACCTTCACCCATGTAGCTATGTGGTTAAGGAAGGGATGGGTGCAAAGTAACAAAATAAACACACACGCGAGTCTATGGGAAATAACGCACTCCTACACACTATATTTCCTCAATGGTGGTAAAAAACAATGTACACAATTCACCCCTCTTATAAGCACCTAAGAAGTATGTCCACCAAACAGTAAAATACCTAAATGAGGCTCACCTTAATTATCGCTAGCTATGACTTTTGGGACACCACATGTCCAATAACTTCCAACGTGGTTGACAACTAATCTCAACCTCTTTGAACCATCAAAGCCCCTAGGTCGCCACTTGTTGCCTTGCCATTCCTGCAACTATTACCTTTACTGGGTGCCAAGCAAGGTAGTCTGTGTGTCGTTCTTACGGAATTCGAATTGTGGAGATGTCGACCGTGGAAGGTCATCCTTAATGTAAATTTTATTTTTAATAAATTCACAAATAACAAATAAAAAAATAAATATTACTTAATATAAAAAGAAACACAAAATCATGTTATATTTTTATATTTTTAAAAAAAATTTATACAAATTATTAAGCATTTTAAAAATTCACCTATTTAAAATTGTAATTTCAATAAAAGAAAAGAAAAACCCTACAGCCACTTTAATACTTGAAGGCCCAAAATAAAGGCCCAAAGAATCCCTAAGACCCACCATTTCCACTTAACAACATGAAACCCTAATTTTTAATCAAAACAGCCTCTCTCTCCCAAAACAGCCTCCCGACTCTCCCTCTCTTTTTCTCTCTTTTAGTTTTTCCTTAATCATCTCTAACCTCAAACTCAACCAGATCACCATACTTACCGCGACATCCCGGACATTCGGCGACATCTGGGCGATGGCGAATTTGACGATATGCCAATTGTGACTTTCGGGGGACGACTCTTCCCCCTTATCGGATCGAAGGTCCTTTTTGATATGTGCGCCATTGTCGGCGCTTACCATATTTTCAACCTTGGTGCCAAGTAACTAGGCACTGTTGGTCGACCTAGTTCATCCAAACGAGTCTTAAGAAAAACCAAGCCCATTCCATGTCTACAAGTAAAGATAATCAAAGAGGTTCCCCTTCCCCCAAAATGGTTGATTGGAAATTATGCAAAATTTACTGTGGGAAAGTAAACAAACCTATGCAAAAACTAGATAGCCTATCCTTCAAAGTTTCCACCAACCCAATCTCTACGCCACTCTACTGTCCGCAACTCAAGAACTCTTCTTTACCTACCCTACTTCACTATTAGAACCTTTCTTCTAGGCTCACTAATACCACTTTGAAACCCTACTATTCTATAATCAAAGCTCTCCATTTCTCCTCACCTCTCATACAATAAGGAAAAGCGACAGGCAAAGCAAATCACTTTTTCAAACATAAAGTTTTATCTCATGAAAAAGATCAAATAGTATGGCCAAACATAAAAAAATCATATTCATAAAATATATAAGTGTGGGACACCCAAGGATAAAAATGTCGATGTCGATGTCGATGTTGGCAAGTCAATTTTACGGAGATGTCGGATGTCGACGGATATTCCGGAAAAAATCACGGATATCACGGATAACCATATATTTTGTTTGAATTTGTGGATGAAACTTTCATTAGAGCTTAATTAAGCATTAAACCATCATTCTAAGTAGTTATATCAATAAAATACACATATATATGGACATTAGTAGTACAAAATATCAAAATTTAGGGGCAAAATAACATTTTTAAATTTTATGTACAATAATAATTTATATAAAATAAATAAATACTCAATATTTAAGACATGAAATACTAATAAAACTATTCTATTTGTGCTCAAAATTAGTAAATTTGTGTGCTAAAAAAATTTATATTTAAATTATAATAATGTATATAATATTTAATATTGATAAGCTTCAATAATTAAGAAAAGACAGAAAATAAATATTATAATGACATTAATACTTAACAGCTGTATTTTCCCATGTGACTTTCTAGAATCTGCTATCATGACATCTAAGTACATAATGCTCCAAAAAATATAAAATACAAGACTTAAAGAAAACAATTGACTGAGATCAAAGGAATTGACTGAGATAAGTTGACTGAATTGAGAGAGAGAGAGAGAGCAATTGACTGAGATCGAAGGAAGATTTTTTTTTTCCAAATCGTAGGAAGATTGAAGATTGGAATAATTAAAAAATGAAGACGAAGCTTTCGGGAGAAGAAAAATGGCGATGGATCTTGCAAAGAAAGCTACTTCCTTTTTGGTCCAAACTCAAGACTTCATCTCCTTCGCATCGCACAGCAGCTCTCTCTCTCCTGGGTGATTCCCTAATCACCCCTTTTTGTATCTCCTACTTCTATTAATGAATATTAGTCTGTTTCCTATTAAAAATATATATATGCACACCATCAATGGGAGGAGGGGAAGAAAAAAATAAACTCTTTAATGACCAACCCATAGAGCTCATTTATTCACAACAATTCCACAAAAAAATTGCTGGAAATATTCATGATTAAAAAAATTAATAATCTTATAATCAAACTTTTGCTTGATAAATTGTGCTCACTAAAAAGTAGCTCACCTGTCACCGGTTGTCCTGCTATATCCATCCCACCAACATTTTGGCAAGGTAATGATACAGATGGAATAGACTTCAATACATGCTCGTGCCCAAGGGTTCCAAGTTTAAGTTTAGATGATACATGTAGGTAGGCTTCCAAATCTCCTGCTAGCAAACAAAGTTTAGAAAAAGAAAACACACATATTTAAGACTAGGGAATCTATCCTTCATAACCATAAGAGTGAACACAAACTATTCTCCTTGATATTTACAGTGCTTGTTACAAAATCAGGGACGACGCCCACCTCCACTTGGAAAAAAGCTTGTTTTGCCTCTTTAGACAATAGCACAAGGCAATCCATCAGAAACCCAAGCCAGTCCATTGCTTCAAAAGAATGGACAATCTAAACCTGTTAGATTTTAATCCTTCTCCCCCATCCTTACTTCCGGAAAAGAATGAGTTCCTCTATCAAATATTTCGCTCTAATATTATTGCTTCCCCACATACAATCACTGAAGGGGTTGAGCGTCGTTCACTCTCTCACTTACTTTTTTTTAGAATAATTCACAACAAATTTATTAAAATAAAAGAATGTACAAGAGGTTGAGATGACCTCTAAAAGTAATTAGACGGATAAAAAAGAGTTCCAAGGTAAGTACAACGAAGAAAAAGTTAAACCAAAATATAAAAGAGCGTTGTTTTTAGACCATAAGTAAATGAAATACAAAAGGCGATCCCAAATATGATGATGTTCACAACATTCCTATTTAGTATTTGGCTTAGAAGAACACACTACTAGGGAGGCACAATGTTTCCCGAGATTCCAAAAATAACTCTCTCTGACCCGTTTCCCGAGGCTCTTCACAAAACCCTCCTATCGGTGTCTTCTACACCGGTAGGAACCTCTCAAGTGAACTCTTGTCCGTCTTCTACGGCGGTTTCTCACCGTTTTTCTTCAAACCTTCCCCCCCAATTTACTTTCCTCTTTCCATGGATGTTTTGGTCAACAAATGCCATATAGAAAGGAAATTTTTTTCTATATCTAAAGATAGAAAACCAGGGAGCTCCAAAGTCTGCATATCAGAGAGGAATAATCAACAGCTTTTCGAAATTTCCTTGGAGCGCGAGTTAGTGGTGTGGATAGATGACGCCATTGAATATCTTTTGATTACTCCTACGAATCAAAAATTCTTTCGTAAATCAGATCAAATGATGGTTTTCTTTGGTTACAGAGAGTTACAAACAAAAGAGGTAGTGTGGCGGAAATTACCCGTATCCATGGAAATGGAAAAAAAAGTAACTTGGTGGTGCCAGCAGGAATAGAACTCAATGGTTGGAAAAGATTTAGTAAGTTGATTCGTGATTTTTTTAATGGCCCTCCTGAAGAAAAAGGAAAAATCACTACTCAGCTAGTCGAGAATCAGAAATCCTTTGTGGAGGTTACAAAAGGGAAGAAAAAGGTAGATAGGGAGATTTATGGGGGAAAAAATACCTCAACTACGGTTGAATATTCGACAGCCTCTGAATCTTTTCCCCTGAAGCATCAGCCGCCTGAATTCATCAACTGGGAAAAGACTATTGTTGTTACCCGTCAATGTTTCCACGATGATTGGGATCACATCCTGGAGGCTTTGCGTTCGAAAATCCATACCAGATCCTCCCTAAATCCTTTTCAAGCTGATAAAGCCCTTTTATTTTGTTACAAGGAGGAAAACTCACTTTCTCTCACTCTGAATAAAGGCTATTTTGCTGTTGGAAATTTCTCCTTGAAGCTTGAAAAATGGAACCCTAAAATTCACGCCTCTCCCTCTCTTACTCCTAGCTATGGAGGTTGGGTCAAGCTAAGAAACCTCCCTCTAGATTGGTGGCCCCAAGCCACTTTCTCGGGGCTGGGAAATTCTTTAGGAGGTTTTGTTCAACTTTCTCTCCTCACTGAACGAAAGCTGGATTGTATGGAGGTGGTGATAAAAATTAAGGAAAACTATTGTGGCTTCATTCCTTCTAAAATTCGAGTTAAAGGTCCACATGATCGTGAAGTTTCTGTTCAGGTCATCTCTTTTTATGAAGTGTCTCTCCTTTTAACCAGAAAACGACATATTCATGGCGGAGCCACCGTGAAAGCAACGGCAAGCTTTTTTGGTCGAGGGGACGGTTTTTGTCCGGCGGATCAATGGAGAGTGAGAAATGAAGGCTATTACCCTGTTGTTTTTCTGAAAAAGGGGGAAGAAGAAGCGTGTGTTCGAAAACACAACAGCTGGCACCTCGAGCCCAACAATGCAGAGGCATATGTGTTCTGATCTTCCGAATTTTCGTTATTCAGAGACCCACGTGAAGAAGGCTGTTGCTGAATTGAAACAGCTGGACCCTGATGCCCATAAAGAAAGCCCAGTTTTCTTGGAGGCCCAAAACCCGGTTACACAGGCCTGCTCTTTGTTGAATTCTAAAAGACGAATTTTAAATAGATCAATTGGGCTTTCTCAAGAGTCTGATAATTTGGAGACCCAATTACTGGAGCCCTATTTGCTGGAATCTACTAAAACTATTTCAAACAAAACAGATGGGCCTTCTAAAGAGGTGCCCGGTAGAAGGGGTCTTTTTTATTTTAATGTGCTGGCTGATGGAGAGGCAGTCAAGGAGGCAAATTCTTCTGGGTGTTGACAGGTGGATTTCGTTGTCGATGAAGACAGCATAGATCTTGTTGTGGAGATGGATTTGGAAAAAAGAGTAGAGTTCTTTGCTGAAGCTAATAGGGAAGATTCTTCTCAGGAAGTTCCAATGGTCAATTTGTTGTTGAATCGGGCTTCTTCTTCTTTAGATGTTCAGATTGTTGATTCTCGTCTCTCAATTTCTCCTTTGAAAACGACAGGGGGATCCTTGTCTCGTGGTTCAAGATTGATTGAAGACAAAAATCATGTTTTGGGGGAAGATTCTCCGTTTCAACTACAAACTCTAGAGCATGAAGACCCAGACGAAGAAGATCAAAACTTAATTGAAGAAATTCTAGGCTCGGAGGAAACGAAAGGCTACCTGGTTCATTGGAAGATTCTGGTGGATCATCTTCAGCGTAAAGGAGTGGTTGTGTCTCCTATGTCAATTAGGAGATTTGCTCAAAAAATAGACATGGAAGATTCTACCACCTCAGATTCATGCCATATTTCTTCCACCCCCGGGCCCACCCCTGAATGTTAATTATCTCTTGGAATGTTAGGGGTTTGGGTGACAGCAAGAAGCGTAAAGCAGTTGCTGATCTTATTGCCAGTGTCAAGCCTGTCATAGTTTTACTTCAGGAATCGAAGAAGGTCTCCATGGATGATTTTTTTGTGAGGTCCATCTGGAATTCGAGGAATATTGGTTGGGCCAGTGTGGATGCTATGGGTTCTGCTGGTGGTCAGCTTGTGATGTGGAATGAAGATTGTGTGCGAATTCTGGAGGTGGTTGAGGGTGTGTTCTCTCTTTCAATTAACTTCCTTTGTGATAATGATCAACCTTGTTGGATCACCTCGATGTATGGTCCTTCCATTTCTAGAGGCAGGAACAAGTTCTGAAATGAAATTTATGATTTGTCTAGTTTTTGCAACGGTTCCTGGTGTATTGCTAGCGATTTTAATGTTGTGCGGTGGGTGGCTGAGAAGTCAACTGGAGAAAGGATTACCAGGAGTATGAGAAATTTTAACAAACTAATTGCAGATCTGGAGCTGAATGATTTGCCATTGCTCAATGGCCAATTCACCTGGTCTAGTATGAGGAGAACTCCTACTTTCTGTCGTCTCGATAGATTTTTGGTTTCCAACGATTGGTTAAGCATCTTTAACCAGTCTAGAGTTAATTGAAAGAGAGGATTGTTTCTGATCACTTTCCTCACCTCTTGAACACAAATGCTTTCCAATGGGGGCCTATGCCGTTTAAATTTGAAAATTTTTGGCTTTCGAATGCTGGGTTTCTTCCGTTTGTCTCTGATTGGTGGAAGAATAATGACACTAGGGGCTGGCCAGGTTTCTCCTTTAACCTCAAGCTGAAGAATTTGAAGGGCGTTCTGAAACAGTGGAGTAAGGATCACTTTGGTGATCTTAGCTTCAAAAAATGTAATATCCAGCGTGAGATTGAAGCTTTGGATTTAAAGGAGGAGACTGGTTTGTTAACCTTTGAAGAAAGGAATCAGAGACAGAGTTTAAAGATGGAGTTTTTGCTAACAATTGACCTGGAGAGGCAGAGATGGTTTCAAAAAAGTAAGATTCGTTGGATTAGGGATGGGGACGAAAACTCTAGCTTCTTCCACAAGGTTTCCAATAGTAGAAGAAAGAAGTCTTTGATCACAGAGCTTACTACTGCGGATGGGGTGAAGATTTCGACAGAGATCCAAATAGAGAGTGAAGCTATTTTGTTTTTCCAATCTCTTTATTCTAAGCTTCCAGATGAAAGATTTCTTTTTCAAAGTTTCAATTGGGACCCAATTAGTGCAAATGATAACATTATCTTAATCCGGCCTTTTGACTTGTTGGAAATTTGGAAGGCAGTGTCTAATTTGGGAGCGAATAAAGCTCCGGGTCCGGATGGGTACACGATGGAGTTTTATAAAAGAGCTGGAACATTGTTAAAACTGATCTCTTGGCAGTGTTCCAGGATTTTTTCTTGAACTCCAAGCTCAATGCTTGTTTGAAAGAGAATTTTATCTGTCTCATCCCGAAAAAGAAAGAGGCAGTGAGTATGAAAGATTTTAGACCAATTAGTTTTGTAAATAGTATCTACAAAATCTTAGCCAAGATGCTGGCAGATAGGCTAAGGGAGGTGATCCATAAAACTGTTACAAAAAATCAATTTGCTTTTATCAAAGGGAGACAAATTATGGATTCTGTTTTGATTGCAAATGAAGTGGTTAATCGGTTGAGGATTTCGGGGGAGCTTGGATTCTCAAGATTGATCTCGACAAGGCTTACAACTTAGTTGATTGGGATGTCCTTTTGGCGGTTATGGATATAAAGGGGTTTTCAGAGCAATGGCAAAATTGGATCTATTCTTGTATTTCTAATACTAAATTTTCCGTCTCCATCAATGGACGGCCTAGAGGCAGAATCTCGTCGTCTAGAGGACTCAGACAGGGAGACCCCCTTTCTCTTTTTCTTTTTGTTTTAATTGCTGATGTTCTGAGTAGATTATTAGACTCGGCTATCTCTTCAAATGCGTTGAAAGGTGTGAGTGTAGGTACAAATGAAGTCAGAATCAGCCACTTGCAATTTGCAGATGATACTTTGATTTTTGGTGCCTACGAAGAGCAGGAGCTCGATACTATTTTCGAGCTATTGCACTTGTTCCATATGGGCTCTGGGCTAAAGGTAAATTGGAAGAAAACGGTTCTTTTTGGGGTTAATATTCCAACATAGGAAGTTGCTTTTAATGCCTCCAGATGGGGTTGTAGCATGGGATATCTTCCCTTCGATTATCTTGGCCTCCCGTTAGGAGGTAATCACAAAACTGTAGCTTTCTGGACTCCCGTTATTGATAGAGTTGGTCAAAGATTGGATAAGTGGAAAAATGCCACTTTTTCCAAAGGGGGCAGATTAACTTTGATAGAATCTGTCTTGTCAAACCTCCCCACATATTTTATGTCCTTATTTCCAATACCGTATTGATCAATTAGAGGATTCGTTTTGTTGGAAGTTGGACTCAAATGGTTTTTCCACTGCCTCCCTCTTTGCTTATTTAACTGATAATGAGGGTTTTTTTAGATAGGAGACTGGCTAAGGGTATTTGGGCTAAAGGTTGTCCTAAAAAGGTCAATTTCTTTACATGGAACTTGATGGCCGGAGGGTTAAACACGGCGAACATGCTGCAGAAACGGAATACGAAGACTGCTCTATCTCCATCTTGCTGCTGCCTCTGTCTTTCTGCCTCCGAAAACGATTTACATCTGTTTTTTGATTGCCCCTATATGGAATAAGCTTATGCTTACTTTTGATATTGGTTGGTGCCTATCCAATTGCCCCAAAACCATCCTTTATTCTCTCTTGGTAGGGCATCCTTTCAAAGACAAAGCTAGATGGATTTGGGAAAGAGTGGTCAAATTAATCATATGGGAAATTTGGTTGGAGCGTAATCGTCGCATTTTTTAACACAAAACTAGACTTCATATTGACATGTGGGATCTCATTCGTCTCTCTTTTTGCTTCTCTTTCTAAATTGTTTTGTAATTATAATGGTCTTTTGATTAACGCCGATTGGAAATGTTTTTTGTAATCCTTTTTGGCACGGGTGATTTCTCTTCACCCTCTTTGTAATTATTATTTTTGAATGGAAAGTTACATAGTTTCTTATGAAAAAAAATATGATGATGTTCACGAGCCATATGGTTGAAAATACGGTTGTTCCTCTCAAGCCAAATCACCCAAAACAAAGCCGCCACAACACAATCCCAAAAAATACCCTTCCGATTTCTTCTTGAACCAAAAGGGGAGATGGAAAAGAGTGTGAACATCCAAAGGCATTACCCAATAAATATCAAAATGATTCAAAATCCTGCTCCAAAGAACACGAGTAAAATCACAATGAATGAATAAATGATTAGTAGACTCATGATCCTTTCCACAAAGACAACACCAATAAGGGGACAAACAACAAAACGGATTCTTTCTCTGCAAAACATCACAAGTGTTAATCTTCTCTGAAGCAGCAAACCTAAGAAAAAATTGAACCTTAATAGGAATTCTTTTTTGCCAAATAAAATTATAAGGAAAATGAGGATGAGAGGGAAGATGAATCAACGTCGAATAAAAGGAATTAGTAGTGAAATAGCCCGAAGGATGAATAATCCAGATTTTACGATCCTCTAAAGTTGTAGGTGTAACAAAATGAATGGACGAAAGTAAATCTTGAAATTGTGAAAATTCAATCTCATTAAGGTTTCTTCGAAAAGAAAGATTCCAAGATGAAAAAGAGGTATCAAACAAAGATGCAATAGAACAACCAACGTTAGAGGACACGAGGTCAAGTTGAGGATAAAGGGAATGGAAAGAAAATTCTCCAAACCAAATATCCTCCTAAAAGAAAATACGTGAACCATGGCCTAAGGTGAATTTGGTGAAAGAGTTAAAAATTTCAAGACCTTGAGATATAAATTTCCAAGGGGATCTAAAAGACAAATATCTGACCACATTAGTTTCCCAACCAAAAGTAGAAGAACCATATTTACTCTTCACAATCGATGTCCAAAAAGCTGTTGAACCATATTTACTCTTCATTTACTCGCACCCTCTTAGTTTCAATCCTTCTCCCCATCCTTAATCTCTCTCTCTTTCCCATCCTTTAGTACGCTGATCATTTATTCATTCTTTGGTCAGTTTGCCTTGAGCGTAAAGCTCAATTGTTCAAAGATAGATCTTCAAATTGGACTTTTATTTGGGATACTATTTTATATCGTATTATCGGTTTGGCCAAGTACTCTAAGCGAGTATTTAAAATGGAACTAGTGCTTGTATTTCCATGCTTTTTAGTTCCTTTTGTTAAGTGGACTCATCGTCCTCTGCTTGTAACTTTGTAACTTCACTTTATTTTTTCAATAATGAAAGATTTATCTTTCCATAAAAAAAGTGATATTTTCAATCCACAAATTTCATTGATAAAAATAAAGTACTTTTGCACTAGTTAACATACCATTTGATACAGAGCGCCATAACTCCACCTGATCAGGTTGAGACATGTTCATGATATTCTTGCAGTTCCCATTGATAATATAAGCAGCCTGGTCATAATGAACTTTTCTCAGTCAACTTTTAGAAAATCAACACTTCTTTCACCATGTGCCAATTTTTTTTAAAATAAACCTCACAAGGCCATTTCATTGATATAATGAAAGAGTTCCAACATGTGCCAAAACAGAAACAAGTAACAGTAAAAATATTACAAAGAATGTTAAATCACCAATTTTTTTTTTTATATTAAACATTTCATTGATAAAATATTACTAGGGTTTTCTTCGTAGATGATATTATGAATAGTCTATTCTTCTGCATCTATTAAATACTTAATGGGTTTTTTTATAATAAAAAAAGCACATCGGTGGAATCTGTCTCTTCCGGAGAGACCCACAACTTCAATTTATTTTTTAATAAAGGCATACATGAAGCGTATGACTATTCGCCTTATGTAACCAACACAGAGGCATACGCCTCTTCAAATACTCTAAAATCGTACCAATACAGGTGGCCATAAGCCGCCTCACCCGACTGATTTTAAATACATTGATCTTAAGACTTTGGCTTCTTTTCAAACTCCAAACTGTAAACTATTTCAATTAATATTTGCAGAAGATTTTGAAGCCATCAAGCTTCCCTTCAATTATGTCTTCTAATAATAACTTCCATTGAAGAATCTTGTGACACTATCAACAAGCTCTTTCTACCCATTTAAAGGGAAGATTGGGTTAGTTTTAACTCCAATGGACTTTTGCCAACTCATAAATACAAATTGTCTTGCTGGTTATTTTTGGGATCTAGCTAAAGCTATTTTCACATTCAACGTTTCTAGAGAACTCTTGATTGACCGGAGAGATGATCAAATGTTCAAGGCATCTCTGACCAAATGACTATTTCAGGTTCTACCTGGAAGCTCAAAGAGATTAAATTAGATTCTTCTAGAATTAAAATCTTCCGTCAGCCATCCAAGCTAATCTTGAAGACCAAATTCTCTTAGGATCCGTTTGGTACAACTTTTCCTAAAAGTGTTTTGAGTGAAACATTTTAGAATAAATATCAATCAAGTGTTTCATCTAAAAACACTTGGGTACACTAAAAGATGTTTTTGGAGAAAATACTTGATTTGTGATTCATCCAAAAATGTTCATAAACAAGTATTTCACTTAAAATACTTTTAGATGAAACTCTTAATTAGTATTTTTTTTAAAATGTTTAAATCAAAACATTTTTAGGAGAAGTTATACCAAACGGACCCTTACATGTTTGTTTCTTCATATTCTCAACTTCTACCAAGCATCTTGAACCTAGAGACATAATTGGCTAATAGTCAAATTCAACAAACAGAACAAATAGGTTGAAGGAGAGGGAAGGACGGATGACAAGTGAGACATTCTTTTTTTTTTTTGATAATAAACTGAGCTATTTCTGAAAAGGCCCCAAAAAGGCCTACAAGAAATTACAAAAAAGCTTGCCAATTAGAGGCAATGATGGAGGGGGAAACTAGTAAAATATTTACAAAATGCACTCCAATTGGAGGCATTAAGCACAATACAATCCCAAACATCACTCAAGCTCTTGTGCTTATCAACAAAAAAGCTCCTACCACTCCATATGGACTTGAACACACTCCTATCCAGCTTTTCTAAAAAGGACTCCTGAAGAAACACGAAATCAGGGTCATTACTCCTAATAAGATCCCTAACGAGGCTTCTTTTGGACTCAGCCCGAAGCCCTCTTACAATCCAACTAAGAATCTGATAGACCCCTTATACGTAAGGTATTTGAAAGGAGAGAGAAGAAAGGTAAGGGGAAGGAATGAGAATCTTGTAGTGGGAAGATTTCCTGAGGTGTGTAACTGTTTTGGGGTATTATAGTAATTAAATAAATAAGGGCTGGGATTTGGGTAGTATATATCTGCCTTGTAATACCTCTGTTGGTTACAGTGTTTTCAAGGCGCACCCAGGCGCTCGACTACGGCGAGAGGCGAGGCGGGGCAACCTGGATGCGCCATAAAGAGGGGTCATGCGAGGCATTTTAGCCAAGCGCTCGCCTTTGGCGCCTTTTTTGCTCCTCTCTCCATGCTTGCCTAAATTCAAGGCGAGCGCCTTATTAAGAAAAGTGTTTACCTTGCAAAATTCCAGAATATTCCTATTTTAAAATTTAATTTCTTTGTTGAAAAAAGCCTGTAACGGAGCTTCATCTTCTCGTTTCTTTGCCAGTCGCATCTCAGGGCGTCCAGGAAGCTGCTGCTTCTTCCTTCGCAAGTCCCGTCGCATCATTTTCTTCTCTAAAAAGCTTCGTCGTCTTCATTTTTAATTCTTCCGATCTTCAGTCTTCCTTCGATCCTCCGCTTCAATCAATCTCACTCTCTCTCTCTCTCAAACCAGTCAACTTTTTTATTTGTTTTCTAGTTAGAGCATTAAGTGTTAATGTCATGATAGCACAGCAGGTTCTAGAATTTCCACGTGGATGTGCTTCTGAATAGTCAAAGTACAGGTGTTGTTTTTTTATGAAGTTAAATACTTTTTTTTATAGGAAGTTATATACTTTAATAACTTTTAAAAAAAGTTAAATACTATGATCACTGGTTTTTATTATAATTGTATTTCTTTTCTTTGCTTTTCCTTATTTTTTTAGCTAAGTTATATTATTATTATTATTCAAATATTATAGTTTTGTTATTATTTCATGTCTTAAATTTTGAATATTTTTATTTATTTTCTATAAATTATTGTAGTATATAAAATTAAATAATTAATTTATTAAGTGCGCCTCGCTTCACTCAGGCGACGCCTTTTTGTCGCTTCTCGCCTCTAAGGCGATCAATGACTGGTCGCCTTGATGTGCGCCTCGTGCTTTGAAAACACTGGATGGTTCTCTTTCAATTAGAGAAATATATTGAATGAAAGGAGAGTTTGGGGTCTCTCGAATACCCCTTGGCATTGTTTGAGTATTTCTATCAATTTCTTAAATTGTTTTGCTAACAGTGGTATCAAAGCATCGATCTGGGAAAAGAATATGGCAAAGAAGATGGATAATTGAATGGATGTTGTGGAAGAACAAATGGCAGGCGTGCAAGAAGAACTCAACGGATTTCATGTGGCACTGGAGGTCGGTATGACCAAAATCCGTGAGGAGATGCAAGCTTCTGATGCTCAAACACGAAAAGCAGTTGAGGATATTGCAAGCCAACTAAAGGAGCTGCGACAAGCGATAATGGCGATGTCCCAGAACTCAGATTCGGTTGCGAACACAATTCGTCAGCAGTTTGATAAAGGAAAAGCGCAGTTGCGACAGGAGGAAGTAGGTGAAATCAATTGGAATGATCAACCAAATCCAGTGACTACAAAAATCATTGACGATTCAGCTGAGGGGAGTGGTGGAGGATCATCCAATACGTTTATCAGGTCGGGTAGACCTTGGAAGTTAGAGATGCCCATTTTTATGGGAGAGGATCCTGAGGGTTGGCTTCATCATGTTGAACGTAATTTTTTGGTCAATTAGTTCACTGAACAGGAGAAGCTTGATGCATCTGCAATTTGTTTGGAGGGTGAAGCTTTGGCTTGGCACCGATGGGTAGAAGGAAGACGACCTATTTAAGGTTGGGAAGCATTTCGAAAACTATTATTGAAGAGATTTCAATCCTCACAATCGGAAACTCCTTGTGAAAAATTGTTTGCCGTGAAACAGGACACCACCGTGCGTGATTACCGTCGAACGTTTGAAACCCTAGCCGCACCTATGAAGAATTTCTGGAAGGTATTTTTGTAAATGGGCTCAAATCTGAGATAAAGATGGAGTTAAAGAAATTTAAGCCCACAGATCTGGCTGCAAAATTAGAAACGGCCCAGTTAATAGAGGATTGCAATACGGCCCACCCAAGTCGAAATGTTGCCTTCAATCCAAACCCATTTAAAGCAGCCGAGCCAAGTTCCGGGTTGACCCGATCCGTAACATTTCCACTAGGCAAAGGGACAAACCCTATTGTACGACAGACCACTTCCTTTGGCGGCGCTTCTGGCAATCGAGAAGGAACTATCGCCCCTTTTCGAAAACTTTCAAATCTAGAGTTGCAATCAAAAAGTGAGAAAGGCTTGTGTTACTGTTGCGATGAGAAATTTGCTCCGGGCCACCGATGTAAAAAAAAAGAGTTGCAGGTCTTGTTGGTTAATGAAGATGACGATTCAGATGAGATGATTTTTAATTCTCACAACTTCCTGAACGAAGATGTCCAGCCGGCCAATTCTGATGCCGAACCAAATATAGCAGTAATTTCTCTCAACTCCATGGTGGGTTTTGATTCTCCGAAAACTATGAAATTAAAGGGGAAAATCGAGCAACACGTTGTCGTGGTCTTAATCGACAGTGGTGCTTCTCATAATTTTATCTCCATCTCCTTGACGGAAAATCTGCAGCTTCCTTTGGATGTTACTGCTTCTTATGGAGTTATGGTGGGTAATGGTTCTTCTATCCAATCTAGGGGAATTTGTCGAAATGTTGTTCTTTCTTTGCCAACTTTGACAATAGAGGCTGATTTTTTACCGTTACCTTTGGGCACTACTGACGTTATTTTGAGGGTTCAGTGGTTGGCATCCCTCGACAATGTGTTAACAAATTGGAACCAATCGACAATGAAATTTCAATTAGGTGGTTTAATGGTAAAACTTCAAGGGGATCCTAGCTTGAGTAAGTCTATGATTTCTCTCAAAACTATGATGAAGACACTAAATAAGGAGGGACATGGAATTTTGGTGGAGTTAAATTCAGTCACTGCCTCTTCTTTTATCCAACCTCCTCCTTCTAATTCACCTCTGAATACTACGTTGGCACCGGAGATTGGCCAGGTTTTGGATTCTTTTTCTCAGGTATTCCAATCTCTTCCCAGATTACCACCTCAACGAGACCATGATCACCACATCGAATTAATTTCTCGCGCACTAGCAGCTAATGTTAGACAGTTTCGTTACCCGCAATTTCAGAAAGACGAAATTGAGCGCTTGATTTCTGAAATGTTGACAGCTGGATTTATTCGCCCAAGTACTAGCCCTTTTTCAAGCCCCGTCTTGTTGGTTCACAAGAAAGACGGAAGTTGGCGATTCTGTGTTGACTATCGCGCACTGAACAAGGTTACTATACCTGACAAATATCCAATCCTTGTGGTTGAGGAATTATTAGATGAATTGTCTGGTGCGGTTATTTTTTCCAAAATCGACCTCAAATCCGGTTATCATCAGATTCGTCTTAGTGTTGATGCTATCCCGAAAACGGCTTTCCGGACACATGAGGGCCATTATGAATTTTTGGTTATGCCGTTTAGGTTACGTAACACCCCGTCTACATTCCAGTCTCTCATGAACGACATCCTCCGGCCCTTTCTTCGCCGATTTGCCTTGGTTTTCTTTGACGATATATTAGTGTACAGCCCCTCTTTGGAAGAACACGTACGTCACTTGTCCGCTATTCTTGAAGTATTGGCAAAGCATCAACTCGTGGCTAATCAAAAGAAATCACATTTTGCTTTACATACAATTGAGTATTTGGGCCATGTCATTTCCGCCCAAGGAGTTGCTGTGGATCCTTCGAAAATTGAAGCAATGGTTCAATGGCCAACACCTTCTTGTGTTAAAGAGCTCCGCGGTTTTTTGGGCCTTACGGGATATTATCGAAAGTTCGTCGCAAATTACGGCCTCATTGCTCGTCCATTGACAAATCAACTTAAAAAGGATTATTTTATTTGGAATTCAGAGGCACTGTTCGCTTTTCAGTCCTTAAAGGAGGCCATGATTTCTGTGCCCGTTTTGGCTCTACCAGACTTCACTCAGCCTTTTATCATCGAGACAGATGCTTCCGGCTACGGGGTTGGTGCTGTATTATCCCAAAAACAGCGACCAATTGCTTATTTTAGTCAAGCACTTCCTCCGAGTTATAGACATAAAGCTGTTTATGAAAGGGAACTCTTAGCCATTGTGTTAGCCGTTAAAAAATGGCGTCCTTACTTGATAGGTAGAAAATTTGTGGTTCGAACAGATCAATGTAGCCTTCGTTTTCTGTTGGATCAAAGGGAAATTGTTGGCGACTATCAGCGTTGGGTGTCCAAATTATTGGGATATGATTTTGAAATCCAATATAAACCGGGCCTTGAAATTTTTACTAGCATCTTTTGGGAGGAACTTTTCAAATGCCAAGGCACTAAGTTGAAACGAAGTACTGCTTACCATCCACAAACTAACAGGCAAACTGAGGTGGTAAACCGCAGCCTCGAGACTTATCTTCGTTGTTTTACCATGTTTCGTCCAAAACAGTGGGCAAAATGGCTTCCATGGGCTGAATACAATTTTAACACAAGTCACCATACCTCCATCAATTCAAGTCCTTTTGAGATGTTGTATGGACGTGCTCCCCCCCCCCCCTATTTTACCTTATGATGCTTCAACATCCGCGGTTTCATTGGTGGATCAACACCTCCAGGATCGGGATCGTCTCATTCGGGATTTAAAGGTCTACTTGGAAAAATCCCAGCGGCTCATGATAAGGTACGCTGATGCTAAACGTCGCCATGTATCGTTTGAGGTAAATGAATTGGTTTATCTTAAACTCAAGCCATATAGACAAGCTACCGTTTATCGCCGCAACCATGCTAAAATTGCACCCTGATTCTATGGTCCTTTTCAAATACTGGAAAAACTTTGCCCTGTTGCTTACCGCCTACAATTACCTCCAGATTCCAAGAACCATCCCGTGTTTCACGTATCAATGTTACGAAAAGCTATTGGGCACACTATGTCTCATTCCCCGTTACCCTTACATTTGACTGAAGATTTTACTTTGCATTTTGAACCGCTACATGTTTTGGGAGTTCATGGTCTGCTCCATGACAAAGATGATCGTGAGGTCCTCATCTAGTGGCGAAATTCATCCCTTGCTCATGCTACATGGGAACCAATGAACCAATTGTCTGCTCAATTTCCTGATTTTCACCTTGAGGACAAGGTGGTTTTTTGGGGCGGGTGGTGATAGACCCCTTATACGTAAGGTATTTGAAAGGAGAGAGAAGAAAAGTAAGGGGAAGGAATGAGAATCTTGTAGTGGGAAGATTTCCTGAGGTGTGTAACTGTTTTGGGGTATTATAGTAATTAAATAAATAAGGGCTGGGATTTGGGTAGTATATATCTGCCTTGTAATACCTTTGTTGGTTATCTTTAAATTAGAGAAATATATTGAATGAAAGGAGAGTTTGGGGTCTCTCGAATACCCCTTGGCATTGTTTGAGTATTTCTATCAATTTCTTAAATTGTTTTGCTAACAGAATCTTCATTAACAACCGTAGTAACCCTTTGGAGAGACTCTCTCAATAGGAGGCCTCTTAGGGATCTTATTGAGAGCGTAGAAACCCAACCAAGTGCAATATCCAAAGAAAGAATCTTTCTTGTAAAGAGGCCTCTTAGTGTTCCAATATTATTAATGATTTCTTCTTCTTTTTTCTTTTTTTGACAAATTATTATTTTTATGAATGGGTAATTTTGTTCAAAATTACAATACCAACTATAACCACTCTTACTCATTCTACCATAGATTTCTCAAATGGCTCATAAAAGTTTAATATTACTATTCAAACTTGCACATTTGAAAAAAAAAAAAAAAAAAAAAACTCTCTCATTCTTCAATAATAAGACAACAACAAACTGCATACAGTCATCATAATGTACAATTTTTATTTAAGATCATAACTATTTCAACAAGATTTAGACAACACAAAGTACAATGATCAACTAACCTCTTTTAACGAGTTAATAAAGTTCCACTTTATGCTGTCCTCACCTTCACAAGGAATCAACATGTGTCCTGGATAACCTCTAAAATGTACCTGCAAAAAAGAAAACTAAACATTTAAATTCCATTTCATAGGTTATGAGAAAATAAAGAGGGTAGCTTAGTTCATATAATTCAAAACTATCTGATGTGGGAACATTAGATAATTATAGTAGATTATTATAATTTAGTTTAATTAGTTGGTATTTGCTTTTTGTAAGGCTATATAAAGCCACATCTAGGTTTTAGTTGTCTCCTTTAGGGATGGAATTCCCACCTTTTGGGATGGATTTCCCATGGTAGCCACAGACTTGGCTTGTACTACATCACAATCCTAGCTATCAAGCCAAGAAAACCAAACAACCAAATCCTTAATATTACAGTCTCTATGATCTATCATTTCCACTCTCCTTGTCAAAATTCTTAATATAACAGTCTATATAATGAATAATTTACCATCAAAGTTCATGAAAGTATAAGGATTAAAAAAACATGATTTAACTTCCCCATTACCAACACCCTAGTAACAAATGTTTTCATAGAGCAGTGCACACTCGAAGGTGCATAGTTTCTTGATTGTCCAAATGTGAGAGATACATTTTTTGATAGAAAGATGAACTTTCATTGATCAAATAAGAATAAAAACAACCATGAAACAAAAATAAAAAAATTACATAATTACATAATTACATAAAAGAAATCCATTTATAGAACATGGAATGTGAAGGAAAATCAAAATCTATGTGAGAGGTACATAAGAAGTTGTTTGAGTGAAAAGAGGTAAATAATCAAAAAATGAAAATATTTTCTTTTTGTTAGAGTACTACAATTAAAAAAATTATGAAATAATACAAAAAATGAATCATCAAAATACACCCGGTCAACAACCACAACAGATTTACAACTCACAACTAAGGCGTGCTAGTGCTAGTTCTCTCCAACCACAAGCTACTGGACAAGAAATTGAAGTCCTTGTTGAGTGGGTGGGCATTGATGCTGTAAAATCTACACTCGTTTTCCACACTTCTACCTTGAGGACAATGTGGATTCTTTGAGGCAGAGTATTGATAAACCCCAATCATTTTTGCTTATACACAGAAGAGGATGAATGGGTAAACAAGTTATTTGTTGGTGAAATTATGTTGAGGTGTACTTTCTAATTGAATTGTGTCTGTTGTGCGTGGCACTTCCATTAATGATTTGCTTGATTCATTTCTTCTATAGGTTGGAAGTTAAGTATATAATGTAACCAGTGAGTGAGAGCGACTTATCTCTTGCATTATTAGGGAATACATATATATCGGATTAGGGAGAGTGTTAGGCAAGTTCTCAAATCCTCTCCTTTTATTTGAAAAGGGACTTATCATTGATAAGTGAAAAGATAAAAGGAAGTTGGAAAACCAAGTTGAGGAGAATGAGAAAACTACTCCAATAGGCGAAAATAGAAAGAGAGAATCCCTTTCTCTCTTTGCTGTACTTACCTTAGAACTCCTTTTTATTCGTGTAATTCCTTTTAAAGATACTCTCAACTTCTTGTACATTCTTTTATTTTAATAAAATTGTTGTGAATTCTTCTAAAAGAAAAAAAGAACCCTCTCCCTTGTTGTTTTATGTGCAATGCAATACTCTTAAATTCTATGATATAGGATGTTTTAATGGATCTTCTCACAACAATGAAACAAAATTCAGTAGTCACTCAATGGCTCAGCTTATATGTACATCTGTATTTGTTTCCTTTAGGCATATTGCGATAGTGAAGATCCTTGGGAAAATTTTGGATCAGGAATCTATACTACTGAAGCATAAATCATTGTGGGAACTGTTTTATTAACCATTTCTGAAGGCTAAACGTATTGTCACAAAGAAATAGTCCAGTTGCAGGGTGGATATGTTCATGTACTTAATTTTGATGCTTACCAAACCTCACCTACTTTCTCTACTCTTACACTCCTACTCTAATAAATGGCACTATAAAACCTTTGCTTTGCAACAAATTATACTGGAACATTTAACTTTGGGTTGCATTACATCCTAGAAGAATGAAAAAAAAACTATCCTGAAAGAAAAGTTACAATCATAAACTACCTAAGTAATTGTAATTCAGCTCCTGCAAAGAACAAGCAGCAATTATGCAATGCACCAGTACCTCAACTCCTAAAATTCATGAATAAAGCTCCTAGGGTTCTCATACTTTGGACTCCAACAGATGTCACATACTATATAATCAAAACCAAATAAATAATCGGGATAATTACACATATCGCCGGTTTTTTGGGAGGGGTCTGGTGAAGGGAAGGGTGGACACCTCGTTAATTGGAAGATGGTTTCAAGGCCATTGAAAGATAGGGGACTAGGGATTGGAAATCTCAATAGAAAGAATATGGCTTTACTTGTAAAATGGCTTTGGAGATTCCCAAATGAATCTACTAGTTTATGGCATAGAGTGATTGTGAGTAAACACGGAATCCATTCAAATGGATGGGACACAAACGTAGTGATGAGAGGCAGTGCTAGGAAACCGTGGATTGGCAAGAGTGCTTTCCAAGATCTATATCCCATGTTATATTCCTTAACCCTTGCAAAAAAATTCACCAATTTCAGTGCTTGTTAAAAGAGAGGGGGTTAGTGTGAATTTTGACTTTCATTTTCGAAGATTGATTCAGGATAGGGAAATGATGGAGTTATCTTTATTATTGCAAACCTGAAGGGTGTCTTACGTGACAATAGACTGTGGACCCTAAACTCTTAGAAGTGTTTCCCTTGCAAATCCTTCTTTAAGTTTAGCACACCCACCCATTTGTGTTCTTCACCACTTTTCTTTTCTAAACTTCGGTAGGTGAAGATACCGAAGAAAATTAAATTTTTCATTCAATCTATGGCTTCAACGATTGGTGTAGTCTTTGCAACCTTGATTCAGAAGATCTAAATCATATCTTGTGGAGGTGCAAGTTTTCAAGACTCGTTTGGCAAAGGCCCTTCCAAACCTTTGGATTATCTTGGGTGAACAACAATTCTTTTCACCAATCTTGAGAAGAATTGATCATCTCCCCCCCCCCCCCAATAATGCTAAAGGGAATTATTTGTGGATTGCGAGTTGTTGTGCAATTGCATGGGGTATTTGGCTTGAAAGGAACAAAAGAATTTTTAGGGATGAAGTTAAATCCTTGGAGTATGTTTGGGAGTTGGCACACGTAGATGATTCTTTTTTTGTGTCAACTTCCAAAGACTTTTGTAATTATTCATCAAGTTAAATTATAAATAGTTGGCCCGTATGCTTGTAATTAGGTGGTGGTGTGGGGTCTTTTGGTTTTGGGGTATATGTTTGTGTGGCTTTTGGTTGGTTATGCCACTCTATCGTATTTCTTTCTGTTTTTCTTTCATTTATCAATGAAATGACTTTTTGAGGTGTTTTTACTTAAAAAAAAAAAAAAAAAACCGAGTCATGAAGGGTATAACGAACATACCTTGTCTCCACATTGGATCAAGAAAACACATACGCATGTTTTTACCTACTATTTTCAAAATAACCTTTGAAGTCAACATATTACAAAATGTGGCCATTTTCTCTCCTTGTTTTCAGCTTGACTAATACACCTTTTATTATCTGCTAATATGAATTACATCTCTACGTTTCCTCCATATCTACAATCCATTAGCTGAAAGAATTGTCTTAATTTTACACCTATTAAAAGGCATGTGGTTGGGCTTTAAGGCCCTTTTTGTGATTTTGATACTTTCATGGATATATTGAAAAATCAGGCTTCCACATGACCATAGATGAAAAGAACGCTAAATGATAATTCTCAATTGCAGTATAGACAAGGTCAGAAATTTTCATTAGAAAAATCTCTTTTCCTACAAATTAAAAGAAATATGAGAATCAAAACAAACAATTTTAACAGGTTGAACTTAGAGATGAAGAGAGACTTATACCGTCAAATTCCACGGTCGTTCAGCCTCTACACATAGAAGATCAAAGAGTACACCTGTTGGTATATGCCTGAGAGAAGTATGCACCAGATTCTAACGTAAGATACAGAATCTCTTTTCATGAATGTTCAATCTAAATAAATTACTGAATCTACAATATTTTAAAGCCAGCATCTCAGAGTAATAAATGACTGCAGAAATAGTGTTTCAACTGAGCAACTACACTAGTTACAATCTTTTAATTTCATCAATACTTAGTGCCCGTTTGAAATAACTTTTGGAAGTGTTTAAAAGTGTTTTTTATAACAACTGAAAAAACACTTTCAAAAGTTATTCCAAATGGGCCCTTTAGTCTTTCTAGTTAAAGCCTAAACATTTATAGTCAATTTGATAGAAATGTATTTGCTAACTGCTTTTCGTTATTTCCACTAAAAACAATAAGAATACTAATCAAAGAAGATCTTAATATTAATATCCTTTTTATAGTGAGTCTCCATCTTTCTAAATAGTCAATTAAAGATTGATTGCGGCTTTCTTGATTAAGCTGTATTCCTCTTTCTATACTTCTCCTAATTCATTAAAAAAAATTACCATTTAAGAGGCAAGCCCTTGTACTCAAACCAAATAGTGTCAACTCCAGGAGGAAGCGTACTACTGAAGTAAGGTTTAATCTGAGAAGCCAAAAAAGGAAGATAACCGATACGAGGAGCTAAGACCTGAATCCATAATTGATCAGAAATTGAAAAATAAGATCAAATTGAAGATAGATATTACTTGTAAATTTCAAAATAAAAAACAAGAACACGACCATGGCAGGTGGAGGAGGAGGGACAGTGGTGACTTCAGATTGGTGGAGATGAATCTGCAACGGAATTGCACCTTCCCATATGTATTTCACTGCTTCCATCCTCTCTCTCTCTCGTTCTTCACCGTTCCGCTCGAAAACACCGTTTTCTGGTTTTTGCTTTTATTCTTTTTAATCTATTTTCTTTATTTCAAGTTCGGCTTGGCCAATCGATTTCAATACCGTGCGTTGGGAAATTATGTAAAATTCTTAATTACATATTTCGCATAAACTAATAAAATAAATCGTAAAATTATGGTGAAATTTCAAAATAGCCACTTTTTGTATCAAAAAGTCAAAAATAGCCACTTTTTAAAAAAATATTTGGACTAACCATATTTACTATTTAATTTTTTAATATACCAAATTTGCCCTTTGTATGTTATGTATAGTCTGACGCATCTGACACGTATAGTACGTGTACTCTGACATTTTTTATTTTCCAATGAAATTTTTCTTTCCCGATGTATTTTCTCTTCCACAAATTTTTAGTATATTCGGTATAGTGTTCATAGTTCTTTAGTGTATGTTTTGATTTTATACTACATACTTCAATTTTTTTAGATTCATTTTAGTATATTATTTATAGTTTCCCTCTCATGAACAGTGATTTGTACATTCGGTTTATTGGGTATATCGTCTTTCGTATCGTAAATGCATTTGAGAAAGGTGTGATGTACGTAATATACGTAATCTGCAAACGAAAAAACGAAAGAGTGTTAATCACATAATACTTAATGTACAAAAAAAATATTTAAATATAAAAAAAATAAAAAAAAAGTGTATATTCATTAATATATTACCATTAAATAAGTAATTATTAAGCAAAATGAAGACAACGTATATTACGTATATCTATATTACCCCGTTTTCATCGCTAATACGCAGATTTCTTGTAGTGGAGGTTGATCTAATTGTTAGGAATGGTGTCATAGAACTTGTAATTATTTAATAATAATAATTTATCTCGAATAAATTAAATAAATAAACGTAAGTTCTTTATATTATCTAGATTGATTCAATTAACGATATTAGGAATATATGGAAATATATCAATATCGAACATTCAAATAGTAAAACCCTAAGTCACTCTTATGAAATCACAACTTAGTATATGAGTCATACGAGAGGATTAAAGTCGAGATAAGTAACTTAAAAGTGTGTACAGTAAATGGATAACGTTTGGGAACCTTATCCTGGTAACACTGTTGATAACTTCGCATTTTGTTTATAGACAAATGATCTAATCCTGATCATTCATGTGGGAGACATGAAATGGAAGTTTCATATGCAATGTTTGATTGTATAAGACAGGACCACGATGTTCGATCAAAGTTCTCATTAGTACCGTTTACGAGAAATGATCAAATATCAAACTAAGTTTATCAACCGTGATAGATCTTAATCCTGAGTGAAATGTGGACTCCTATTTATAGAGTTATGTTCTTTGATTCACATGGTTGAGAGCGATCAGAAAGAACGCTCAATACACTCCTGCTTTGGGAACATAACTAGATAAGTAGCTGGGAACGCAATTTCACGAGATGGAATTCATAACTTTCCTATAAATTAACGGTATCAGTGCGATACCTAAACATTTTAGAACTTTAGGAAACTCCTTTGATGTACTGATTCAAGACATGAACAGGTGACGTCACGACTTCTATTGATCACAGAAGTACATTATCTATAGTTCGACTAAAGATAAAGTTCATTGGAGAATCAGCGAGAACACAAGGATAAAGCGGTAATTACAGGAGCAAAACAGTAAATTTAATCCACCTGTAATTATGAGGGTTTCATGTAACGTCCCGTTATTTTGAAGTGATTTTTTTTATTAATTTATTTAATGTTATTTATTTATTTCAATTTAAGTATTTAGATTAATTATTATTTTTGTAATTTCAATTTTAGTACTTAATTTCGCCCGAAAGTCTTTTTAATCGTTTTAATACTTTAAATTTTGTTTCGGTGACATTAATAATTATTAATAGGCCAATTAATAATTAATAATTATTAATCACCTTTAGATTAATTTAAGAGCTACGGGTTTCGATTTAGAAGTCAAAAGTCATAAAAGGACGCAACTGTCATTTCCGATTTCTTAAAAATATCAAAATACTATCCCTCATCTTTAAAAACTCATCTTGACTCAAAGTTGACCACATTCCTCATCCTTTTCTCCCTCAAAACCGTGGGTATAGTGATTGGGAGGGATTTCTTCGGGTTTTGCTCGTTTCTCGACGGATCGGCTTGATTTCGGTTGCATCGGAAAGATCTCGGGTCTAGGATTCTTTTCCACCCAACCATCGTGCTTGCCACCCGTGTTATACGGAGTTCTCGGTAAGTTCATATTCAAACCCTAAGCTCCAAATAGTGTTTTAATGGAGTTTTCTCTTGATTCCTTCGATTTCTTGTCGTGAAATTCGGTGTTTGTAAATACGGGAGTAGTTTTAATTGTTTTTGGAAACTTTCCCATAACCCTAAAACCGAGTTTCAGTCGAAACCCTTCCCGTTTGAAATTTACCCTTTTGGGTTTAATTATGGGTTATAAATTAGTGAATTGTTTATTGAAATTCAATTCGGGAAAGGGCATAACGTTCAAAAACCCTAATTATCGATACCCATTGAAATCGGGAATATCGAATTTGCTTAAAACCAACTCGAAACACTTTTAAATTGCCTAAAAGCCGGAAAACCAAACCCGAAGTCCATTTTACTTGAGAGGGCCGAGAGCCTCTTTGTGGGGGGGGTTGTTGGGTTTTTCGTCGTTTTGTATGTTTAGTTGTTGTTTGATCAATAGTTGGTAATTTATTGATTGTGTAATATAATTCAATTGTAGGTGTTTTTGAACCGCTTGTTTGATCGCTCTTTCGGATTTAGGAGCGAAGTCATCTTTTATTAAGGTGAGAATAGTTAGGATTTAAAGTAACTATAGAAAGCAAATAAATATGATGGTTTGTAGAATAAGAAGCTAAGACTAAGATTCGAATCTAAGATTAGAGGGAGGTGAGTTAGTGCCCTAGGATTAGGAGTTAATCCTTTAAGTGAGAACTTAGGAGTTCTCGAGGAAAGCATTGAATCTTAGAAATTACTAAGTTAGATTGGTTTCGAAACTTAGGTTAGATCATTGGAAGTTAAAAGATCCAACTTGTATTTAGAACGATTAATAGAACCTTGGATTATATTGGAAGTTTAGAATCCTGAAAGGTATAAGTTAATCGTTTAAGATAGGTTTTACTTTTATTATTGTAGTGGAGTTCGATTTACGTATCGTTCTTCCGGAGTTTCCTATTTATTTACTTTATGTCCTTTACTTTATGCCTTTTACTTTATGTTTGTATCGGCTACTTTAATTCCGCACTTTATTTATTTACACCAAAACATATCGCATTGCATCATAACATCTCACATCATGGAAAAGAAGAGAGAATGATAAAGACATGAATGGGAGAATGATGGATCCTACGGGATAGACCACATTACCTTCATAGAAAAAGAAGAAAGAATGAGAAAGACATGAATGGGAGAATGATGGATCCTACGGGATAGACCACATTACCTTCATAGAAAAAGAAGAGAACGTGATAAAGAAAAGGAGGGAGAACGATGGATCCTACGAGATAGACCACGTTACCTTCTTCATGCATAAGGGCGTATGCGAATCCTATGGGATGTCCTCGTGCATTCATGCTTATGATCAATGAAATAGAGAATCGAGATGTTTTATTTTATGCAAAGTATATTTATTTTTCTTATTTATGTCGTAACAAGTAAATGGATGAGAATTAGACTACGTGTGTTAGTAGTATCATCCTTTGGATATTATAGAATGGAATTACCTAAAGTTTGGAGAACTTTATGATTGATTGTGTCATATTGATTGGACACAAATCGAAATACGGGTTTGAGGTCTATCTTTACTTTTTATGCTTATTATTCTCACTGGGCTTAGTTGTTAGCTCATGATATTACAAACATTTCAGGTAATGTTTGGGGTCGTGGAAGAGGAGATGGTGCGCGCTTGATCCAGAGGATGATGACACGTTGATGGACTAGATAACTTTTAAAGACCATGGTCTCTCTTTTTATTTATATTATGTCTTTGAGGTGTGAATTGTATATAGCTCTTAAGAGCTTTTGTCTTTACTTTTATGATTATAAATTATTTTAAACTCCTGGATAGGAACTTAATGTTCCTTGTGTATTTTAGATTTGAAATTAAGATGTAAACAGGTTTTGGCTAGCCAATTTTCAAACATAACCACACCATTTTTCTTAAAATATAAAAACTTTCGCTGTGTTTTCTAATTTAAATTATTTAAAAGTGACGGGTCATCACATTTCACGTGAAGGATATGTTACAGATATAAATAAAGATAAACTAAATGGACAATAACTCATCTATAGTGAGGGGAGTTAAGCTATGAATCTATAGTGGAATTATTCATAATTAGATAATAAGTAATTAACTGATTATGTGTTAATCACTTAATTGACTAATTATTAAGCCCATGATCTATAGGTCCATCGGGTCCCTATGCAAGCACAAATATCGTAGTCGCGAAATCAAGTAGAAGAAATGGAAATTTTAAGTAAAGTGAATTACTTAAATAGGCAATATTAATTTTTAAATATTGAGTATATTTAAACGGTAATTAATATAAACATTATTAATTGTTTAAATAATGAGTTTATTTAAACAGGAAATTAATAATGAAATATTATTAATTAAACATTATTAATTATTTAAATATTGAGTATATTTAAATGGTAATTAATAATTTGAAATTAATTGACAATTATTAATTGTTTAAATAATTAATTTTATTTGAACGGAAATTAATAATTAAAATTAATTAATTAATAATAAAATATTATCAATAAAATTATTAATTAAATAATGAGTTTATTTAATGGAAATTAATAATTAAAACATTTATTATTAATTATTTAAATAATGAAAATTGTTTAAATGGAAATTAATCATTAAATATAATTTGATAATATTTAGTCGGGAGAAAATATTAATATTATTAATTATTTAAATAAATTATTTTATTTAAATGGTAATTAATAAATAAATTAATTAAGTTGGACTATTAATTTAAGAGAGAGTTTCAAGCCCAACTGTATTAATGAACCCAATTGAAATTGGCCCAAAATAATTAATTAAATAAATTTGAATTATTTATTAATTTTATATGTGAATTTCGGTCATATGAGATAATTTGTAGGAGATAATTGTTTGAATTATATCCTATAATAATTATATAGATTTATTTACCCAAGATAAATAAAATAAAGAAAAGAAAATATTCTCTTATTTATCTATGGTATTTTACAAATACCAAGATAAAGGAAAGATATAATTCTTTTTTCTTTTTGTTTTTATCTCCATGAATTAATCCTAATGTGATTAGGATTCCTATTTTCCTATAAATAGGAGGCTTGGGTCATTCATAAATCACACAATTAAATTCCTTAGAAATTCGGAATTCTCTCTTCCTTCTCCCTCCCCCCTTGGTGCCGATTTTCCTTAGTGATTGGGAAGAAAATATTTCTTCTTCTTCCCAATTTCTTCTTAAGTTCGATCCCATAATCGGGTTTCGTTTGATCGATCGGGATATAGCGTAGAAGATCTGGTGTTGCTGAGGATTTAATGCTGTAAAGAAACCTCCAACTGATTCTCCATATATTACTCAATGTAAGTTTTAGAGTTTTAATTTTCGAAAATTTAAAGCATGAATCTACATGTTTTTATCACAAATTGCATGGTGTTAATAGATCCGTAATTAAATGTTAATTAGTTTATTAAACAAAATTCCGCTAATTTAGTAAATCATCCCTTCACTAATCTCATATTAAGATTGGTGGAATATTAGTCTGAGAAATTACATTTTCTTAAAATATTTAAAAACAATTGATATTTGTGACGACCGTCACTTTTAAAATAATTTAAATTATTTTAAAAGTGACGGGTCGTCACAGTTGGTATCAGAGGCTTAGGGTTCTGTAGACTACATGCGATGCATGTTTGTTTTCATGTTTTGTTTTAAGTCCATTCTCAAGTCATCATCTGAGATCAGCAGCACCAGGTATGCCTATAACTTCTATTCTCATGCTTTATTTCTTTGATATTGGAAGAATTATGAGAATATTGTTAGAAGTTAATGATGTTTGTTATATTTCACATCCTTGTAAAACCATTATGTGGTTATTTTATTTGACCCATTTCGAGATTTGGGTAAGGGTGTCGGGAAAGCGATGACCTCGTGCAGTTTTGGAGGTTATACACCTCGTTAAGAGTATTGACATAATGTCAAAGGAAAGGAGATGAGATACTCCAAGAGATCAATCGTTTGATCCTTAAACCTGATTAAAGTGTTATTGTCACACAATTGCTAAGTAGTGGTCTTAGTAGATGTGTGTGGACATTTACGTGTAGAAAGGGGACATGTTTGTCCGAAGCCTAGTATTAAGAGATGAAACACCTGTTTGAGGTGAGAAATTGTTGAAAATAAATCGGTTTGGCTTGAGTCTAGTAACCTAGATTCAACTCAAGGGACAAGTGTGACGACCCGTCACTTTTAAATAAATTAAAATCAGAGAAAACAGCGGAAGTCTTGTATTTTAAGAAAAATGGCGTGATTATGTTTGAAAATAGGCTAGCCAAAAACCTGTTTACATCTTAAATTCAAACATCTAAAATCACAAGGAACATTAAGTTCCATCCAGGAGTTTAAAATGATCAAAATCATAAAACGACAACCATAAGCTCTTATGAGCTAAATACAAAGTTCAAATCATCAAAATGACATAAATTTCACAATTCAACCATGTACATAGATTTTTACATAACTCAAAGCCCATCTCGACAATCATCATCCCCTCGATCAAGCGCGCACCAGCTCCTCTTCCACGATCCCAAACATTACCTGAAATGTTTGTAATATCATGAGCTAACAACTTAAGCCCAGTGAGAATAATAAGCATAAAAAGTAAAGATAGACCTCAAACTCGCATTTCGATTTGAGTCCAAGAACACACTTACTCTTTGCTAACCATCCATTCAAAGAGTTTATAACAAAATGGTCCACTTTTACTTACCAAATCTCCAATAATATTGTGGAACTACATTCCAAATATTCCTGGTAAGGTTTAGTAAACGAATATAGTATTTATATCTCATTTTCCATACATACCTTATACTATACATAAGGTTTACTTTAAATTCTTATTCTCCCAAAGGATGATATTACTACACTGTAGTCAATCCCATCCAACAACTTGTTATAACATGAGTAAGAAAAGTAAATAAATAAACTTTGCATCATATTAAACATCTCAATTCTCTCTTTCATCGATCATATGTATGAATGCATGAGAGCATCCTAGGATTCGCATACGCCCTATGCATGAGGAGGTAACGTGGTCTATCCCTAGGATCCATCGTTCTCCTCCTTTACTTTCTCACTTTCTTTTCTTTTTCTATGAAGGTGATGCGGACACGCCCGTAGGCTCCAACATTCTTCCCCCTTCATTTTCTTTTTCACTTTCTTTTCTTTTTCTAAGGTGATGCGGACATTCCCCGTAGGGTCCAACATTCTTCCCCTTCCTTTCTTTCTCACTTTCTTTCTTTTTCTATGAAGGTGATGCGGACATTCCCGTAGGGTCCAACATTCTTCCCCCATTTCTTTCTCACTTTCTTTCTTTTATGATGCGAGATGTTATGATGTAATATGATGTATTTGGAGTAAATAAATAAAGTGCGGAATTAAAGTAGACGATACATACATAAAGTAAAAAGGCATTAAGTAAGGGTATAAGGTAAAAGATATAAAGTAATGGACACAAAGTAAATAAATGGAAACTCGAGCGAACGATAAATCAATCGTTCTTTAACAAAGTCTTGGATCCTTTAACTTCAATGATCCAATCTTAGTTCGAAACAAATCTAACTTAGAATCTTCTAAGATTCGACACTTCCTCAGAACTCCTAAGTTCTCACTTAAAGGATTAACTCTTAATCCTAAGGGCACTAACTCACTCCCCTCTAATCTTAGTTTTGGATTCTAATCTTAGTTCCAAACTCTTCAAACCATCATACTTGTCCGTTTCATAGTTACTTTAAATACTAACTATTCTCACCTTAGCCAAATAATTCCAAATCTCCAATTTCCACGAAACAACCACCGAACTATTGCACCTACAATTCACCGATTGTACAACATATTACAATTCATAACTAATATGCGAACAAATGTGCAATTTCGGGTGAATAGTATTTCGATGAATAGTGTCTCGGGTGAATAGTGTTTTCGGGTGAATAGTGTTTTTCGAAAATCCGGGCTCAAAATCGCCATTTTTCATGATAGAAATTCATGATTTCAACTTCAAATCTCATTTATAATAAAAAAGCGAACAAAACCATCTAAAAAGTTTTGAAAACTTACTTTTTGGGACTTCCCTTAGAGAACGGGAAACTTCGAAAAGCTAGGTTGGATAGGTAGCCCTCGTCCCTACCAATCCAACGCAACCGAAAACACGACGATCCGCCGAGAAACGAAGAAAGGACAAGAAAATTCTCTTCTCATCAATGGATGAGAAGCTCACGGCTTGGGGATGAGAAAGATGAGACAATTTTAGTCAACTTTGGTCAATGATAGTTTAAGAAGATGAAGAGAAGAATATCTAGATATTTAGGTGAAAAGGGAAATTACGAAAATGCCCTTTTGATGACTTTTAGCTTAAAAACAAAACCCGATGGTCTTAAACTATCCCGATGGTGATTAATAATTATTAATTGGCCTATTAATAATTATTAATGTCACCGAAGCGAAAAATAAACATTAAAACGATAAAAATGAATTTAGGGCAAAATTAAGTACTACTATCGAAATTACAAAATAATAATAAACTAAATACTTGAATTGAAATAAATAAATACATAAACAATATTAAATAAATAAAATAAAAATAAAATAAAAAAAAATTTCACTCCAAAATAACGGGACGTTACAACAAGTTCCTGGTTTGAATTGAGAAAGTTGAATTATGGTAAGTGGTAAATCCTTATGGTAGCATTGTGCTAAAAGGAAAGTGTGTTACCACTCAAAAGAGGAAGTAAGGACTTTACGTGATAAGTCTCAATGAGGACCATTAACGACAATGTTAATTGGTGAATGGTCTAGTTTGGTTGCTATTACACTATGGTGTATCAATCTGAATTGGAAATACTCGAGGTCGAGTAATGAAGATCCATATTCAGTAAATTCCCAAGTTTGACTAACACTAAAGTTAAGAGTTGATACTTGATTGGAATATAGAAGGAAGTTGATAGACCGTGGTATTGGTAACCTTTATAAGGCAATGATATGGTTTGGTGAACATCAATTCACATTGAGTATGACCATCTAATTGGACGGTGAACTTTGAGAAACTTGTAGGTCATAGTTGGGACCTACTGAGTCTTTTAAGATAGACTCTAAAGTAAAACCTATGTTAGAAGGTTAGAATGATATTGAACTAAGGTGTTTGACAGGCACCAGTTTTGCTTTACAAGAAAGCAAATGATCTCTGAGGTTGAGTTCATTCAAGATTTGAATAAAGAGACTTAGGAGTCGTCCTTATCTTGGATTTTACATCTTATGAAAGGAAAGAAAATTAACTACTACGGGACAGATTACCTCTCAGAAGAAGAGAGCAAAGGATGACGATGCCAGTCAAGGGATACCGCAGCAGCAGCAACAACAACAACAACAACATCAACAACAACAACAACAACTGGTCGAAGTGGAGCTCAACAAGGATAGGATCATCCTTACTACAATAGTTTTGCCGTTTCCATCAAGGAGATGCACACTTCCATCAAGATGCTATGTTGTGATAAAACTTGGAATCACGCCACTTTTATAGGGCGTATAAGATACAACCATCACAACATAGTAGCAAAGTTAGGATTATCAGGAAAAGCTACCGATATGGTAGTATTTTATACTTTATTATTTTCAGGCCGTTTGGCTTTTATTTTGTTTAATGCTGGAGCTAGCCATTCTTTTATTTTATCTTGTTATAATGAGTTGGCAGCTCTTGAGCCAAGACTGTTGAGTTTCGAGATATGTGCTTTTACCCCAGTGGGGAAGTTTATTATGATGATAGTGCGTATGGCACTTATGACATATGTATTATGAGTAGATGTTCCCATCTTACTTTGATTGTTATGCATATGTCTGATTTTGATGTGATATTGATTATCGATTGGCTATTATCCAATCATACCATTATCGATTGTACTGAGGAAGTTTTTGGTTTTATGAGTTCAAGCGAGACTAGATTATGTTTTCGTGGGTTTAATGATTGAATAACACCCACTTTGATATCTATGATAGAAGCTAGAATGCTTCTAAGTGATATAGTTTGAGATTATTTAGCTAGTGTTGTCGATACTTCTGTACCGAAGACTAGCTGAGTTAAAAGAACTTAAGAGTGAGTTATAAGAACTCTTAAACTCAGGGTTTATTCACCCTAGTGCGTCCTCGTAAGGAGCACCTCGTTGTTTGTGAAAAGAAAGACAGTTCGGTGAAACTGTGTATTGATTATCGAGGGTTGAATCAAGTTACAATGTAAAACAAGTATCAATTGCATTGGATTGATGATCTATATGATCAGTTGGGGAGCCTCAGTGTTGTTTGTGAAAAAGAAAGATGGCTCTATGCAATTGTGTATCGATTATAAAGAGTTGAGCCGTGTTACAGTGAAAAACACGTAATCTTTGCCAAGGATAGAGGAATTGTTTGATCAATTGGGGAGAAAACGCTATCTTTTCAAAGATAGATTTGAGATCCGGTTAAATCCGTTGAAGATTCGGGATTAAGATAATCCTAAAACTGTTTTCAGGACACGTGATGGATATTATGAGTTTGTAGTCATGTATTTTGACTTCACCAACGCGCCTGTAATTTTATGGATCTTATCCATACTGTGTTCAAGACGTTCATCAATTCTATTGATGTTGTGATTAATGATGACAATCTTATTTATTCTAAGACTTGAGGAGATGCATGATATGCATTTGAAGGAAATTTTGACATTATTAAGAATTCAGAAGTGTATGCCAAGTTCTCAAAGTGTGAGTTTTGGCTGAGAGAAGTGGCATTTTTAGGCCATGTAGTATCGAGTAGAGGAGTATCTGTTGATCCCTCTAAGATTGAGGCAGTTACTAACTGGCCTAAACCGACTAGTGTGGCTGATATTTGCAGTTTTCTGGGGACTTGCAGGCTATTATAGACGGTTTGTGCAAGTTTTCTTCAAAATTGCTTCAGCTTAGACACGTTTGACTCGAAATGGAGTTGATTTTGTATGGTCTGAGGATTGTGAGAGGAGCTTTGAGGAGCTTAAGAGGAGGCTTGTGATAGCACCTGTTCTTTTGTCGCCTAACAGAACCGGTGGTTTGACTGTGTACAAAGATGCTTCCCATAGAGGTTTGGGATGTGTGTTGATGCAACACGGGAAAGTTATAGCTTATGCTTCCTGTCAGTTGAAAGAGCATGAGAAGAATATCCGACTCATGATTTAGAGTTGGCGGCAGTTGTTCATGCTTTGAAAATATGGAGACATTATTTTATGGTGAGAAGATTCTGATATTTACTGACCATAAGAGGCTCAAATATTTCTTCACTCAGAAGGAATTGAATATGAGATAGTGGAGATGGTTAGAGCTCGTTAAGGATTATGACTATGATATTCAGTATCATCCTGGAAGATCCAATGTAGTGGCTAATGCACTTAGTAGAAAATTTTCTCATTCATCAGCTTTGTCGGCCATACCTTTGAGATGGGATATGGAAAGGGCTGAGATAGCACTTCTGACTGTCGAGGTCATTGTGAGTCTAGCTAGCCTAACAGAGAGGTGAGGCTCATCTACAAGCCGGTTTTAGAGAGGCTGAGTTCGATGTACCTAGCCACTTTACCTTCTCTACTGATAGTGCTTTGATGTATCGTAATAGGCTTTGTGTGCCTATGGGATCGACTTTTAGAAGAGAACTGTTGGAGGAGGCCCACAGTTCTATCTTCACTATTCATCCAGGTAGTACGAAGATGTACGTGGAACCGAAACAATATTATTGGTGGCCTGGGATGAAACATGAGATTGTAAAATGTGAGTAGGTGCTTGATTTGTTAGCAAGTCAAGGCCCTAAAGATCCACCGGGTTATCTTAACCTTTGAAAGTACTTGAATGGAAATGGGAAAAGATTCTCATGGATTTTATCAAGGTTTGTCAAGGACGGCAAAGAATTATAATATCATTTAGGTGATTGTAGACCATATGATGAAAAACTACACACTTTACTCTTGGAAGGATTATCTATCCAGTTAAGACTAGGGTACAGTTGTACCTAAGAAAGATTGATAGATTGTGGTGTGCCAGTGAAGATTTTATCAGATTGAGACACTCGCTTTGTCTCAGAGTTTTGGCACTGTTCAGGCACTTTGTGGAAGAAAGTGTCGTTCTCCCGCTCATTTGGATGAGATTGGAGAGAGCAGACTTTTGGTACTCAAGTAGTAACAAATGACTAGCGAGTCTATCATTTGTTTAAAGAAAGGTTAAAGTTAACCAAAGTTGACAGCATGATTCGGTGTAGTCCGTTCAAGTTGTAGTAGTGGATCTTGTATACTTCAAGTGACACCAATGAAGGGTGTTATGAGAGTTGGGAATAAGGGTCAGTTGATCCCTAAGTTTATTGGCCTATCGAGATACTCAATCGAGTAGAAGTGGTAACTTATTGTTTAGTTTTACCACTTTCGTTATCGGCTGTTCGTAATGTTTTCCATGTATTGATGCTTCGAAAATACATGATGAATCCGTTCCACGTGATTGATTATGAACTGGTTGTTTTGAATACTAATAAGTCTTATGAGAAGACACCCGTTAAGATAAGAGCATTCGAACAAAAGGGATGAGAAATAAAAAGGAATTCACTTGATTAAGGTTCTTTGGAAAAACCAAGTGTTAAAGGAAGCAACGTGGGAACGTGAAGATGAGTTACAGTCTAAGCACCCTCGCCTTTTAACTTAGGGATCGAACTTTTCGAGGACGAAAAGTCTTTTAAGGAGGGTAGACTGTAAAGTCCCGTTATTTTGAAATGATTTTTTTATTTTATTGTTATTAATTTATTATATTTTATTTAATGTTATTTATTTATTTATTTATTTCAATTTAAGTATTAATTTTAATTATTATTTTTGTAATTTCGATTTTAGTAGTTAATTTCGCCCGAAATCCTTTTTATTTGTTTTAATACTTTAAATTCGTTTCGGTGACATTAATAATTATTAATAGGCCAATTAATAATTATTAATCACCTTTAGATTTATTTAAGAGCTTCGGGTTTCGTTTTAGAAGTCAAAAGTCATAAAAGGACGCAACCGTCATTTCCAATTTCTTAAAATATCCAAAACACTATTCATACTCTTCTTTAAATTGCCCATTTGACCAAAGTTGACCAAAAACTTCATATTTCTCTTCCTTTGGCCGTGGGTATCAAGAGGAAAAGGGATTTCTTCGGGTTTTGCTCGTTTCTCGAAGGATCGGCTTGATTTCGGTTGCATCAGAAAGCCCTCGGGTCTAGAATTCTTTTCCACCCATCGATCGTACTTGCCACTCGAGATCCACGGAGTTCTCGGTAAGTAAAGTTTCAAACCCTAAGCTCCAAATAGTGTTTTAATGGAGTTTTCTTTGTTTTCTTTCGATTTCTTACCGTGAAACTCGGTGTTTGTAAATACGGGAGTAGTTTTAAGAGTTTTTGTAAACTTTCCCATAACCCTAAAACCGAGTTTCAGTCAAAACCCTTCCAGTTTGAAATTTACCTTTTGGGATTTGAATATTGGTTATAAATTAGTGAATTAATGTTTATTGAAATTAAATTTGGGAAATCGTTTATTGTTCAAAAACCCGAATCATCGATACCCATTGAAATCGGGAACATCAAAATTGCTTGAAACCAATTCGAAACACCTCTAAAGTACCTAAAAGCCGGAAAACCAAACCCGAGACCCACTTTTCATGGGGGGGCCGAGAGCCTCATAGTGGGGTTTTTGGGGTTGTTCGTTGTTTTGAGCTTTTAGTTGTTAATTGATCGATGTATGTTTATTTATTAATTGTTAGATGTAATTAATTGTAGGTGTTTCGGATCATTGTTTGATCATGCTTTCGGAAACTTGGAGCGAAATCTTATTTGGCTAAGGTGAGAATAGTTAGGATTTAAAGTAATTATAGAAATCGAATAAGTGTGAAGGTTTGTAGAGTTTGAAACTAAGACTAGAAACCGAATCTAAGATTAGAGGGTTGTGAGTTAGTGCCCTTAGGATTAGAAGTTAATCCTTTAAGTAAGAACTTAGGAGTTCTCGAGGAAACTAACGAATCTTAGAAGATTCTAAGTTAGATTCGATCCAAACTAAGATTGGATCATTGGAAGTTAAAAGATCCAACCTTTTATATAGAACGGTTAATAGAACCTCGGATTATATTGGAAGTTTAGAATCCTTGAAGGTATAGGTTAATCGTTTAAGTTATGGTTCTACTTTTATTATTGATACCGGAGTTCGATCGACATATCGTTCGTCCGAGATTACTATCTATCTTACTGATGTCCTTTACTTATTGTCTTTACTTTTGGCTCCTTTACTTTATGCAAATTTCGGTCACTTTATCATTTACATTTACTTTATTTACTTTTGCAAGCATATGCAAGCATAACCATAACATCTTGCATCATTGAAAAGAGAAAAAGAAAAGAAAGTGAGAAAGAAAGGAAGGGAAGAATGTTGGAGCCTACGGATAGTGTTCGCATCACCTTCAGAAAAAAAAAGAAGTAAAACTAAGAAAGAAGGTTGAATGGGTATCCTACGGGATGTATCTGTTACTTCTTCATGCATAGGGTTGAATGGGTATCCTACGGGATGTACCTATTACCTCATTCATGCATAAGGGTATATGCGAGCCCTACATTACCTTATGCATATGATCGATGGATTAGAGAATCGAGATGTTATATTTTATGCAAAGTCTTTTACTTTTCTTATTTTATGTCGTAACGAGTTAATGGAGGAGAATTGACCATAAGAGTTAGTATTATCATAATTGGAAGAATATGGAATAGAATTACCTAGACTTGGAGAATTCTAGGAAAGATTGTGTCAGATTAATTGGACACAAATCGGAATACGAGTTTGAGGTCTATCTTTACTTTTTATGCTTATTATTCTCACTGGGCTTAAGTTGTTAGCTCATGATATTACAAAAATTCAGGTTATGCCCTGACTAGAGGTCGAGGGAAAGGAGATGGTGCTGCGTGATCAAGGGATGATGATTTCGAGATGGACTAAGTGTTGTGTAAAAATCCATGTACATGGTTTTGTGAATTTTATATAATTTTGATGTTGTATAATTGTAAATGGCTCTTACGAGCTTTTGTCTTTACTTTTATGTTTATAAATCATTTTGAACTCCTGATAGGAACTTAATGTTCCTTGTGTTTTTAGATGTTTGAATTTAAGATGTAAACAGGTTTTGGCTAGCCTATTTTCAAACATAATCACGCCAATTTTCTTAAAATAAAAGACTTCCGCTGTGTTTTTTTTCTAATTTAAATTATTTTAAAAGTGACGGGTCGTCACAATATTTTTTAAATTACTCATAAAAAATGTCATTTGTTCAGATTTTGTCTAATTAAATGCAAACGCCGTTAAAACTTCCATCACTTATTAGAAAATACATGTGCTTGAAAAGTTAAGAATTGGAATGTAATAAAATTTTAATAATGTCATTTACTAGATAAAATTATTCAATAAATAACTATTATAATTCCAGTTACTAACATATTAACAAATTAATGGTTCCTTAAAAATATCCATTAATCATATTTAATTAATTGTACATTAAAAAAAACTTCAATGGTCTATTAATTATATTATATTTTAAAAAAATATTTATGAACAAATAAATAGATTTATATACACAGAAAGATAAAAAAAAAATTATTAAAAAATCATTACAATTTAAAAAAAAAATTGTCTGGAATGACATATTTTTTGCCTTATTTACTTTCATGGATTTACTTTTGCTTTATTACTCATATAGCAATTTTTTATTTATCACATGCGACTTCCTTCTCTCAACGTCATATTTTTTTCTCAAATCCCCGAAATATCTACCTTCGTCTTCCTCATTCTCTGAAACCAATTTCTTTTCCAATGATTTCTTCTTCCTCCATATATTTGTTTCTTTATCTTTGTTTATTCAAATGAAAAAAAATCTCAACAAACCAATAAGAAAGGGGAAATAACTATAGAAGGAAAAGACAAAGAATCCTAATGAAAAAAATAAATACGAGCTGCATTGAACTACATATGAACTCCACAAAGGTTACAAATGTTACAAATGTTCATATGTTCATCAATTACAATAAAGGTTACAAATGTTCATCAATTTTTTTTTAAAAAAATGTATGATTCTAAGCTATTTGTTCATTGATATTTGATAAAATTTCTTAATACATATATGTCTATAAAATAAAATTAAAATGAAAATGATAAATTTAACAAGAAACAAACTACTCTCATTCCATGTTGAAAGCAGTGATGAAAGTATACTCACCTGTGATTAAAAAAAAAATCAAATTCTCCTCTCCTCTTCTCTTTAACTTTTGTATTAGAATGGATAGGACAAAACAAGGCTGGTAAATTCGTTATTAAGGTTTAACTTTTTTTTTTAAAAAATAATATTATTATTTAGTTAAGGGAAGAGGAATAATTATGGAAATTTTCCTTCCATTTTTATATATTGAATTTAATATTAAAATTCAAAATTTGTAGGACCCAATAAGGAAAAGGAAGCATGCCACTATTGGAATTATTTTCCTTTTCGATTCTAATGCCAAATTCCAATTAAAATCCATAGCTAGGCTGGTTGGCTGATTCTCGACCATCACAATGCCTTCCATAAAACTTAAATAATTACGGGGCATTTACAAATCTAACAAATTTTTAGTAATATTAGTAAAAATAAAAACTCAAAAAATATTTGCAAATATATCAAATTTTGATTGGGTTTATCAGTGATAAAAATTGAATTACATATTTTTATACTAAATTTATCATTGATAAACACATAAATCACTGATAAATATGATAAAAATTGCTATTTACAAATACTTTTTTGAGTTGATATTTCTACAAATATTATATAAAAATCTGCCACTCAATGGAATTTCCCAACAATTAATAGCCACAATGATATGGTATGATTTTTTTTTGAAAGGGGGAATAGCCCAATTTATAGAAATATCTTACAAATAAAATAAAAATTGCCGAGTCAACGGAATGAAAATCAAATGAGGAAAATTTCAACACAAATAAATAAAAAATATATTATTTATTATTTTATACCCCTCTTATCTCTCACCTTCTTATTCTACTTCTCCTTCTCGCAATTCCTCTAAGAAATACAAAAAAAACGTACCTTCCCATTATATTTTTGAGGTAATTATTTATTTATTTATTTATTGAAGTTTAATTAGAAGGTTAGAGTTAATAATTTAGATTTTAGAAGTTCGAAATCTTTTGTTAATATTATTTCCGTTAGGAACGTTTATTTAGAATCAGGTGCATTGATGATTATTAATGGGCCAATTAATAATCATTAATCACTAATCACTTTAACTTGTTTAAATTAATTTAGTTTAGTTGATAGTTATAGGTTTGCTTTTATGAGCACTTGGGACGGTTTTACTTAAAGGTGGGTCTTAGAGAGGTATTTTGGTACTCCAACTATATAAATAGCCTCATTGACTTCTTCTTCCTCCTCACTCTTGCAAAATTAGAATCCCCCCCCCCAAAGAACCCCCCAAACCCGAAGCAAGAAGAGAAAATAAAAAGAGAGAAAAAGTATCGATTCTCCGTTGTTTCTAGGCCGATTTCTTCGTGCCTTAGCTCGTTGGAAAGATCTCACAACAAGCTTTCTACCCATCCTATCTATTGAGGTTTTCTATCAAAATTTCAGAGGTTAAAAAGGTGAAGAAAGTTTCAGAATTTATGGGTTTTGTTGATTTGGATTTTCAATTATTGATCCTTGCATGAATTCCCTCCTCCTCATTTGAGTAATTGAAATTCCTAAATAAAGAAACCTACCTAGATTTAATGCATGATCATTCTTGCCCCTAATTTTGTTTCCAAACAAAAACCCGACCCTTTTGGAAAACCCCAAAACTGTGTCATCTATGGGGGATTTTCACTTCACTTCACTTGATTTTCATTTTCTTTCCTTTTGGGTGTTGGTTTTATGTTTAAAATCCCTAAAAATAAATACCCATTGTTGACTACCCCTTTATTACTACCCAAACCAACCTGAAACGTTCTTAAAAGTGCCAAGAGCCGAGAATACCACTCCCTAAAAATGGGAGCTGCTACCGTGGCAGTATTGGAGGGTATTCCCAGGGCTTTTTTGCTCTTTATTTGATTTAGGTGTCTATTTGTTTGATGTTTGGTTAATTGATGATTGTTAGGTGCTTTTTAAATTGTAGGTTTTGGCAAGACATAGCTCGTTTGATCCTCCAACTTTTGAAGTAAGACTACTTAACAAAGGTGAGTTTAAAGTGGTGGTATGTGGCTTCATGATCCGGTTTACATGACGAATTTGTTTGATCGAGGATAAGAGATCTTAGGAAATGAGAGAGTTGAGATATTTTGGTTGGAGAGGATAGTCTTGGATGTGAGTGTGTGTTTTTGGATTATTTGAATGTTCTTAGAGATGAGCTTAGTTTTTGTTTGTGAAATTAAGTTTATAGATTTTGTTGAAGTAATGTGAGTTCGGAATGATCTTTGTGGCTGAGTTTAGAAGCAAGGAATAATTTTGATGTTTTGGGATAAAACCTTGAAGGAAACTTATGGTTGGCTAGGCTTTGTTACAATGTTCCATACTGTTATGGGATGATTAGAGATCTTTACTTGCATATGTTTAAAATGATGGGTGACGTGGAATAGTAATGGTGGTGATATGACGGTTGGCATCCTAATGTCTTTTATTTTATTTATGTTTCTTGTAAGTTTGGGTAAAGTAATGTTCATAATTTATCATTTTATTTACATGTTTCTACTATGCTATGATTGATGAAAATGTGATTTGATTTGAGATATGGAAAGAGGAATTGTGACTCGATTGTGAAATGAAAAGTGGAAATGTGATTTCGGTTATGGTATGGATTGTGGTACATGTGGTAACACGTACGTAGTTGTGTGTTCAAGTGGAACATGCGGTAACACGTACATGGTAGTGTGTTCAAGTGGAACAGGCGGTAACATGATACGTGGTAAAATTTTGTGATGTGGATTGTGGGAACATGTGGTAACACGGTACGTGGTAGTGTGTTCAAGTGAAACATGTGGTATCATGTGTGAAATGGATTGTGGTAACATTATACATGGTAGTATGTATGTTGAAGAGGTAACATGCGGTAACATGGTACATGGTAGCAAGTTGTATTATGAGATGTATGGATATTATGTGATTTTAAGGGGGTTGACTAGGGTGTTCGGAAGTATAGAATGGGTAGTAAGTGCATGATAAGCCTTTGGACACAATTTCTGATATGGAAGTTCGTTGATGGGATTACATGCCTCCATTTTACTCTCACTAGCATTTTTATGCTAACGTTACTACATTTTTTTTAGGTACTACTCGTGGTAGAGGTCGAGGACGAGGAGGTGGTGTTGCTTGACTTCGCTTGGATGATGACTTTTGGATATGGCATGGATTTTGTTTATGAGCACTTTGGGAATGCTCTTTGTTGATCGTCTTATGTTTAATTTCTTTACTTTGATTTTCGGAAAAGTTTGTATTTGGCTCATAAGAGCTCTTGCCTTATGTTTTCAACTTCGATGTTATTTTGTGATGTTCTTTAAAAGAGGAAATGTGCATTTCCTAGTCTTTACTTTTCTCTGATGTGAACCATTTAAACAGGTTTTTTTGGATAGTTCGTGTTTTAAATGGCACCATGCCGATTTTTTTATAAAATTATAGTCTTCCGCTGTGCATTCTGATTTAAAAGTATTTTAAAGACGGGTCTTCCAAAAAAAAATCTCTTATTTTTTATTTGTAGATTCAATACACACATACTAATACCAGTCGGAGAAATAAAAGGAGATGATTCTTCAATTAATTGCATCCAAAATTCTATTACTCCATTCGTTTCATTTTAATCACTATGATTTATTTAACAAGTTTTCTTATAACATTTATTATATTTCTTGAATTAGTAAGCTTAATAATATTGAAATGTGATTTTTATTTGTTAAGATGGATAAAAGAGGAGTGTCAACTTCAAGGGTGAAGAAGAAGACGAAGACGAGATCGAGATTGGGGTAAAGTTCTAAAAAAGAATTGAATCAATTTGATATGAATTACTTAGACACATATTGAAGATCTAGGGCTTCAATTAGATTGGTTGAAGCCTTCTTTTAGAGAATCAATCATGAAAGAGTTCGAGGAATTAACATGTCTTAACAATAAGTGCAATTTAAACAAGGCAATGTTTAAACTACAAGTTGAGGAATTGAAGTACAATATTATTCATTCAACCTCACCTTGAATAATTATATTAAATTATTCCCATTCATCCTTTGTTGTTGTTGTTTTTTAGAGTGTTATTCTATTATAATCATGAAATTTAATTACTATTAATATTTTATTTTAGTTAAAACTAAAATTACAATTGTTTCACATTTTTAATTAGTTCATTTCTTCATCACACTGTTACAAGTATAACTAATAGACAAATTTCCAGATTTACATTTTAATCTTATTTCAATTAATTTATAGAATTTGTCTCGAATAACATAAATTTGCATGCTAATTATTAAATTTTTTGAACATTTTAGAAATTAACCTAAACCCTAAACTGTAGAGGGTGAAAATCGCTCATCCATGGGCCGAGTAAATTGGATTGCTTCCATGATGACTTAGGCCCGAAGAAACCTGCAATAAGAGTGGATACGTAATTTATTTTCTAATCACTCATCTTCAACGAGGATGCTTGCTTGATTTTTTTTTGTGGATATGCAATTTATTGTTTTTAATGTCTATACAAATTTACTTTTGCACCAATGAAATATAATTCTACCCAACCATTTAGGGTGTGAGAGTTCAGTGTGTCGCTACGTAAAAACGACGCGGAAAAATAAAGAGGGAGTCGCCACTAATCATTGGTTTTCTAAATTGGGTGTGATTAGTCACCTATTCATTAACTAAGGATGGTCTACTAACTTTTGATAATGAGTTCGGGAGTTTATCAACACATAGGGAAGGTATTAGCACCCTATTATGTTCGTTTTAAAACGATTGTTGTTTTATTTATTTATTTTGGTGTATTATTAATGAAAGCCTTTATCTATAAACAAAAATTATTTTTTTGGTTATTTTTAAATGTCTCATGTTTTATTAATCAATACTTTAGTAATAAAGCATGATTAAATAAGTATGAGTTGCGTAAAGCCATTAGAAAAAATATTGTCGGGAATTTTAACTCAGTATTCCAAGAAAAAATTCCTTACCTCAAGAATATTTAGGAGCATGGTATTCCAACGCCCCATATTCCGTCGTCGGAGTTTTTCGAAAACGATTTGTTTGTTTGTTTTTTTATGTTTAAGTTTTAAAGAATATTTTAATTAATTATGAATTTTTATCTTTGTTATTAAAATTATTTAGCTCAATATTAGGTTTAGGGTAGGTTTCACTTTTGGCCCCTAGGTTTTAAATAGGAAAATTTTATTTGAAAAATATTTTATTTATGGTATAAATGGACAATTATTATCCGAATAAATTTTAATTTTTATTTAAGGCTTATATTATTAATTTTTGTATTTTTGGAAAGTTGGTAGGTTTATACCCTAGAAAATTCTAATTAATATTTAAAATTTCATTGTTAATATTTATGATTTGGAAAATTAGTATCCTAATTAATTTCCAATTTCTATATTTAAATTGTTAATTTTTATGCTTTGGAAAATTAGTATCCTAATTAATTCCAATTACTATATTTAAATTGTTAATTTTTATGCTTTTGGAAAATTAGTATCCTAATTAATTCCAATTACTATATTTAAATTGTTAATTTTTATGATTTGGAAAATTAGTATGCTAATTAATTCCAATTACTATATTTAAATTGTTAATTTTTATGATTTGGAAAATTAGTATCCTAATTGTAACAACTTGACTCAAAAAGAGGCTAAGCCGCGAGTACTCTCAGCGGAAGTGTGGAAAACATTAAACTCAAAGTAAAATAGTTGCAATTTAAAAACAAAACGCAACGGAAGACAATATTTTTACGAAAAATTCGCGTGGGTCCATTTAAAAATTGAGCAACCAAAACCTGTTTTACATGGACTCAGCAAAAAAGTGAGAAAGTACATTTCTAAAATAAAGAAAGTTTAAACGACTTCATGAAAAAATTGAAATTATGCTATGAAGAGCTCAAGACACTAACTATACAATTTTACAATTTACATAAGTCATTTCTTATGCATTTAACACCACTCGAGCTCGAGAACGACGTCGACTAGTCCCTTTCCAAGTTCAGCATCCAAGCTCCAATGCATACCAGCTTCATCGTCATGACCTCGACCGCAACAAACTTGAAAGGTGATATAAAGCACCTCTGAGTTTGATAACTCAGTGAAAAAAAAAGAAAATAAAGTAAAATTACGTAAGAAATCTATCGTCCAAAAAGAGTCCAAGCACTTGAGAATCTCTCATCCCTCTTTCGAGCCTTTTACCTTTGTTAGAGAGTCTAGATCTTATCGTTCATTCCATACCCAAACTGAAGCTCTTAACCAAACGGTAAACATCTAAATCAACCCCCTACTCCATTATAAGCTAAAACGACAACCGAATCTACCTTTGGAGCCTTAACTAAAACCACTCTTCCTTCCTACTTCCGCCCGTAGTTTTCCTATCTCAATAGTACAAGCCCAAATCAATCCTAGGTA